>VWPU01014376.1:0-377583 GCA_013398955.1 Callaeas wilsoni | reverse complement strand
CGGGGGCGGTGGCGCCGCCGCGTCCGAGCGGGGAAACGAAAGCGGTGGTGGCGGCCTGGCGCCGTCCCCTCGCTGCGCCTGGGAGCCGCAGCCCTTCGGAGCCGGCCGCGGCCGCCCGCCTGCCCCCTTTCGCCGTGAGTGCCGCCCGCTCCAGCACGGCGCTGTCCGTCGACCTCGGTCGTGTGTGGGTCAGCGCGGGGCGCGGCCGCCGGCCGCTCCCGCGGTCTCCCCGCCGCCTGCCCTCCGCCTGCGTGAGGGTCTCGGCTCGGCCTCTGCGACCGGGGGCTGTGTGGCGGGCCGTGCGACGGGGGCGAGAGGCCAGAGGAGGGCAGCGAAGCTGGTGAAGGGTGTAGAGGGTAAGTACAGTGAGGATCGGCTGAGGGAGCTGGCAGTGTTTAGCCTGGAGAAGAGGAGGCTCAGGGGAGACCTTATCGCTCTCTACAACCACCTGAAAGGAGAGTGTAGCCAGGTGAGGATCGGCCCCTTCTCCCAGGCAACCAGGACAAGAGGACATAGCCTCAAGCTGCGCCGGAGGAGGTTTAGATTGGACATCAGGAGGAATTTCTTCACAGAAGGGGTGATGAGACATTGGAATGGATAGCCTAGGGAAGTGGTAGAGTCACTGTCTCTGGAGCTGTTCAAGGAAAGACTGGACGTGGCACTCAGTGGTTTGGTCTAGTTCCCGTGGTGGTGTTTGGTCATGGGTTGGACTCGATGACCTCAGAGGTCTTTTCCAGTGAAATGATTCTGTGAGACGCCGGTGGTCCAGTGCAAGGGGGCTGTAGGGCATGGGTGGAGACGTGGGGGGGCTTTCCTTTGCAGCTGTGGGGCTCCTGAGGGACTGGGTGTCCCTAACTTGTGCCTAATTTTGCATGGTTTGAAATTTGTCGGATAGGCAGGTACGCTGAGGGACCCTTAGTGGGGTTCAGAGGTTGGGGGTCTCGACAGCGAGCTGGCAGAGGTGAGCTGAGTGTGTGTTGGTCTCTCACTTGGCTGTCTCAGAAGAAATATGAAACGGCTGGTTTGTTAGAGATAAACAAGGGGAAAAAACCAAAACCTTCAATTGAGGCAAAAGCAGGTGAAGATGAGTTGTCTGTAACAGAACTTCTGGTGGAAGGGAAAAGATTTCTTTGCCATAGTGCAGAGAGGTTGTGGGATCATTTTGCAGTCAGAGTTGTGGGGATAAAGAAAGGATTTGGCCTTAAGCTGCCTTGTATGTGTTCGTGGAAATAAATTTGATAACTGAAGGTTTGAAGTGGTGACCTGGGGCGTCTTTTGCAGCCCAACAATCCTATGTAGAATAATAAACACTAATCAAGGTTCAGTTTCCTTTTTTTTTCAGTAGCGGGGAGGTTTTAGTTGGTGTGCTAAACATTTCTGCCTTTAAATTTTTATCTGCTTTCCCTTTCCTTGCTTCTTGTCTTCTGCAAGCCTTCCAAGCTGGCTTCTATTAACTCCGTCTTAAGCATTAGACCTTTCTCCCAGTTTATGCAAAGTTTGTCAGCCACATCCAGAAGCTGGATATCTTGCCAGTGATTCCTGGTGAAAAATACAACCCCACACACAGCTTGAGCACGCATGTTTAATAAAGTTATGTTATAAAAGTCATGTAGGAAAGCTCCTTTATTAATTAACATTTCCAGAGATGAGGTCAGAGTTGTTTGGAGTCTCGTGAGGAATTAGTTCCACCTTGCATATTCTCCATTAGATTGATCTGACATTTTTCCAGTGTGTTTGGATAAAATGAATCTTTGATTCAGTACTAGTAATGAACTGCCATATATTTAAGTTATCTAAATGTCTATGTCTGGATTGACTTCATCTACTTGTATTTGGGGATAAGTAGGTTGTAGAAGTGATTTGAAATTCATCGGTTATAGAGAAACTTCCATATCAATTTCCCATTTGATTAGTTAGACTAGCTGTTTAAAAACGCAGATTCAAAAGAAGCTAATACTTTTACCTAAAGACATTTAAGTTGAGAAACCTGATACTGAACAGCGTAACGTGATCTATGCCACCATGCTCCCATGCCTTACAGAAAGTTGATTTGCTTAATGTTTGCCAAGTGTGATCATCTTCTTTTAGCATTTTAGGAAAACATGAAGAGAAGGACAGAACCCGAACTTAGCAGCCCCCAAAATAAGCAGAAGAAGAGGATGGAAGACTTGGGATTAACCCTCAGTTCTACTTCAGACGATGAAAATCAATTCAGTAATCATACTACTCAAGGTAAGGTTGGAGATCTGGTATGTGCTGCTTCAGGGGATGTAAATAATAACCAGGAATTGAACCTAAGTCCTAATTGATAGCCTGAATTTCAAGGGCATACTCTCTCTTTAGGAAAAAAGCTACATTATTTCTTTTCACAACCTTGGGTTAGTGTGAATTCTTTTAGGCTTTTTTAAAATCTTATGTAAACCTTTTCATCTGGGAACTGTATGAATTCAAACATAGAAAATTGAGTTTGAGGTAGATGACGTGCATGATCCAAAGCTCTAAACATTCTTGTCATATTGATCTTTTCAGTCTCAGCAGTTATTTTTGGTTTGGAAACTCTCACTACTGAGGTGTTGTGGGTGTTACGCCATAAAGAAGCATCAATATTAATAATTTTATTTAAAAAGAAAGAGATAAATCAGTAGTCTTACCACATTTCTGCAGATGGGAGAAATTGAGATGAATGCAAAGGGGCCAGTTGGCTGGGGCTTCTGATTTATAAGACCATCTCTTATGCTGGCTCAGTGTGATTTTTTCCAGGGGAGAACAGAGTTGTGAGACCTCACAGGTGTTTTGCTTCAGAAAGAAAATCTATTTCAGAGTTAACACAATTGCCTGCTTTTTATTGGAGCATGCTTTCTCGCCTGGAGTTGGGATATACCACAGATGAGGCACGTGCCGTACACAATTGGTATCATTGTTGTGGGACACTTTAAACCCTCCCAGGATGGTATTTTAGGTTGCCTCGCTGTCATGCCTGCTACGTCAGAGTCTTAGGATTTCTCATGGTCATGAAGTGTTCAAGAGCCTGAACACATAAACAAGCCTTCCCTTGTGAAAATGGAAGGGAGTGTGTGTGGAAGATGAATGGGTTGGTTTGGGAGTAGCTGTAGTTGCAGGGTATAGTGTGTGTACCTGTCTGGCAAGGCCCAAGGTGAGTGAGCAGGTCAGAGGTGCAGAATGTGAGAGCTGGGGTAGGGAATGCTCTGTGCACTCAGGGCTGAGCTAAAAGATTCAAACCAATGTTTTTTTCATTTTTTCTCCCTTTTGATTATTGAATTCATAAATGGGTCAAAATAGGCTGTAAGCCTTAGTGTTTAAGAAAAAAATTGATAGAGTTCAAGGACAATATTTTGGGTAGAGTTAATTGTTTAGTAGTCTATTACACCCATTGTGATTTCTAGTGAAAGGAGGGAGGTCGGGGAAAGAAGTGATTTGAGATCTAATCTCAGCTGAGCATGGCTTAGCAAATCTTAAAAACAAGAAGAGTTGTAAAGGGACTCCTGTGAAACTTATGTAGTGGGTATTGTGTTTAAGGCACTTTATGAGTCTCTAGAAAATAAAACACAGCTCAAAAGTAGGTAGCAAAGTTAACTGAAGCTGTGTACTGAAGAAGCAGAAAGCAGTAACTGACCCTAAAGCAAAGATCCTTTGTGAGTGCATTCTTAGCTAAAAACTCTGTGAAAGAAACAGAAATATATCTTGTGCAACAGATGTTTGAAAATCAAGATGGGTACAGAATGTTGCAAACACAAGTTGAATCATAGCCTTCCTTGTCTGGAGCTGGAAGCCTCAAAGGTTGATACTGTAAAACTCTAGTGTAGTAGTTATGTGGGGACACAAGTCCTGAATCTTAAAAACTGATTGCTCAGGAACAAGCACTGAGGACACATTGAAAGGGTTTTAACTACAGTTGTATATTTCACTGTGGTGTCTTTCATTTTTACTTCACTTCTTTGTAATGGCCTTTTTTTGCTAATTTTTCAGTTGTTTCCTGTTACTTCACTGATGCTCAGTTTTCCAGAACAGGAAAATACAGAGATCTGTGAGTTGAGAGAGAAATAGTCTGTGTTTTTTCTAAATTAGACAAATATAAGAAAAGTTAAATCCTCTTTTTAAGTATTATAATATCTTTCGGGTTTTTTTTAACGCTTCTGTGGAGCTAAATTATTCCTTCTTAAGTGATAAACAGAAAAAGATCAACTCTGCTAACAATCTTCTGTGTTATCTCAGGGCAACTTTTGTAGTTCAACTTCCCCTAGTTGTGCAAAGCAGCACAAAACGGTTTCTAGCACTTGGCGAACAAGGGAGCTCAAGAGGCAGAGGGCCAACACAGAGCATGGCTGTGCTTGCTGGGGATTGCTGCTCCTGTAGTCTGTATGAATTAGCTATAGTAAGAAGCTTGTGTCACTGCTTCATCCTGACACTGCTATTACCCCAGGACAAACAGAAGGACTCATTGGATTGTAGGGCCTCCCTTGGCACCCAGCTGGTACAGAGCAGGCTGAGACAAATGAGGCTACCATGATTCCTGCCCAGATCCCAGTTACACCCTGCCTGGAGTGAGTAGGTTTGGGCATCTCCCAGCTGGAGAGGAGCAGTGAGCACTATACAGCTCATACAGGCCTAGGTTCTTACCCACTAGATCCCAAGGTGGACCTGGGCACAGACAGAGCTTCATTGTTTGGTGCGCACGAAGGTTCTGATGCATCAGTTTCTGGTGAGAAAGTTTTATTTTGAGTGCCTGCTGTGTATGTTGATATTTATTACCTTGATTGAACCGTTGACTTGATTAAGTTCTTCCTCAAACCTCTGTCAAGATTTTTTAAAAAAGATTGGTGTCTTCTGACCTTATATTTCATGGGAGTTTGTATGTATCAGTAAACTAGAGGTGAAAAACTCTCTCACTTGCTGTAGTGAATTTGGAGATCCTTGCTATTTAACTGGATAACGGGGGTCAAACTGAAGTATAATAAATTTAACTTTCTCTTCTTTCTGTAGTGTTGGCCATTTGGTAGATGCCTGTGTAGTTGATGTGGGTTTTTGGCTAAGTTAGGGATGGATTTACACTTGTAGTTAGGTAGGATATAGAGGAAGATTCAGTATGTTTCATCAAAGTGTAATTGTCACTATTCTCAGGAGAGAATCCCCATGGATCTTCTCAGTTCCTCAGGATCATTGCAAAGGTCGGGCACACCACAGTACTATTGTGGTCATGCTGTGGCTGCTTTGCTGGTGTGATGGGGTTTGCCCAGCCCTTTGTGGGGCCTGGAATCCATGAAGTCAGACAGGTTGTGTGTGTCCCTGAGGCAACAGGGAAGATAACCAAGTGTTGGTTGCACAGGGTGTTTTATATTACACCTGCATGCTTCCCGTAGCACATTTGAGATACTGAAGTGTCCTCTGTGTGTGTGTTCAGAGGATTTAATGAGTCACACTGTATTCTAATGTGATTACTGAGATGTCTTTCTTCCATTTCATTTTTATTTTCATTCTCACTTTTTTGTTTGTTTTCAGAGTCTTCCAGTAGCACCAGTGGGTCTGACAGTGAGAGCGATGAAAAAAGACCAGTCTTCAGCAATGAGTTCAAACAAGACTCTCTTGTGGAGGGTACTTCATCTCGCTACTCAATGTATAACAGTGTCTCCCAAAAGCTTATGGTAGGTCAAAATAGTTTTGGACCAAACTATTAAGAACTGATGAGAGCGAAGTGAAAAGACCAGTTATAAAAAATACTTTGATTCTGATCCTCTTTGTAGCAGGGTTGTCAGCATCTTTGAACCATCTACTAGCAGCAATTGGGGGAGGCTGAGAGATCCTGGTTTAAGGGAATCTGTTAAAAAAGAAAGTTGATTTGTGTTCAAGGCCTAGAGGCAGGGAGGTGAATAAAAAGGAAAGGATCTCTGGGTCAGTCAGCTTACTGAGCATGAAAAAAACGTTTTACCATGTGTTATTTTGCAATGCAGGACTGAACAAATCCTTTGTAAGAATAGCCTTAGCAAATTCTGTGATTGCCATTAATTTGTTTGGTCTTGGAGGCTGGCTGGTATACTTTTGTGGAATTATTACCTTAATTATTAAGATATTTCTTTCCCTTTCAAGTCATACCACTCTGCTTTATGTAGCACTGGAAATTTCTTAGAAAGGCAGGGAACTGTGAAGGATAATGACTTTGACAAGTAAACTCTGGAAGTGATCAGCCATGCTTTGATTGCACAGTGTTAGCTTGGTAAAGCAAGTGCTTTTAAAAAGTGCTGAGAAAATGGTTGACTGTTTCATGTTAGTCCCAGATTTGGCAACTTGTTCCTGAATTTAAGGCAATAGTAGGCTGTAGAGAAGTTGGGTCTCTTTTGATCCATGCCCGTTTCCTGATGCAAACTTTGTCTCTGTAGTATCATGAGTATCTCATAATCATGAAAGAACAGAGAAAAAAAAATGTTATTTCCAAGGGCAGCAGAGAAGATGAGATGTGTAGTTGTGTGTGACTTGAAATGTTACAGAAAATTTGGGATTCACTGAGGACCTGAATGCCCGTCTCCCTGTTTTCTGTGCTGGTGCGGTACTCACAGGAGCCTGGGGTGGTTATCCTTCCGTGGTGGTAGACCAGCTTGTACCTGCCTTTGCCAAGTTAGAAGTTCAGTGCTCTGCTAGAAGCTGGGAAGTGCTAGCTGCTGCTAAGAGAGGCAGCAGGGAGTGAGAACTGCTTCTCAAGGAGTTGCAATGCTGCTGATGAGCAGGATCATAGCTCTACATGAAAAAAGACCTTTCTTGCTGAATTCAAAATTCAGTGGGATCCAGAGGCTGAGAGTTGCTGATTGTGCCTCTCTGTAGTTAAATCTCATTGCTGATCATTCAGAATCTGTCCATGTGCATTTTTGGCACTGGACAGCAGTTTGCTGATTCTAGAGCAAGACTGTTCTTGAAGACTTCTGAGCCAGTTAGGAAGTGTGTTTTCAGTTGCTCCAGTACAGGTGCTTTTATTACTGAATCTATGAGGCTTTTTTTAATAAGACCTCATAAAATTGTATTTAAAGATTGATGTGATATCAAGTCTGGTTGAATGATTTGGCAGCATTTGTTAAGTAAAAGGAAAATGGTCCTTAATTACTAGATTTTCAAAATACTGTCCTCAGAAGACTGGTGTGGCTGTTACATCTGGTATACATACTTCAAGGTCTGATTCAGAGCAAAGGCAATGGGAAAACACCATGTACCTTTGTTTAAAACTTTTCAGATGTTTTTGTGTTGTTTCTCATACAGATTGGTAACAAATGATGGTTTTTTGTTTCTCACAGGAAGGAGTATATGGATAACATTCGAAGTGAATCAGTCATTAAGTCTTGTATTGCCTTACCGTCTCGTACATATGGGAAATTGACTGCATCCCTGCTTTTTGTTATTGTTCTCTTGTTGCTAAAATTTACTAAGTCAAAAGCCTGAAAAACTAGCAGTTAATGAACATAGTTCTTTTAACCCAAGAGATGCCTATGTGTTTCAGGAGCAGTGTGTCTTATATTCCTCCTCTGAGTTTTAGGTGAAGTTTTCACTGATACTTGAAAGGCATGTGAATGCCTGTTGAGAACAAAGAATATAATCACAACATGATTTTTTCCATATACCAACATATTTTTTTTGTGAACCATCCATGCTTACTGAAGCCTGTGATGAATGGCTCCAGGCTCCTTACTACTTCTCTGAGCAGGCTGTTCCCGCATTACTGAACCTTTTGTAATTTGCTGTCATCTCAAACATCATTCTTCAGATCTACTTTTATTGTATCCTGCTTCAGTGAAGTGAACTCACTTGAAAGTCCTGAAAGCTACAATTGAGATTAAAAATGCTCAGTGCCTTCAAGTCACTTCAGGATGATGTGCCATTTTCCCTACTACTCTTTGACCTTAGCAGTAGTACATAAACTCAAGTCCAATTGCCTGAATGTGCTCCCTTTGTAGGCCAAAATGGGCTTCCGGGAAGGAGAAGGTCTGGGAAAATACGGCCAAGGCAGGAAGGATATCGTTGAGGCCTCCAATCAGAAGGGAAGGAGAGGCTTTGGCCTGACCCTCAAAGGATTTGATGGGGAGCTCAATATTGATTGGCAGGACGAGCCAGAGGTAAGTACTTTCTGTTTTAAGTCCCATTTCTCTTGTTGTGTTCAGCAAAAACTGGGAGGAGGAATGCGTAAAGCAAGTGTGGGTTTTTTTGGCAACTGTCTCTTTTCCAGTGTCTCTAAACTGTGCTTTGAATACTAGACTTCTCTTTTGAGAAGGCTTGATTATCAGACTCTTAATAAAGGGGAAAGTGGTGAGGGGTTTTTTTGTGGTGGAGGTGTTTGGGGTCATTTTTAATTTTAAAAATAAATAAGACATGTTTTAGTCCAGGAGGAAGAAAACTCTATGGTTGGCCCTAAAGTCATGGCATAGCCCCTTATGCTAGCATTGTGAGGCAAACTTTTGGGGAGCAATTAGTTTTTATATTTTTCTAGTAAAAACATTTTTGGCCTTTCCCATGACTTGTGTTTGCAGCCTAGTGCCTACGAGAAGGTGGACTGGTGCCCTGAGTGTACTACAGAGATTCCAGATGCCCAGGAGCTGAAGGAGTGGATGACTGTGGGGAAGGTAATTTTTTATATCTTGGTACTTACCAGCCTAAAACAAAGCAGGAGTACTCAGCCTGGGACAGTTGCCATGTCAAATAGTTGTAGAATAGCCTAGACTGCGAACAATCTCTTGGGGTTGCTAGATCTGCTCACGTTGCTCAAGGCCTTGTTTAGTCGAGTTTCGAGTATTTTCAAGGATGGAAACTTTACAGCCTGTTTGGTCACCTGTTCAGTGTTTGACGACCCAATTGACAAAAGAAAATTTAGATACAGATAATTGGCATTTTTTGTGTGGCTTTTGTCCATTGTCATGTAGCTGTATATCTCTAAGAGCCTAGGTCAATCTTTTCTCTCTCCTGTTAGGGACTTGTCCCATTGTTAGGTACAGCAACAGGATCTCCCTTTCTGCATTCTGAACAAACTGTTCTCAGCTTTTTCCCATACACCAGGTGCTTTTTCACCCTCGTCATTTTGGTGGCCCTTTTGATGCTTTTGTTCCAGTATGTCTGTTCTTGTACAGGGGAGTGCTGAACTGGATACAGTATTTCATATGTGGTCTCAAGATGACTAACAAGGGAGAATAATTCCTCAGCCTGGTAGCCACGCTTTTGCTGATACAGCTGATATATGTGATTGGCAGCCTTCATCCATTATTGGTACATTCCGCATTCTGAAATGACGATATGCTTGCTAATTGCTCTCTGTGCTCTTGTCCTGTTGCAGAGGAAGTTGATGATTGAAGACGAAACAGAGTTCTGTAATGAAGAGCTATTACGTAATGTCCTGCAGTGCAAGGTGAGCCCCCTTTTTAGAGAGGAACTGAAATTTTGGGGAAGCAAGTGCAATAAATAATTGAAGAGGATTGAGCAGTTAGGTAATTGACAGGAGCTCAGAATGTCCTCTGTCACCTCAATGTCACTGGGATGACCTAGCATCCTGTTTTTTACTATCTGTTCAGCAGCCTGTTTTGAACCTCAGCCTTCTGAGAGATTGTCTCGGTTTAACTCCAGCTGACAACTAAGCTCCCTGCAGCTGCTCACTCACTCCCCCACCAGCAGGATTGGGGAGAGCATGGGAAGGGTAAAAGTGAAGAAAAGTTGTAGATTGTTATAAAGACAATAAGTAAAGCAAAAGCCACTCAATGGAAGGAAAGCAAAACAAGGAATTAATTCACTACTTCCCATGGGCAAGCAGGTGTTCATCCATCTATCTCCAGGAGAGCAGAGGTCCATCATGTGCAAGGATTACTTGGGAAGACAAAAGCCGTAACTCTGAATGTTCTCAGCTTCCTCCTGCTTCCCCCAGCTTTGGATACTGAGCATGATGGGGTATTGTATGGAATACCTGTTTGGACAGTTGGACCTGTCCCAGCTATGTCCCCTCCAAATTCCACAAGAGTGCACTCCCAGTCTACTTGCTGGCAGTGTGGTATGAGACGCAGAAAAGGCCTTAATGCTGTTGAAATGCTGCTCAGAAATAACAAAAACATCTCTATGTTATCAACACTGTTTCCATGTATCTCAATACTAGCTACTATGAAACAAATTAACTCTACCGCAGCCAAAAGCAGCACAGAGATGATTGAAAATAGTCACCCACCCTTAGTCCAACTGAAAGGCTGAAGGCTTGAATAAGCTAAGAAAATGAGCTCCCCTTTTTTTCTTGTCTGTTCAGTCTTCCATCTTAGATTTTTACTATATCCTTGTATATTGCAGTGGAGTCTGTGTGTGTATATATGTGAAAGAAATACTTTAAGCTGAGACTGGTTTTGAGGTGTCTAATGAGATTATCAAGCTCTGGAGCTATCAGTACAGAATTTGTCAGCGTTATCAAATTTGCTTAAGAGCTGAGGTGGCTTAGAAGAAGAGCAAATATCATTATGAGACACAAGAACATTTTGTATTGGTGAACCAAATCCTGCATGAAGTTTGCTGTCTAAGGAGACAGAAGCAAGAAGATAGGAAATGCTGATGCCTCCCTATCCCTCCAACCTGTGCCAGGCCCAGCTGAGCTTTGTTTGTGTTTGTGCAGAGTGTATTTGATGAGCTGGATGGAGAAGAAATGCGTCGAGCCCGAACAAGGTCTAACCCCTATGAGATGATCCGTGGAGCTTTCTTTCTGAACAGGTTTGTAGAATGTCTGGTAGTGTAGTCTCTTTCCCATTTATGTCCATTTTCAGCTGTGGGAGCCAAGAATGAAACTTAACAAGGCCCTGTTATGTGTTTACAGGGCTGCAATGAAGATGGCAAATATGGACCATGTCTTTGACTACATGTTCACAAACCCTAAGGACTACCAAGGGGTGAGTGCCTTTAACTTTCAAACAGCAGTGCTTTCTCAGAGCATGTGGAAGGTGGGAAGAAAGGAGAATCCTTAGGATACTAGCTGGGAAAACAGGTACTTGAAAGACTCCTCTAAGCAGTGTAGTTTATGGTGTGTGTGGTTTGACTGATGGGAGCTGTTACGGGTCAGTAGAATTTCCTCAGTTTCCATTTGCAGGTGCCTTTGATAAAGGAGTATGATGCAGAGCTGCTCTACTTTGCTGATGTGTGTGCTGGTCCCGGAGGCTTCTCTGAATATGTCTTGTGGAGGCGGAAGTGGCATGCAAAAGGATTTGGTATGACCTTGAAAGGACCAAATGATTTTAAACTGGAAGACTTTTATTCTGCATCCAGTGAGCTCTTTGAACCTTATTATGGTATGTAGTGCACCCATGAGTGTTACCTGATGTTTTTGCTTATGCTGCAGCCTCTGTAATTAGTGGCAGAGCTGGTATCGATACCAGCAGGGGGATCTAGGAGAAGCCTAGGGAACAATTTTACAAGGTAGAAGGAGGCTGTCACTGGAGAAAAGGGTTGAGATTGGTGAGCTTGCATATCAAGTAATTCTTCTGCATGTATTACCAGTCCAGCCTGGGAATGTGTTTCATTGTAGTAGTTGATATTTGAGTAGTTTGCTTATCTGAACATTACAGAGTGCTTTGAGATTGCTGGCAATGTTTTTCTCACATAACTGATCTCAGCCTGAAACACAGTGAACGAGAAGACTTAGGATAGAATCATAGAATTGTGTGGGTTGGAAGGGACCTTAAAAATCATCTAGCTCCAACCCCCCTGCTGTGAACAGGGACGCCTTCCATGAGACCAGATTGCTCGAAGCCGCATCCAAGCTGGCCATGAACAGCGACTGGGCATCCACAACTTGTCTGGGCAATGTGTCCCAGTGACTCATCACTCTGAGTAAAGAATTTCTTGCTAATGTCTGTTTTAAACGTACCCTTTTTCAGTTTAAAGTTGTTATCCATTATTCTGTCACTATACTCCCTGATAAGAAGTCCCTCCCCATCTTTCCTGTAGCCTACTTTAGATACTGAAGGGTGCCTAGACTCCTAGAGCCTTCTCTTGTCTAGGCTAAACAGCCTCAGTGTTCTCAGTCTGTCCTCATGGGAGAGGTGCTCCAGCCTCCAGATGTGCCCAAAGATCTATTAGCGCAGCCAGAGACAGAAACCTTATTTGCCTGACTGTCAGCATGTTTCTATATCAGACCTTCCTAGCTGTGCTCTGATAATTGATTGTAGGCTCTTAGTAAAGATAAATAAAACAGATTTGGGCTGGAGGCTGTACCTGAATCACTGTGACTAAATGAACTGCTTAATCCAAGGAGGTTTATTATGTTAACATGTTTTACCTTGCTTTGAGACAGACTAAACTTGTACACAGACCATTGCCACATCTCATCTCATGCATTGTAACTTGTTAATCTTGATGATGTGTTTGAGCCCTCTATCTGCCTTGTCTTTAGGACTAGGAGGGGAAATCCAAGGATTGCTAGTATTCATGCTTCTTATTTCAGACTATATAAAAGAAACTGGAAGGTGACTGTCTTGTAGAGAAAAGGATTTGCTTTTCTGTTGTTGTGCCTTGTGTGTTCTTTTTTCTCTCCACCACTGACTCTTGTTGGCTGCCACTCTTGACATCTGACTATGAGTTCTCAGAGAATGGTTAGTAGCACTTAAGGATTAGATCTTAGTTGAAGTTTCATGGCAAGGGCAGCAAGGCAGATAAACACCATGTTCTAATGGTTGCAGTGTTTGGATCTTCATAGCTCACTGCAAACTGGTATTATGGAGAGGAGGAGATACCTGGAGAAATTAATAGCCCAATGATTTTGATTCATTTTCTTGATCTCTTTCTGTTATGCTATCAAGTCTAGTGAGATGTGTACAGACTCTCTTCCACTGATGGGAAGGAAGTAGCCTGCCATGATATTTCTGTTGTGAAGAATGGTAACAAATTCCATTATCACTTCATTTATTGACAGGATGGTTGGTGGGGAATTTAGTTATTAAAACCCTATCACGCATCCTGATCTCTTCTGCTTTCTGGTTCTCCAGCTGAGTTAATAGAATCTGTAGCTGTAGAAGATTTACAGGGACTAATACAAAATAGAAGGTCAGACTTCCTAAAGGCAGAATTGGTGAGCTCTAGAATACACCTTAGGTCAGCTTTCTAGAATGCCAGCTGGGGGACAATGTAGCTCTTTAAAAAGAGCCCCATGGGAAAACTATTTGTGCACAAACCCTACATCTCTTTCCTACTTCCTTTATAAACTTGTTCACAGTTTTTTGGGGGTTGCTTTTTTAAAGTCCAAATTACACTGTGTTTGAAAATAGGCTATTATGTTTCTTTGGAATGATTTGAATTCTTAGTAGAAGGTTACAAGTGCACAATATAAAAAATTTTGCCTTGTCTCTTAATAGGTGAGCTGTGCAGTGAGGTTGAATCTTACATTTTCAGCTATGTGCCATTCCTGCTTGGATGAGAATATTATGTTGTCATTTGTCTTTTGCTGAGGCTAATGTACAACTCATCATTTAAGCATGGTTATTATATGGTCTTGTTTCAGCCTGACCATACAATCTGAATATTTTTTCTATATTAAAAAGTGTCTTTGGTGGTGAAAAAGAGACTTTGTTAATGCTTATTTGCCTATCAAGGTCTTCGTAATTTCTGACTAAATGTGGATTGAATACAATAGATCATCCGCACATATTGATCTTTCGTTTGTACTTGCGAACATATTATTGATTGTCTCCTTTTTTTCCTTAGGAGAGGGTGGGATTGATGGAGATGGAGACATCACTCGATCAGAGAACATTACTGCTTTCCAGAATTTTGTTTTGGACAATACTGATCACAAGGGAGTGCATTTCTTAATGGCTGATGGGGTTGGTCAATTTCTTTTTCTTCCTCCGCTAAAAAAAACCTGACAAAACTGACACCTCAGTCTGCATACAGCAGGGTGTTTGACATGTGTCTGTAGCTGCAATATGAAATTCTGCAAGCTTTGCCATTAAAATTCCTGGTGTCAATTCTTTTACCTTAAAGAAACAGAAATGATCATGATTCCATGATTTAGTTCCTCAGAATCCTTTGCTTGACCAACATATTTGTGGAGATACTAATCATATGCTATGTGCTTTGCAGGGTTTCTCAGTGGAGGGGCAGGAGAACCTGCAAGAAATCCTAAGCAAACAACTCATGCTTTGCCAGTTCCTTACAGCGCTGTCCATTGTCCGGACAGGTATGTTTTGTCCATTAATCCTCCTTCTCTAAGGTGTGGGTGGCACTGGGGACAATTGTTGCTGTACAATTTTTATTAGTGCCTTGAAGTCCGCTCTGCCATGACTTGCACAGAATTGAATGTGCATGCATAAGTCCTGAGATGGTTCTCACAAAGCTAAGAGAACTGGTAAGAAAAAGAAGATAAGCTATGTCTGTTTTGCTTTTAATTAAAAGCATGAGCTAAAATGCATTAATTTAAAGCACTTCATTTGTTTGGTTACGTAAACCCGTTTGTTTTGGGTTAAGGTCATGCAGTTTGACAACTGGACAGCCTGTCTGAGTTTTATGGCACTAGCTGGACCAACTTCATCAGTATTCCAGCTGATTGGAACAGAGTGGTCTTTATCCAGTTCTTCCTTTCCTCTAACTTCTGAAGGCTTTTCTCCTTTAAATACGCCATCTGTGTGATCAGAACAAATGATGCCTCACCCTGTTTTAGTTGTACCTCATTGTTGCTAAATGATGGACCTTAGAGCTGTGTCTGATTCTGATGGCTCCTCTCTTCCACTGAGTTTAGTTAGCCTTTGGCACTGATATAGAAGACAAATGGTAACAAAATGATGATTTTTATTTTCTGCCCTATGTTTAGAAGAACCTGAGGCAATGATCTACTTAGCAGTAGTCTCAAATGTGATATGATTAAAGGGGCAGCCTTCTTTGAGTCTTTCCTACACGGATAGATGATAGTTCTGTAAAAACGCCTGGTTTTTGCTTGGTGAAATTGGGAATCTTGTTTGAAGGAGAGGGGCAACACAGACTCTTTTCTCTCTAGATGGCAAGTTGTTCTGTTTAGATAACATCTGTTAGTCTTCTCCTCTATTCTGACGTTCCTTGTTGCATATATCAGGGCTCCTCTTCCCTGGAGGCTTTAGGATAGCATGCTGCCATTCCGTAGGGCACAGTTTGGGCCTGGAAGGGAAGGGTGAGGGGTAGATAGGTTTGCTTGTGAGACAGCCTACATACAGATTAGATTCTGGTCAAGGGAATGCTTTTCTCTCTTTGCTGCAGAGACATAGGGAAGGTGTTTAATGAAGCCTTGTTGGCCCACTTCTTAACTGTGTGCTGTTTAATTGCACAAAAACCCTGTTACTAGTTCTGCAGAAGGATTGAGGTGCTTGGTATCTCCTTGTTTCCTTATAATCTGCTGGCATTGGTGTACTTCCTCTTTTTTTTCCAGGAGGACATTTTGTCTGCAAAACCTTTGACCTGTTTACTCCATTCAGTGTGGGTCTTGTTTATCTGCTGTATTGCTGCTTTGAGAGAGTTTGCATCTTTAAACCTGTGACAAGCCGCCCTGCTAACTCGGAGAGGTGAGATGCTTGAGCATGAGGGTCTACGAAAGAAAACATCCTCTAAATACAGTGATAGATGGATTTGGGTAAGCCTAGTGGAAGCTTTGTGACCTGCCTCAATTAGCAGCTGTCTTGGAGGAGGAAACATTTTAAATGTTTAGCAAATTAACGGACAAGGTAAAGATGATATTTGCCAAATTGCCCTTATGGGGAAGGAAGCTGTAGAACTGGATATATAACAAATCTTGTTTTGCATGAAACAGCTATGGTTTCAGTGAAGCCAGAGTATATATGAGAGGTTGAACATGCGCTGGCACTGTGTGCTTACAGCCCAGAAAGCTGATTGTATCCCGGGCTGCATCCAAAGCAGTGTGGGCAGCAGGATGAGGGAGGGGACTGTGCCCCTCTGCTCTGCTCTGGTGAGACCCCACCTGCAGTGCTGCGTCCAGCTCTGGGGTCCCCACCACAGGAAGGACTTGGACCTGTTGGAGCAAGTCCAGAGGAGGACTGCCAGCATGATTTCAATGATGGAGCACCTATGAGGAAAGGCTGAGAGAATTGGATTGTTCAGCCTGGAAAAGAGAAGGCTTAGGGGTGACCTAATTGGGGCCTTCCAGGACTTGAAGGGAGCCTGCAAGAAAGATGGAGAGGGACTTTTACCAAGGACATATAGGGACAAGAGAAGAAGGGATAGATTCAAACTAGAAGAGAGTAGGTTTAGATTAGATATTAGAATGAAGCTCATTACTGTGAGGGTAGTGAAGCACTGGAACAGGTTTCCCAGAGAAGCTGTGGATGCTCTATCACTGGAGGTTCAAGGCCAGATAGGGTAGGGGCTTGTGAGCAACCTGGTTTAGTGGAAGGTGTCTGTGCCCATGGCAGGGGCGGATGGAACTGGATGATCTTTAAGATCCCTTCCAACCCAAGCCATTCTATGATTTTGTGATATTATCTGTATTTTCATTGTACCTGTCAAGTTTATCAGAATTGATTTACTGCTTGAGAGAGATCTGTGGAGGGTTTACGTAGGGTTGCATTTCTCTGTGTTTCCAGAGCTTAGAAAATGTACAGTGACTCAGCGATAGTGAGACTGCATCTTCTTAGGGATATCCAGGAGGAAAGAGTTCCTGGGATTTGGGAAACTGTCCTTATAATGGAAGTGTGGCAGAAGAGTTGGCTGTGTGAAAGAACTGAACCCACCTGATCTCTCTGCCTTGCTCTGCAGGTATGTGGTATGCAAAGGCCTGAAGTCGGGGATTGATGATGTGCGGGATTACCTCTTCACAGTGAACATCAGACTCAACCAGCTGCGCAATTCTGACGTCGATGTGAATCTTATTGTCCCATTGAATGTGATCAAAGACAACCAGGATTTCTACAATTACATTGTCCAATCCAATGAAAAGTAAGTGACTATGGGTGATGAGAGCTGCTGGCTGTAGGCAGATTAATTTAGCATGGCTTTCAGGTGTAACTTCCTGCACTCATGGAAGTACTTGCTGATGCTGCCACACTGCTCTGCTTTTGTTCCCTGAGAGGCTGAGCAGAGCAGGGGGACTCTGTGCAGACAGAAATGCTGTATTACTATTAGTGACTGTTTGGCCTCTGCGAACTGTGTAGAAAAGAAAGGAAAGGACTGCCTAATTTGTTCCAGTGATCTTCCTGTCAGTTTGAATCATGTTGGCTAAGATCCCTCATTGCTTTGCGAATCAGACTGGCTTCCCTCTGTTGCCCCAGCACTCTTTTTCGTTTTGAACAGTAGAACAATCTTGGTGGTGATTAATTTGCTCCCTGACTAAAACTTTTCTTCTCTTTTAGTCACTGCAAAGTCCAGATAAAGGCACTAGCCAAAATTCGTGCCTTCGTTCAAGACACGTGAGTATATTCCTCTAGCTTTTGGTGAAGGCTGAATTACCCACTATTAATGAATTGCTTTGCCCTTCTTTAATAAGTTCTTGATTTGAGCTGCTACTTGTCTTGGCCTTTGGAGCCAGGAAAGTGAAAAGTGCTTTTAGGTAGCTCAATTTGTGTCTCTGCCTGAGTTATTTGCAGAGACGTGTGGGTGGCTGGAGGAGTCCTAAAAAGTTATGGTCTGTTATCACCCTTGTTGAGAAGGCTTCCATGCATTGCATGATTTCCAGTTACCATAAGTGAGCTTGCTTAGCAGGAATGTAAGCAGAAAAGTAACTTGCAGCTGGTATGTTCAATTCAACAGTAACCATCCAAGCTCAGTGTGGTTCAGAGTTGTTAATTTATCCAGGGGCAATTTGAAGCATCTAAGTTACAGACCGAGAATTACCTAAAGCTTGATGTTAATTTCTCACGTAAAACCAAAGCCATTGCAATGTTTCCCTGCCATGACTTTTCTGTTCAGGTGTTATTCAGACATAATACATGGTAGAAAATTGAGTGAGTAGGGTAGTCAGGAATTGTCTTAGAGCTGATTCTACCTTGACACTGTTTTTTGTGTGGCCTTCAGCAGGTCTTCACTGTTATTCTTAAGTAGGGCTGTGTACCCAGCTCTTGGAGATTAGCAGAAGTTTGTACGAATACATAACTTATTGAAAATATTTATACCCAGTTGTACTTTCAGGGAATGAAGTGATGGCTGATGTCAGTAGTGCAGACCATGAAACAAAGCTAAACACAGGAACAGGAGGGTGGGGAGGGAAGGCAGCATCCTCTTTCATCCAACCCTTTGTGGAGCAGTTCATGTTTGTTGTTCCCAAGCCAGATGCTGAAAGTTCCAAATTGTATAAAGCTGGGGTATATAATGCTGTAAGATCAAGGAGGTTTCACCATCTTAACAGTCTGCTGTCCTTCTTTAGAACGCTGATTGAGCCACGGCAGGCTGAAATCCGAAAGGAGTGTCTCCAGCTATGGGGGGTAAGTAAGGTTTTGAACAGGCAGATTCTGAATGTGTCGTTGCTGTAGTGAAACAAAAGTGGACCTGCAGTACAGATAGGACTTTCTAGACAGAGGTTTAATATCTCGTCTTGTGGGAAAGTCAGAAGCTATTTCAAGCTGTTTCTGTTATCAGACAGGATATCCGTGTTTTATCGTGTATGGCTTAACTGAGCAGGCTTCTTTGCTGCTGAGAATATTTCATTGTACAGAGAGTGAACTCAGCACCTAGATCCCAAGCAGCAAAGCTCTCTAAAAGGTCTTGCTTTATGAGTCTGCAGTTTCTGTTTTCTGAGCTTTTGACTACAGTGGGGCCATAGATATGGCAGTTAGTTTCACAGGCTGATTGTGTATCTTTGATGAAAGGGTATTTCATCAAAACATGCATGGCATCAAAGGTTTAGACTAAGTCTTTCTGGAGTTGCCAGTTGGTTTCTGTGAGATGTGGTATGCCTACATTAAATCTGCAAAACATGTGAGACATTTTATTTGCCACATGACATCTCTTCTTCATCTCGAATCCTAAGAGCAGGAGTTTCAGGGGCAGGATGTTCTGTTATATATTGAAACCAGAAATGTTCCTTTGAATGTGCCAAAGAATAACACTCAGTATCAATTGTTTGGATTTGTTTTCAGATTCCTGATCAGGCTCGTGTTGCTCCTTCATCTTCAGATCCCAAGTCCAAGTTCTTTGAGCTGATCCAGGTGAGACCTTGCCTAGAGTCCTTTCACAAAAATATAACTTTTTTTTTTCATATTGGAATTAAGAGATGAAGAAGCTAGTCCTGGATTATTGTTTCATGTAGAAGTTGTGTTTACATGCCTGTTGATGTATTGTGTCTATCTTGCCTTTTCTGTACTTTGCTCTTTAGGGCACAGACATTGATACCTTCAGTTACAAACCTACTCCTCTGAATTCCACCACACTGGAGAAAATTCGCCAAGTGTTAGATTACCGGTGTATGGTGTCTGGAAGTGAGCAGAAGTTCCTCTTGGGGTTAGGGGTAAGTGCTAAGAACACTCTGGGAGTTTTGCTGATTAATTTCAATACTACTATTTAGCCTTGCAGTTTCATCCCATGCTTTCCTGTCCTTAAAGGCCTAAAAGAATTCCCATCAGCAGTACCTGGGACTGCTAGTTATTTGTTTCTTTCTCCTGATGTCACTGCTTTTTACACTAATTAACCCTGTTTCTGTAATCTCAGCCTACACAGAAGCCTGCACTCCTGCTACTGTCTCTAATTATCTTCACTGTCCTTTTAAAGGTGTTCTATTTCTGGTTCTTTGTGTGGGTGTGAAAAGTCACTGGCAGATCAGAATGAGTGGTTTTGTTCCTTTGCTGTAGAGGTTAAGGTTCTTCCTTAAAACTTACGACAATGAAACTGCCTGTGACAGCCTAGGACAAAAAGATGCTCTGAGGGTTGCTCTGCAGTACGAGGTCTCTTTTCCACCCCTGCCCTCAGGAGGCCTTGGCTGAATCTGACTCTGTCTTTATGTACAGAAATCACAGATATACACCTGGGGTGGTCGCCAGTCAGATCGCTGGACAAAGCTGGATTTGAAAACTGAGCTGCCACGAGATACTCTTCTCTCTGTGGAGATTGTTCATGAGCTGAAAGGAGAGGTAGGAGCCTACTCTCTCCCTTACCATGTTGCTGCAAATACAAAGAGCAGTTTCACCTAATCCCTGTAAGATACTGCAGAATAAATGTTCCATCTGTGGCAGGTCTAAGGTTTTTTTTGTATATGATCTTTAGAGTAACTATTTTGGATTAAGTTCCTTCTTTCTGTCCACTGCTAGAGATACGAGCTTTCAACATTGTTTTGAAAACACTTTGGACCTGATGTGTTGCTGTTCTATGTGGAGCTGCAGATGACATTGCCACCATGATTTTATGTGTCTGTGGGTCTTTGGGTACATAAATGCTCAATAGTGACTGCCGGCTGTGGGGAGAGAATCCTTGTGGTGTGTTCACAGTGTAAGGTGAAAAATCCCAGCTGCCTGGGAGTTTCCCTGTCCACTTGCACCTCAGACAAAAATACTGTAGTGTGCTGGGCTTTGTGATACCTGATAAGGCACAGATAGCTGGTGATGGCAGCTGTGGTCCCGCCCTCTCTGCTTCCCGTAAGAGAGAACTGGGTATTCGAGATGCACCAGTTCTTGGAGGATGCCATGTTACTGTATAATGGGCAGCAAGGAATTTGTGTGCTTCTGATAGCTGGAAAGGTGCCTTCTTGCAGGAAGAGATGTCCTGTCAAAAAATAGGCTATAAATCAAAGCTAAAATATCAACAGTCTGTATAATAAATCTTTGTATTGCCCTCCTTAGGGGAAAGCCCAGCGAAAAATCAGTGCCATCCACATCCTTGATGTCTTGGTGCTGAATGGCAATGATGTTCGAACCCAGCACTTCAACCAGAGGTATGTAGGGTCTGGAGAAGCTTTTTTATTGTACGTGAGTAGGAGTGACTGGGAAACAGTGTTTAGACAAAAAGCAGAATGCTGAGCAGAGGGAGACAAGTGCATTCAGCTGAAACACTGCTATAAAGATGAACTGTGAATGAAGCTGCTCTGAACCGGAATACATGCAGGCTTTTCCAACTGTATCTTCTCTGTGTATGAGGGCATCTCTAGCTTCTTTGTTAGTGTAGGGTGAGCTAGGCACAGCTGGGGTAAACTGACCATTTTGGGAATATAAATGAGCTGAGGGAGAAGGAACAAGCCCCTCTGTTTCCTTCCTCAGGGACATGATGTCTCTGCTAGTCCTACTAGCCTGATAAATATATCAATGTTCAACAGCATGTGGACTTACAGAGTAAGCTATGGAGACTCACTCCTAATGCATAATAGGCAGTATCCCTAGGCAGGGAATTGGGAGGATGGAGTGAAATGAAGTCATGCTGGACCCATTTGGCTAGCAGTGGAGGCAGTCTGCATGTCCTGAGTTGGCTAATCAGTTACTTTGTTGAAACTGTTACCTAGCCGCTGTGCCAAAGGCCTCCTTAAATTGCTGGGCTCTCTTTCCGTGTTCATTTAGGATTCGTCTGGCGGAGAAGTTTGTCAAAGCTGTTTCTAAACCCAGCCGGCCAGATATGAACCCCATCCGGTGAGTGACACCTCCTTCCCTCAGCCTGGCGTGCTTTGGTGTCAGTGTGTTGGAGGACCTGAAAGTTTCAGGCTGAAATTCATAGTACTGCTGTGTTCTTTGGAAAGAGGCTAAAAGCTTTTTATATATTTAAGGTAAATATTGTTAATGGAGAAGTTGTGCCCTCCTTTCACATGTCAAACAGTTACATTTTCATCATAGGTGGACTGGCTGGTGTTGATTCCAAATATGTGTGTTTGTAGGCCTAGCACCCAGTGAGCTTAATCATTGCAAATAATTCTATGTCCTTGTCTGCCCTGAAGGGTCAGCAGCAGTACAGTGATGCTGACTGTTAGTAAATGCAGTACTGACCAGCATCTGTGAGGACAAGGCTTTAGTTACAACCCCCAGGAAAATTCCTGACAAAGGGCTTCAGCTTTGGTTGTCTCCTGGCCTTCCGTTTCATTAATTCTACTGCAGTGGAGCATAAGAGCACCACTGTAAAGGCATCAGATATGTATTCAGGACAAAACAGCTTCTCATTCAGAAGCTGGAAGTGCAGCAATATTATGAAATAATCTGGAGGAAGGGATGGCTTAATGAAAGATAATGAGTGGAATCTCAGCCTAATGACAAACAGACAGTTGTAAAAATTGGAGGAGCCCAAAATGTTGGGGAAGGCTGAAGGTGAAGTGAGAAGGAGAGCTGGGGACATGGTTCGTAGAGGGGTCATTTGCTGCTTTTGTGGAAAAGTGTTAAAGTATTCCTGCTGTGCTCTTTGAAGCCTTATGCTTGTAGCAGTATATGGGAAGTGAGGGGTTGGGGTGTCCAGTCAGAGACAGTGCTTTTTTAACTTACTGATTATTTTTCTGTGTCTCAGAACAACAAAACCCGTTTGATGTAATGACAGAATGATGACTCAAAATAATCTACTGATTAAAAGAAAAAAGCTCTTTTTACATCAGGGTAACTAACAAGTTTGTTGCCATCTCTAAGGATAATAATGGTGAAGATCAGGTTAATTTTACTGTTAGGCCAGCATGCTGAGGCCAGAACCTGCCTGGAACTGACCTTGGTCAATTTATCTGATAGGAAAACAAAAGGACCTGACTTTCACTGTTTTTACTTTTCTGTACAGTCAACCTGAGGTAAAAATGCACAGCTTCCTTAGCAGCAAGGATACTTTATCTGCTGCTTATAGCAATCCAACTGTGAGCGTGCAGGTGTCAGGTTTTCTCAAGCCAGGAAAAAATAGACACTGAAGCGTAAGACAGAGGAGAAGGGTGAACCTCAGTTGTGCCTGACTACCTCATGCTGTATAAAATCAACCATTTGGCTGCTCCCTGTAGCTGGGCAGAAAAAAAGCACAATTGAAACTTTTTTGAAATAATGTTTTTGTCTTTTCTTCCCAGAGTGAAGGAAGTATACAGATTGGAAGAAATGGACAAGATTTTTGTGAGGTAAGCAATTGGTGCAAATAAAATGTCAAGAGCCCACTGAGGTTATCAGTCACTGGTGCACAGGAATGGGAGGGACGTTCTGATCCATGCTAGAGGAGTTGTGGAGAAAGAGCTGTTAGAGCTCGTGGTGGCTGCTCTTCCTGAGATGCTGCTCACTCAGAGCATCATTCTGCTGCATTATAATGCCGTAGATGTGGCCAATGCACTTCGTAACAGTTGGAGTAGCAACAGTGCTTGAGTTTGGGTGCAGAAGTATCAGTGGCTTCTCAGTGCTTTGAAAGGTCAAGAATTCACACTTGAAATAGGAACCCCATTTGGATTAATTATGGTAGCTCATCACAGATTTTTCACCACAACACTCAATTGCAGCCTGATCTAGACAGGTCTGACTGGTTTTTCTTTGTCCTGTGTGGGAAGGCAAAAACCTGAATTCTTCAGGATGTGATGATTTGGTCCTGTCCTGTGCAGTGCTGTCAGTTCTCGCTGCGACACTCTGGAGAAGGGATGCAGGTGGTACGATGTGTGCACAAGCACGGTAAAGGAGGAAACAATCTCTATCACTGCCTTCTCTCAACATTTAGGTTAGAGATGAAAGTCATCAAGAGTTCAGGAGGAATGCCCCGGCTGTCCTACACCGGCCGAGATGACCGGCACTTTGTGCCCACCGGACTCTACATCGTACGGACTATGAACGGTAGGAGGAGAGAGTCCCCACTCCCTCTCAACTTTTCTTTGTCTCTCCAAGTCAAAAGTATTGATCAGGCTTGCTCACCTTGTAACTTGGTTAAAAATTAATGGCAATATTCCAATGGCTAGAGATTAAGCTTGTGCATGTAATGAGGGTAGCTTGGATTTGGCTGAGGTTTAGGATGTTTATATAATAGGGTTTTTCTGTTGTGGGTTGATTAGCTATTGTGTGGGTACTTCCATTTATTTACATGACTGATTACCTTCTTTTTTAATGAGATAATAATTTTTCATCAAGATGTTTTCCAGAGTAATAGGACATGGAAATACCCTGTTTCAAATGTCAACGTCTAAATGCAGGGAGAAGGGATTTTTTTCAGTGAATAGAGAACAGCTTGGGAAGCAGGGTGTCTTGAGGGAAGGAAGAAAAAAGGAGTAATGGAAGGATCACAATTATTCTTACAGATTCCTCCTCCCTACTTGCACTGCATGTGTATTTCTTCTGTGATTTTTTTTTTTCCCCCCCCTCCTTTTATTTTCTATCTGATCCCTGTAACCCTTCTGTTAGATCCCTGGACAATGGCATACAGCAAAAACTTCAAGAAGAAATTCTTCTTCAACAAAATGACCAATGTAGCGACATATAACCTCCTTCCTGAAGCCATTGCACCCTTTCAGTGAGTATGAGGCAGAGCTGAGGCAATGGACGGGTATCTGTCTGCGAGTGTCTGTGTGTGCGCGCCTGGCTATTTGGAAGGGAGCTCCGGAGTGCTGTGTCCTTGCAGTCGTTTGCAAGGGCAGCTGGTCACCAGCAGGGCGCGCTGCAGGAAGCCCGCACCTTCTCAGGCTTTCAGGAAACTGCTGATGTGGAATCATGGATTTTGCAGTTAATGGCTATGAATAACAAACATCTCACAACTTTGTTCCGCTGTCTGCAGCAGAGTATAAGTTACTGAACCTCCTGCACACAGGGAAATAGAAATTGAGCCCAGCAACTGTAGTTTGCTGCATCTCTGTATTTAACGTTTGGTTGGAAGTTGCTAATTCAAAAGCAAATCCCAGTTCATTTAACCCAGGCTCTGGAATAACCTGTGGGAAGCTGGGAGCTTTTATTAAAGAGTGAGAGAGAAAAACAGCGGCTCCTTGGGAAAGGATGGAGTGGCTTGTCATTAACACTGGGGCTGCTGAATACCATCTGTATCTACTGAGTACTAGCCTGAAGGCATTACCCAAGCACAGCAAATCCTGAGTCTGATGGCTCAAGGCTCCTGGAAAGAGATGTTCTGCACTACCACCATTACCCAGGACTGTGCCTCTGAGTGAGAACTTGATATGAAATAGCGCTCCTGATTTTCTCACTTTGAACCTCCTTACCTGTCTTAGAGCAGCGCTTTCAAGAATCCTTAAGCCTTTCTTCATGTAGTGAGTGGCAGAACAGGCTTAAAAAGAGAAGCACATGATGCTTTTTCCCTCCATGTGTCAGGATGGGGTTAGTTCTGCCTATGCACTCTGAAATAGGCCAGCATGAACCTACAGGAATGGTTGAGGAGGTGGAGGGAGTGCTTGTGTGGGACTCCAGAAGGGATGTGTTGTGGTTAGTGAGTACTAATATGTCTATAATTAGCCACTGACATGTGCTCTTGTCACTGTGCTAGTACTGCTTTGTTAGAACAGAAGCACTAAATAAGCTATGAATATTAAATGTCAGTAGTTGTACAGAACTAAAGGCTGCTGTGTTGGCAGTAATTAGCAGCTCTGATTTCATTATGGCTGGGACTGTGTTGATGCAGTTAGGGAGGGCTGTGCTTGATGGATAGAGTGGGAGATGGCATTGTAAGACCAGAACTCTCAGCAGCTAAGGGGCTCAGTTATTTCACATGAGGGGAAAGAGGGAATGATCCTAGCTGCTTTTGTACCGTAGGAAGTGCTATTTGTTTGCAAAGCTCCATAGCACAGCTGTTACTGATTATAGTAGGTTTGTGGTGAGGGATTAGGTTGCTGCTCCTGGCAGACTTTCTAAATTCTTCATTAAGGTCTTTCCATTGCCTGCAATGACAGTTTCATCATCTGAGAAGCTTGGGGGGAGGTAGGGTTTTTCCCTAGTGACCTGACTCTTTCCAGCAAATCCTGAACTGAATTTGAGTGAAGCTAGAATTAACAAGTTTGTTTCCATGGAAATCTCTTAGGCTTGGCTGTTGCTGTACTTTGAGGGCTGTAGAGTTTGTAAGGTGAATGAATGAATGAATGCACAAGTCTTTTCTAAGGCACCTGTTCTGACTGTTTCTGTGTGGCTCCCATTGCAAGGGCAGCTGTCTCTGGCCGGGATGAAAGTGTTTTCCTTTCCCTTTCCTGCCAAACGAATCTTGTTCTCCTCTCTGCCCACAGTGTCTGCCATTACAGCCGCCTCTTCTGGGAATGGGGAGAAGGTGTCAAAGTGCACGACTCTCAGAAAAGACAAGATCCAGAGAAGCTATCAAAGGAGACTGTCCTGTCTTTCATCCAAGCGCACTACCCCTAACCCTGCTCTCTTGAGGGTGCAGGGAGGGGCTGAGCCCAGCTTGGATTCTTCAGGGACTGATAGGACTGGGAAGGCTCCACAACTTCTATCCTCGTATTCTCCAGAGCTGATTTCCTGGAGATGATCGAACCAGAGGGTGGTATGCAGAAGGCACAGGATGAGGCTTTGCCTTGGTAGTGTATATAAGAGTACAACCCAGGTAGCACCTGGTGCCAGAGTACCCAACATGACTCCTGGAGCCAAGGCCTAATGTCCTTTTGTCCTGACCTACTTCATGCATGAGGCCAAGGGGCTGGCAGCTTTCTTTGCTCCTGTTCAAACATTCAGCAAGGTTTGTGGAGCTCTGTGTGTACCAGAACTCCCCAGGCTTCTGCTTCTCTTGCAGTGTGGGAAGGAGCAGAGATGTTTTGATGGCACAGCTGGGCAACAGCACATTGAAGCAGCCCTGCATTGTTCCTGGCAGCTGTCTCCTTGGCCTTGTCAAAGGCTACACTATCCAGTGGAGGGTGTTAAGTCTTTGGTGAGCTGTGGGCAAAAGTTACATATTCTTGTCGGTGTCTCCAACACTTCTGTTTATCAAAGCACTCAGCTAGCCACTGGCAATTCTTATGTGATGGTTCCCTGTTGGACAAAGGCCAATGCAGGTGATGAGTACAGTTCCTGGCACAGATCTGATGTGCTCACACCTCTGCACGCTGCTATGACAAGGATTTCCCCTCTCCAGGTTAGTGACTGATGCCAAGCCAGCAGCCTGGGGCTAATTTGTGAAAATGTACCATGGTTGGTGTACAGGCTACATGGTACTTCTGAGACCAAGGTGCTTTGATTCTTGGTACTCGACATTATTATCTGAACCTTCAGGGAGGAAAGTGGATGTGGGAGGGAAGACACAGAAAAGCTAGGATGCTGAAGTCTCTGGAAGAAATGATGGGAATGTCTAACTTAGTTAAAAAGACCCAGGGCTTCAGTAGAAAGATATCTTTACTTTAACCATGTTGGTTAATCAGAAGAAATCCTGTCCCCTGACTGTGCCCACTGGAAAGGTTATCAGACTTTCCTTTTTAAGTATCAGAGTGGGTTTGAAATCCTCTGTATCTCATTTGGCTCTGGAACTGCATCTGAGTTGAAGGCACAGAGCTGGGAAACTCTCAGTATGGCATTTGTCTCAAGACTTCTCCATGCACTTCTGTGCCAGGCTCAAAGTTTGCTTCTGTTGCATGTTTTAGTTCACTTCTGGCTTCCATGGCACTCTGCCAAATCTTCCACATAAATCAGAAGATAACACATAGTTGAATGCTTTTGGACAAGCTGCAAGATAGTCTGCCTTTTTGTTTGTTTGTTTGTTTTTGTTTTGTTTTCTTTTTTGTTTGTTTGGTTTTTTTGTTTTTCTTTTTTTTGTTTGTTCTTGGCTTGTTTTTAAACAGAGATTGGCAGTAGGGAGAAAAGTGATTTAGGGGTTTGTCTGAACTGTGCCTTAAGGAAAGCTATACTTCTAGAATCTATAGCAGTTGCTTACACTGTCTTTTTCTCCATATCCAATGAATGATTTGAACAAGCCTGCAAAACATAGAATTTTCACTTAGACACAGGTCTGTTGAAGCAGCTGAAGGACTGCAGGCTGTTAATGCATCCTCTTGGCTGATCTGTAGACTCTCTCTGCTCTCAAACATTGGTAAAACATGTATGAAAGAAATGGTGGCTCTTCCCCCTAAAGAACACGAGGTGTGTCATTGGTAGCTTTGTCTTGGCAAAGGCGCTTCCATGAGGGATGAGGAGGAATCTCTCCCAGTGGGCAATAAAGTACCTCAACCTCTGGTGTCCAGGCCTGTGTACAGTTGGCTTTTTAAACCAACCAGCAATTTGAGTTCTGAGGAGCTCTGTGGACTGCCTTGAGGCTGTTCCAGTGCCAGCAATGCATGCTGCATCCTCTGCCAGGCTCCTTTGGGGAGTGCTGTGTCCTCAGCTCAGAGCTTTGACTCCTGTGGGCTGGCAGACAGAAGAGTGACTAGGAAGTAAACTAGGATCAGTGTAGGCCTTGGAGGGTACAAAAAAACCTGGTCAGTCTCCAGGCTAGCTTTTATGAATGGATGCTTTGTTTACTCAGTTGTCTCTAGTTCCTCATTTTAATTTGCTTTTCTTTTTATTTTTGATGCACTGAACCTTGATTCTGAATCTCCCTTCAAGAAGGCAAGCATTGAGCCACCAAGCTACTTGCTTCCCTGCTGAGAGATTATATTGGGAAGGGGAGGTGAGGAAGGTCTTGCTGAAGGGAGTGTTTTTGTATGTTAATTGCACAATGTATTGTTATTAGGCTTTGTATAATTTTGTGTTGACTTCTATGCTTTCATGTTCTATTACCAATACAGCCCCTTTAGTTCACAGCAGTGCTTGTTTCCTTTGCTTCCCACAAAATTCGGGCCAGCAGTGTGCGTCAGTGTGGCAACAGAGAAATGCCAGCAGAGTTAAATTTTCAAGGCAGTCCCTTTCAAAGGTTTTTGCGGCAAGTTCCAGCCTTGGAATGAGAAGGCACTGCAGGCGACAGTCTCTGGCAGTCCTGCAGCATGCTAGGCTCCTGTTCCACTCAGAGGAAGTACATTCCATGCCACAACAGATCAGTAACCCACTGTTGAGACCTCACTGACCGGGGGGTTAAGTGTTAAAAGTGCCTAACCTAGTCTAGGCTTACCATGGTGCAGTGTGTGCCAGTACAAAGAAAATAAAGCAATGGCTGAGAAACAGGACAAAACAGGGAAAAAACTAAAACAAAACAGGAAATTAAAAGGTAAAATTATTTTATTTAAAGGTGTCCAGCAGCACTTCCATCTCTGGGGGTTGAGAGTATATTGTCTTCTGCAAGCGCTGATTCTCAAAGGCACAAAATGGCTACCAAGCTCTGATGCACTGGAGAGGTAGGCAGATCTTCTCACAGCCCAAACACCCAGATCTCACTGTGGATGCTACCTACTTGCAGAGATACCTTCATCCCATCTGCATTTGTGGATTCCTTTGGTCCTGGAAGTCAGGGTGGAGGAGGAAGCATCTTTAGCTCAGCTCTGGGAACATATAAAATTGCAATACCTACAGATTACCCGCTCAATCAAGAGCTTGGTCCCTTCAGTTTATGACTGTGTCACAGGAGCCACGGTGTGTATTCCACCTGGACTGGGCAGAAAACACCTGTCTGCAATCACAAAGGTCCTCTTCAAAAGGGAAAATGTATTGCCTTCCTGGATCAGGCTGGATGGTCGTGACTATGTTTTGGGTAAGATGGCACCACCCTGAGCTCTGCTTGACCTGATTTCCAAGCCCAAGTGTGCTGTGATTTCTGGTTTGTCTCCTGTCCTCCTCAATTTGCAGAGAAAAATGTTCCCTACAACAAGGCTTGGAGACAATAAACAAGAACAGTAATTTGAAATGCTGATCCTCACCCTTGGGGGAGGCACAATGGTGAGAGGAGGAAGAGCTCCTTGCAGGAGTCATTTGTTCAGCTGGGAGAATTCTGGAGTGCAATCACATTGTCCAGCAGGCGTAAATAAGAGCAATCAGCAATGCCATGGCCACAGCAAGGGCAGCATTCTTGCGATTTTCTTTACGAAGCGCACTCAGTTCTTTCTCTGGGAAACAAACAAAAGACTTGCCTGTGAAGGTTCTTCATGATGCAGCTACACCTCCTTTCAAAAATCTCTTAGAAGCACAAAGATACCTTGGCCACAGGCAAAAATTTTGGGAGCAGTATGCAAAGCTACCAATTATAGGACATGCTGAATGGGAAGTAACTACCCAAACTAGCAGGAACCCTTTCATTTGCTCTCATCCTGACACTTGTGGTACCTGTGCTTGGGAATACTTCAGTGCCAGACCAGTTCCTGTTGGCAAATGACATTGCTGTAGGCCTCTATTAAGGACAGACTGTGTCATTAGAGTAACTGCTTGTTCCCTAAGAAAATGAAGGAGAGAGGAGGGCAGAGAGCTATTTCTACTATCTTCTAGATGCAACAGCCCGGTAGCTCTTTATAGTTTCTTTTCTAAATTTTAAAATTTAAATACAACTGTGGCCACCTTTGAATGTTGCAGAATCTGTGTTTCTTTATGCCTCAAAAGGATCAGTGTGGAAAAAGTCTGAACCTGGACACACTTATTCTGTTGGGGTCTGAAGCTTTTTAGAGAAGTTGCTTTCCTTCACCCTGGTTTACCTTAGAACCACAGATGCAGAGAGAGGAAGACAGTGGCTACTTCAAGTATGGAGTCTTGCCGATCTCTGTTTCTGTTTGGTTCCCTTTGCCAAAGATGAGAACCCCAGTCTTGCTAGTTCTGTTCCACAAAACTTTGCTGACTGGTAGAGGCAAGCAGTGAAGCCTCCAGCCTCACACACTGCAATGGCAGAACAGCAGTTTTGGCAGGCAAGGTTGGATGTGGACTGTCTCCAGACAGACTGCTTTTGTTGCTGAGTTCATCTGCAGAGACTGCAGGGGTTACTGCCTCTACAGTTTGCACAAGCAGCCTCCAGCAGTTCCCCAGGTGGTGTTGGTAATCAAAAGAGACTTTTAGCTGTTCGTTCTTCACCTAATACAAGCATTCTCATGCAACCACAGAGCAATCTGCTTGAATCTGCAAGGCCACAAAGGAGGTGACAGGGTCGCATAACCTCATGCACAGCAGCACCAGCTTAAACTGATACTGACAATGTCATTGTCAGCAGCTGCAGTTCATGGCCTCAAGTGCATCAGCTGGAATAAGGAAACATTTAATTAGAAACATTAATAAGGAAATATTTAATCCATAGCAGTGATGTCACCATTAGGTGAGGCTGTTGCTGCTGTCAGAGCACTCTGCTGATGCCAGCAGGGATGGCTGACTGCTGGCTGCTACAAGGGTGGCAGCAATTTTCAGTCTTCTGCTGTCTCTACTGGTAGGCCCTTAGGGCACAGCTTTCAGTCTGTTTAAAGTAACCGTTAGTCTTCTGGAAACAGTCCTCTAAAGTCAGTTGTAAATTTGCTGGCCATACCCCAGCTTTCAACCCTCCAGACCTAAAAGAATACTTGTGCCTCTTTCCTTTGTGTGAGTGCTGGTGCTTGCACAGCTGCAGAGTAGTGCCAAGCAGGTAACACACTGATCAATACCAGGAGCCTGAAGATGTGCAAAGCAGCATCTCTTAGTGGAATGGAAGTGCTGTCGAGTGTGGTATCTCAGAGAGACTTTCATTCTATCTGTCTACAGCAGGACTTGCACCAAGGAAAGACCCTGGCTCTCTAGAACTGCAGGTAGCACATCAGTGTGAATTGCTGTGCACTTGTGCTGAGTGGCCTCATAAATTGATGCAGTAAGAACCTTCCCCAAGGTAGGTATGCTTTGCTACACTCCTGATAGCACTTGCCTTCTTGCCTAGCAAGCCTCTACTAGGAAAAAAAGAAAAAGGTTGAGGGGAGGGATGTTAAAAGCTACTTGAGCCAGTCTGTTAGCTATGATTATCTAAAGACTGGTAATTTGGGGTAGGTGGAAGGGACATTTTCTCCCCTTCATTAGCTGATGCTTATTTTTTTCCCTATGGTAGTACAGCTCAAGTAGGAGGATGCAGACTCCTATTATAATATGCTGACTACATTTCCATTAGTCTAGCTCCCTTTGGTTGAAGCTAAATTCAAAGGCAGAAGTCAGAGGTGGCAGGAGCTTGAAGACAAAGCTAAGCTGCAGCACTGATCCCATCCTGCCCAGAGGGACCATTTTTAATGAAGCTCTTACCATAGTTGTCAGCTTTGGTCATTAGTAAGTTTCGCTCTCTCTCCAGTGACTTTCTGTAATGAGAAGAGGAGTTCATTACCTGCGAGGCACAACACAGCCTATTTCTTTGCTTACATGATGGAAGAGAGACAGTCCCCACTGCATGGGATATCTGCTCAGAGGATGAGCCCCTCACCCCTCCCTGTGGAAGGGTGACAGTTTAGAAATAACCAGTTGTGCAAGAGAAGAGATGCAGCATTTTAGATTATTTTTTCCTTCCCCCAAACTGCTTCCTATGTCTCCTTTCAGGAGAGCAGTGTAGGCAAGCAGCTAGAAAGGGCTCTTGGGTCAGTCCCCTACTCTAGTTCTCCCCAGGTGAGGCAGGAAGTTCTGACACAGCTATGGGATGGAGCAGGCTCCCTATATGCTCTCTAGAGGATCCTGCTCCTCCATCACATCTGGCTTAGGGCTGGAACAGTAATTCTCACCATTTGAAGCTGGGATCCCTTTGTCAGAGGTATCCAATTTACAGAAATTTGTGAACTCAAGGAAACAAGTTGAATCCAAGCCCAGTACCAACCAGTTAAACAACCTGTCATTAGACTGAAGACTCATAATAACAGTAAAGACTAAGGCAGGCCAATCCAGCCCTTCTCTTAAACTGCACAAGATGATTAATTAATATACAGTTTAAAAGATAAACCCAAACTACAATTCCTGAAAGCAGCAGTGTTTCCATTATGGCAGTGAGGACACAGTCAGTCCTTTCAGACTGTGAATATAAATAAACATGCCCTAACAAATTATCTCCTGGTTAAGAGAAGGCAGCAAGTGTAACAGTTTGTTGTTCCCCTTGGGCCACAGCAAGAACAACCTGTAGGAGGAAAGAGATCCAAATCTATGTGTACAGCTAATTAAGTGTAAAGGAGTGCAAGAAAGCAAGCTACCTCAGGAGCAGCAGGAGAGGAACGGGCTCTTAAAGAAAACTGGGGAAAGACAAGGTAGAGAGCAGCCAGGAGGAAGTGAGAAGACAGATTTACCAACATGACTGAGCTGCTCCTTAGAAACTTGCCTTGTGAAGAGAGTCAAGGGAAGAAGCTTTGAGAATGAGACATGAAGAAACCATGACAACTGAACTTCAAAGTGGAAAAGCAGAGCTCCTCTTTGTGTGCTATGCACTGAATCGATAATTTTGATCACGGTACCTTTGCTCCAGGGTTTTTCAAAGGGTCTGAAATAGGTCAATGGAAGTTCTGTTTCTATTTCCATACAAGCTGTAAAATTCATAGAAGGCCTCAAGAATCCCAATTCATAATTCTTTGCTCTAGGCCCTATATTTCAGACAGAAACCATCATATATCCCATCCTGTCAAGTTATCACAACTGTAGGTTTGGTTGCTGGCCACCTAATTACCAGATAAAGAATACAGAAAGTAAACAAGGAGAATTTAGGCCAGAAAAGGATTGTTGAGATGAGGGACAGGAAGCAACAGGATCCTGTCTAAATATGGATGGGGATATAAAACTCCAGTAAAGGAGGAGGGGGGAGTGCAAAGGAGAGTTTAACAAAAGTTAAACTGAGCCTGATAAGTATCAGGGGATGGAGACATCACTATTGCTATGATCGTTTCTAATGGGGTTCTACAGGACAGTACCGTACAGCAAACACCAGGATCATCGGGACCACTCCCTGGGCCTATGATTGAGCTTCCCAGCATTTTTTTGCTAGGAGCAGAGCAGGAGGATGCTAGTGACTGAAAAAATGCCCTCAAGCAGAGAGATCTGAGAATCAGCTGGGAGATCTAAGATCTCTTGCTTCACACTCAAGAGAAGTAGCAGGTTCTGCCTGTGTCTGCTACAAAATCCAGGCCAAAGTCCTTGCCTGAGTCCCAGCTCTAGAAGCCAACAGTTGCTGCCTCTACAGAAGCCACAGATTTCAGATGAATTGTCCCTCTTAGCTTTCCCAAGAAAAGCCAGTGTTTCAATGCATCCCTATATCAAGACACATTAGCAACACAGGCACAAATACTTTCCCTCAGTCGCTTTTGCAGCTGAATCCTGGCCTGGTTTGACCCTCAGTAGTACTCACTGCACATCTCCCTGACTGAACTTGGGTGGCTTCAGTAAGGCTTGAGCAGCAGTGTGCAGAAAACCTTTGCCAGACTCACAGAGCAGGTTCATAACAGGCCAGGAGCCAGATCTGCAAATGAACTGGCAAGTTTCAGGCACTACTTGTCTGGTTGTGGCACAGGTTGGAGTCAGGCTGTTAACACGATACAGCTCTCTCTCTATGTCACTGCACTTCTCACAGAGGCAAATTCCCCAAGAAAACTCCAAGCTGTGGGAAGAAAGTCTTGTCATGGGGGCATCACACATACCCACCCCTTCATGAGCACTTGCTCGGTCCTACTGCAGGATGACAGCTAAGCTGAAGTGCACACACACAGCTGTGAAAGGAGCTGGTCAGTAATACCTTCCTTCAGGGCTGAGCTTCTCCCTGCGCAGCTTAAGATCCACCTCTTCCATGTTCTGTCTGCAGCGTGCCAGCTTCTCCTCCAGTCCATCAATCTGAAAAACACCACACCAGTCACCATCATTTCTTCTCCCAGCTTACAAGGACTCATTCCCACTCAGATGGTGGCATCTCAGCCACTCCACCTCCTTCCTCCCCAAATCAAGGGAAGAACCCTTCTGTGTAGAGATCACAGCACAGAGAGCTCATCATCTCCCAGATCAGCCTGTATTCTAGCCCAGACAACTGTAACATCATCATCCCAGACACAGCCAAGCCAGCACTGACACTGCCTATTGTGTGGCTGGCCAGCAGCCTTTTGCTAGGATCTTATCCTGTTCCAGCCTATTCTAGTTTCTTTGCAATGTGGTGTGATCTAAGCAAAGGTGTGATCGAAGGTATCTTTATGCAATTAGAGGATAAAAAGAGAGACACTGGCCTAAACCAAAGCCTGAGGGACAGGGTCTTGGTTTAGCACTGTGAATGGATGCAGAAATTCATGGGATGTGACTACAAAGCACCCTCAGCTGTCTGGCTGGGTGAAGAGGGAACAAAGGAATACCTAGTCTCCTTCACGCAACTAAATCTACAAAAGCAATAGGAGTCTGCACAGTATGCTCAAGAGAGCATTCGCCACTGCCTCCTTCAATCTGTACCAAGTGTTGGCAGGAACATGTTTCCGTGCAGAAAAACACTGGTTATCTCCTTGTGTCTCTTCATCAAGTATCCCAACAGCCACCCTCCTGTGTCTTCCTGTGGAGGGGAGTAACCACGGCTAAGCAAAGGAGGGTTGATTTCCTTGTGTGCAAACAGACTGCCCAGGAGGGAATCCTACCACGGGCAACAGTTCCGGGAATCATTCCTCTCTTCTGTCTGGCAACCACAGCATAGACATCTTGAGGAAAACTTTGTCTTTCAAGCTTGCTTCTAGCAGAGAAACACTGGGACTAATCAGACAGTATGAACACAACAGTGTAGCCTGGAAGAAAACAGCCTCGGTGCAGTAAGGTGGCAATGACCTCTCTTTTGAGCTATTTAGTGAACATTCCTGCTGTGCCTGGTTCTTCAGGCAAGGCCAAGGCTGGCAGCACGGCCTCTCTGTGGTGGGAGCCTTCACACACCAGACGCTAAGAGGCAGCACAGTCCCGGGTAAAGGTGGAATGAGCTTCCTGGACACCAGCCTCAGAGGCAGCCCAGAGCACAAACACACTTATAAACAGTAATAAGGGAAACAAAATCAAAGGTAGTGATCCCTAATTATTGCTGCTTTGGGATCAGCTCTGTTCTGATCAGCTCCTGTTAATGAGCTCATTAACAATCTCTCACTTTCTGCTCAGGAAAGGCAGGCAAGCATTATAACTAAGCAGGATGGGAGAGAAGAGGCTTTGACATAAAGTTGACCATGAGAAGAAGTTCAACCAGTCAGTTAAATAGTCTGCAAGGAGCACAGCAGAGCTGAGGAAGGGGACACATATAACAAAGCTCAAATAAATCTTTGATTTATCAGATAGCAATTCCAAAGTCCTAGTTTATTAGGCAACTCTGCCAGTGCTGTTGAGATGCCAAACTCCCCAGAGGCACATGCACAGCTTCCTGAGCCCTAGGGGAACACCAAGGCATATCCCCTGATCCCAAAGCTCAGGGAATAGCACTTCTGTGTTTGGCAATGCTTGGGTTTGCCTGGATGAGGCTAACTGTCCTCCTCCATTTCCAGCTGTGCCAGTTAAGAATGTTAACTGCAGCTGCTCATAGCTATGTCGTCCACTACAACTCAGTCAGCAAGATGCATTGCCTCAGTCTGCTTCAGGGCCACGAAGGCCAGCTCTGACCACACTTATCAGCAAGTTAATTTACTAACAGTGCAGCAGAGCAGAGGTGGGGTGTTGGTCCACCTCTGTAATTTAAGAATTACCATCTCCCTCACCAGTTCCTACCATATGCAAATGGCTATTTCTGCTTCCTTAGCTGTTGGAAACCCTTATGTGCACACACAGCAAAAGATGCTTCAGCATGTGTTACCTGGCTCCTCCTTAGCCAGTTAACTTGCTTCTCTGGAAATACATTTAAAAATAATGTTAAATAATACGTTAATGAATTCATGAGAGCTTTAGTTAGTCAGCTGCCAACCCCACCACTAAATTATCCATGCCACTGCACTCTGATCCTCTCGTCCAGGACTGCTCCTCCTGCTCAGCTGGCAGTTGCTCTCACTAGTACATTCTCTGCCCATACCTCCCTCATTTCATGAGACTTAACAAGAGTATATTCTGCCCAACTTTGTCATTGCTTTTACTTTCTGCTGACTAAAAATCTCCAGATTCCACATAATACTTTAAAGTTTCAACTGGTTTTACTGCGCTTAAATCAAAACCCAAGTTTGGGTCCCCTGCTGGAGAGCAATAATTTGCTAATAAACCACATGCCCTAGAACTGCACCATCAGCTGTGCTGAGCTGGGGGCACAAGGGACAAAAAAATAATCAGAAAAAAAAAGCAAGGAAGAAGGAACAGATTGCTGAATGAACAAAATACTTTTCTTTCAGAATCTCACTACTTCTTTTCTTCGGGCTAGTCTGCGTTATTAGGGGGTTATAAGGAAGGACAAGAGTGAGGATTCACAGATGTTATCCATTCACTGTGCCTCAGTTTTCCCACTTATAAATTAAGACAATATAATCTGCCTCCTGAAGGCAGCTCATTTGAGTAAGACGCCTCAGACACCAACCCAAACTATGGGCAGAGCACTATCTTGGTATGTCAATGCCATTGCCTTGCTTGGCATTTAGGATCTGCTCCTGCAAGCCAAGAGTCTCTCAGCAACTCAGCCATCCAAGTAATTCTTCACTGCAGGACAAAAGAAAGACAGAAACAGAAAATAAGCACAGGGAAAAATCAGAGTAATGCCTGGGAACTACTGGTTACTCTCTGGGCTGCTGAGGAAACTCCTGGGGGGAGCCATAGTCTGTAAAACTGTAGCACAAGAAAATCTGTAGGGCTTTGCCATAAAACCTTGCTGCAGCTAGCTCTCCGGGAGAGCAATCCTAGAAGCAGGTGCTCACCTGAGCTTGCTGTGGATGGAAAGCTTTCCCTCCTACTAAATAATACATGAGATTAGTTGGGGTACATACTTGGGCACACTGGAAGCCCACAGGAAAAGAAAAAGCCAAGCTCGCTTAGCTGAATCACCCCTGCACTTCACACTGCCTTATCTCTTTAGAGGCAATCTCAGCACAATGCCTCCTAAGTTGCAAAGATGAACCCTTCCTCCTTTTAGCTCTCCTTTCCTTGAAGGGGATCCTCTGGGACAGAGCTGAAATGCAGCAAGCAGAAAGCTCAGATGACAACTCCTCAGGTTCACACAGATTGTAGCAGGGACACAGGACTTCACTCACAGCAACACCTTTAAGGAGTTCCAGTTAAAAAGGGGGAGTGAAACATGTGCTTCACATGCAGGCAGCAGATCTGGGCACACAGAGGTGCCCTTCTGAAGTTCCTCAGGAGACACTCCAGAAAGTCAAGTCCCAGCAGCTTTGGATGCACACAGGGATCTAAGACCAGAAGCCTCCTTTGCTTCACAGGTATGACAAGGCATTCAGCTATTTTTGCTGAATTCTGGCAACACTTGTTCATGGTCTGGAAACCTTTTTAAACCAGAGAGACCTGGAATGAATTTCAATCCAAACCGACTTACATGCTTATTACAAATTCCATTCGTTGGGACTGTCTTGGGCAGGGAGCCTGAAATGGCTCACATAAAGGCACAGACAAAGAGAGAAGTGAAAAAGAAGCAGCTTTGCTTATAGAATTGAGCTGGATCCCATTTTATACATTTTGTAGCAAATTAATGAAAGCTTTCTTTCCAGCAGAAAGGCTAAAAGCGTTTTTCAAGAACTGGCATCCACCCTCTGCTTTTATGAATTCCCTAATTAAGATACTGGCAAAGAGCCATATCACACATACCTCGACATCCAACAGCATTAGGTAATGAGGTTTTCGTCTTCTGACCCTCATAAAACAGATCAAAGCCAACTGAAGAGGTGAGGGCAAAGAAAAAAACCCTTCCCTGAGCAGTCTTTACATGCCTTGTCACCTGCCAGCACACTTGAGCCGTTCTTTCATGGAAGAATTAATGGCTCCTGCATCCACAAATTTAGCTGGATTATTAAAATCAGTCCAGCAGAGACAAATTTTGTTTAAATTCAAGAGCTAACTTGCAGTTCATGGACACACTTCCATTTTCTCCATGCTCTTGGAATCATTTTGCATGCTGGAAAATCATTTCACAGACATTCCGCCCACAGCATGCTTGGAAATATTTACCAGATAAGCTACTCACAGCAGATGATGATCCACCAGCAAAGTCTAAGATGACTCCTTGCAGAACAACCCTGTGTGTTGCTAAAGGAGAAAAGGCTGGATCCTACCTACAACTCCTCCTTCAGCCTTGCAGGGACCACCTCGTTAGTCAGTGCATCCTGCCTCAGCCCAGACCAGCAGCTTTGCAGGACCGCACACAGACGTGACCACAGAGCACGTGACCCAGGTGTCCGAAAACTTCTGCAAGAACAGCTTTACCGAGGCTAAACTGTGTCAGCCTTTTCCCTATTCTTTATGCTCTTTCATAGACTCCGATCAGCCATTGCCCTGTCAGAAGCAGCAACACATGTAACAATACTTTCTAGAAACACACAGCTGACATTTTGCAGCCCAGCCACTGCCTGAGTGCAGGGTGTTCTCTTTGCATTTAATGCACTTTTCTGCTTCTGTGATTTTTTTTTTCAGTTGCTGCCTGAGCCACAAGTATATTTTTAATGGCTACAACATCCTCTGGCAAGAAGTTTCACAGCAGCTTATGGAAAAAACCAACCAACCCCTCCTGTTTGTTCTGAGCTTGTCAGCTGCTACTTTCATTTGGTAGCCCTAACTTTGTATTGACAATGTATGTTCATTCTTCCTTTAAAGATACAAATAGCATGAAGAGGATATAAACCTATACTGGGTCCTTTGCAGTCATGTTTTCCAGCTTAAAAGGACCTGGAATGCTTGGCAGTTTCTTGCACAGAAGTTTTCCCCACCTTTGGTCATCCGTGTCACTCTCTTGAGTTAATTCCATTTTCACTGTTTTGGTACAAAATGGACCAGTCTTGCCAGTTTCATTTTCCTGATGGGTTTCCTCTAGCAAGTCCTATGCAGCTCAGCATTGTCCATAGGGCTGCCTGTCAAAAGGCTAGAGCTATATGAAAGAAGTGGCATGAATTTAAACCACCCACAACATTATGGAGAAACATTTTTACCTGTTTAAACCAGATCATATCAATTACATCTGCAATTTGTAAGTGCAAGCTAATCTGATAAGTGTCCATATAGAAAATTGCATTCATTTAGCATCATGACTTCAGTTAAACAAGCATGACTCTGCCTAGATGAGGCCTTTCAAAGCTAGTCATGCATCATGTCATATTAAGACTCATTTGAAAAGTTTTCTTTACAATCATAACAGCTCAGAAGGTAATACTGAACAGAATAAAAGTTTAAATTATGAAACAAGTATCTTGGTTGTCATGCAAACTGAAACACAGCTCTCTCTTCCTCTGGCTTAAAGGGATTTTTTTTTCTTCCTCCCTACCATCTCTTCAGTAGTGTTCTCATCACTGCAAGTGGAAAGAATTTTATCTTGTAGTACTGTCTTTTAACTGAGAGATTTTCACCTGTAACACAAAAAAAGTAGTTCTACAATCCTTTCAAAACTAGTATGTTCCATCATGAAAACTTCTAAAAAAACCCCCCAAAACTAATCTAAAGCTACTACAAGTCTTCAAATACTTTGCAGGAATTTTCTGCGGCAGCTAAAATCAGTCCCTTTTCATTCTGTGAACAGCAGGTCCCTAACAGGCTGTGCCTTTCTGCCACCTCTCTTTTTGTAAGGTAGATCCTACCATCTCAACTCTTCTTGTCTGCCACCTCTCAAACTAAAACCACAAAAAAAATCACTATTCAGCTCATCCTGGTAGGCTCACCAAAGGAAGCTCGGACAGTGAGCACATCCCTCTGGACTCCCTTTGGTGGTTATATTTGGGTTAGAGCGCCCAGAACTGTGTTTCTCTAATGAAAGCCTAACCAATGAAACACACCAGAAAACCATATACCGAACTCCCATTCGACACAGCAGGATGAGAGGGGATCTCATCAATACATATAAATATGTTAAAGGTGGGTGTGAAGAGGGTGGTGCCAGACTCTTTTCAGCGGTGCCCAGTGACAGGATGAGGAGCCATAAACTACAACACAAGAAGTTCCACCTCAACATGAGGAAAAACTTTTTTACACTGAAGGTGGCAGAGCACTGAAACAGGCTGCTCAGGCAGGTTGTGGGGTTTGTCTCTCTGGAGACATTCAAAACCTACCTGGTAATGTTCCTGTGTGATCTGCTCTATGTGACCCTGCCCTGGCAGGGCGGTTGGATTAGATATCCAGAGGTCCCTTCCAGCCCTAAGGATTCTGTGACACTCACCTTTATGTTACTAGCTGGTGACACATACATGCAAGTCCTGACATTTCCCTGGCCTTTCTGTTCTAGTTACCTTGGTCTGTTGTGCATGTGCTCACCTGAAAAGACTTCAGGACAGACAGGTGACCAGTGAGATTCACTAAATGAATTCTGCCCCATTTCAGCCATTTGTGAGGAACGTTCAGGATTTGCTGTCCCCACATTACCCACAACCCACAGACTTGAACTATGGGCTCTCCACTGCCTCCTCCAAGTCAGTCCAGACAGCACTGTTCAGTGCAGGAGCCAAAAAGATGTATGCTTCAGAGAGACCTTAACTAACACAACTCTGTTTGTTAACAGAAATACAAAGCTTCAACAGAACTTACCAGCAGCCCTCCTGCCACCCAGGAGATCACAGAATCACAGAATGGGTAAGGTTTGAGAGGACCACAGTGGGTCATCTGCTCCAACCTCCCTGCTCAAGAAGAGTCATCCTCAAGCACATAGCACAGCTGGAATCTCCAGAAAGGGAGAGACAAAACACCCAAGCACAGCAATAAAAAGACAGCTTTAGAAGGGAGGCATAGTCTTAAACCCCAGACTTTCCCCTTTCTCCTCGCTGTGATTTACAGGCCCCTCACATGCTGATTTACCACTGGGCTCCTCTCAAGAAGCAGCAGCACACGGCTGACTTCCAGCGCCGCACGCACACACCGGGCTGGTGGCCACGGCCCGCCGCAGCACCCCCAGGCCACACACACCCACCGCCCCTCACGGCACTGGCTCAAGGGCTCGGCGGGAGCAAGGACACCACACGCCGTCGCTCAAGGTCGGGAGTAAGGATGCGGCTCCAAGCCCCGCGCTGGCCCGGCCACAGCGGCCACGACCACCACCTCCCCTCACCTCCCGGGCCACGCTCGGCCCCGCTCGCCGCCTGCCCATGGTCCGGCCCCGCCCGGCCGCGCATGCGCAGGGGCGCCACCGCCTCAGTGCGGGGCCGCGCGCTGAGATGGGCGGGTGCCATCTTGGGGAGGGTGCCGCTGCTCGCCCGTTTGGCGGGGCCGCTGGCCCCGGGCCTGGGTCTGGCGGCCCCGGGCCTGGGTCTGGCCCTGCGAGCCCTCTCGGCGTGGTTCCGACACAGCCGAGGGCGAGCGGCAGCCAGAACGGAGCCTCCCGCGTTGTGCCGGTGCTGCTCGCATCCTGCCCTCTCCTCTCTAGTGGTAGCGGATGAGAGATAGCTGAGGTGGGGCTTCTTGGTCATGCCTGGTCCTGCCTCTCCACCCTCAGAGACCCCGGCTCCCTTGGGTGCTGTCTGTCCGGGCAGATCCGAGGCGATCAGTTGCTTTTCCCGCAAGTGAAGCCAGCCCATTCCTGGGTGCTCCAGACCAGGTCTTGCAGTGCTGGGGGTCGGGGGTCATTCAGGAAGAAGGCAACCTCGGAAACACAACGCAAGCCCGGGACGGCTGTTTTGTGGTGTGTTAGGATAAATGAGTATTTTTTTGGACATCAGGAGGAATTTCTTTACAGAAGGGGTTGTCAAACATTGGAACAGGCTGCCCAGGGAGGTGGTGAAGTCACCATCCCCGGAGGTGCTTAGGAAAGACATCGTAGAACACAGTGTCATGGTCTAGTTGACGTGGTGTTCCATCATAGGTTGGACTCAATGGTCTCAGAGGTCTTTTCCAGCCTAGTTGATTCTGTGATTGTGTTATTCAGATTGTCCTTGGGGCTTCCTACTCAAACGCTAGCTTTGTGCTAAAGCAGCTGAGGAAAAGCTGGCTGTGTGATCTACCTGGAGACAGCACTTTGTGCATGCCAGCCAGTTCATTGCAAGATGCTAATCATGATGTTACATATGCATGACAACTCTTGTTCTGACCAAGAAAGCTTTTTATGAAACGCTGCTATCTTGTACTAAAAAAAAAAAAAAAAAGAAAAAGCATCTGTCTTCAGGGTAGGACATGGCTGCTACATGACAGAGAGCAGCAGAGCCATTTGCTGGCAAAAAGAGAAGGCTGGGCAGCAGCAACATTTATTAGACATACAGACTGAATTTTTATTTTGACTAAATACCCTCTGCTGACTGAAATTTTGCTAGAATGGCGGGAGTGCAGATGCCTGTCACACAGCAGTGATAATACTGATACCTAATTAGTGTGTTTCACTTTTCTTTCAAGCACCCCCCCTTCCTTCATTTTTACTATGTGAGGTGTGTGAAAAACACGCTTTTTCTCCTGTTAGGATTTAAAGCTTTTAATAAAGGGACAATAAGGGACAAGACAATAAAGCAAAAGATACGACGCCGGGCGGCCGAGCGGTCTCTGTCTCGCCAACGGTCCGCACCGCCCGAAGCAGTTATCTTTGTATTTATCCTTAAAGTTTTACATATGCATTAAACTTCTTAATACGCCTATACATATTCATGACCTCTTTCCGCCTCGTATTAAAATGAACTCAAAGGCTATTTGAGCATGCGCAGTGCCTCCTGGTGGTCGTGGGCCGGGGTCTTCAGGGATGAAGAAAAGTCTTCCTCTCAGGGGCCGCGGTCTTTCTCTCAGTTGAACTTTTTACCTTTCTTTGTCACGCATGCTCTTTAGGCTCTTGGATTCGGCCTGCGCTATGTGCTTCGCTTGAGCCGATTCAGGGGCTTTGGAGAGCCGGGCCCAGGTCCGCTCGCTTTCTTGTTTACAACAAATTTACATCCGCCTATCCTGCTTCTGACAAGCACCAGCAATAACAAGGGGCTCCGGATGGATCATTCTTGAACCCCCCTTTTAACTTTCTTGTATCTTATCTACACCAATTCTTTCCACTCAAGGACGGATTGCATCACTGTATCCACTATTAACAACAAACTACAGTCATATTCTTATTGTGAATCCATTTTAACATTTTACATTTAACATTCTTTAATATCTGCGGAAAGCCAATATTATAATATATATCTATAACAGGTGGCATGAGAGCAACGCTCTCATTTTATGTCTGGAGAAAATGAGGGACAGCTGTACTCTTTTCTGCTTCCCAATGTGGTACTTGACTCTGTGTAACAGAGTCTGTACTTCTGAACCCAAAGGAGCCAGAACTCCCACCTGCAAGCTGAGACACTGTGAGATAACTGCTTTCCTAGCAGAAGCAGCTAGTCAGAAGACAGTAAAGAAGCTGAGTAGGATCCAGCCAGCGGCGCTGGGGAAGCACAGTGTCAGGGGAGGGAGGAAATGAAAAAGTGGGAGAATGTTATTTTTCCCCCTCTTAGACAGAAGACTTGATTAGTGAGTGTAAATACAATTTAAAAATGCATAGAGATTTGAAGAAACCCATCAGTTATGGTTTACAATGGGCTGAAATAGCCATTAGTTCAACAGAAAGCATTTTCTCCTTCACAAAGGTGAGTATTGATTCAGGGGAGGACTGTCAGTTCTCACATACACTTCTCCACAGAGAGACAAACACACCATTTCATGGGAAGATGACTGTGACCTTTGTTGTCACATCTTTTGGGAAGACAGAAAAGGGGAACTGGTTCCTCCCTCACAAGCAAGCCACCATTCCCACCATTGCAAGGAGCAGTTTGGAATTAGTGTATTACTCCTCCTAGCACTCCTGAATCCATCAAGCTGATAGCCTCATTATGCCTGTTACTTGATCTTGTGTCTCCTGGTTTTGTCCTCAGCTGACACCTTCTCTTCATCCATCCCTGTTATGTCTTCATTTCCTATGTAATATCATTCATGTAATCTACATGCTAATGCATGAAAGAAAAACTGTTCCTTTTCCTCTGCAAATTTATAGTATTTTCCTTCTTGAAACCTGAAGAACAGATCTGGAAGTTTTTCACACGCAATGACATCAGCTTCTGTGTTTTAAAATATCCACGGACATGAGTATGAATTTGAATTACTCCATATCAAGCAGCTGCTACTGTCAGCATGTATATCTAAGCTGAAAATCAAAACTTTTTAGCTATGAGACGAATCATATTATGGAACATACCTCCTGCAAGAAGGGTGGGAGGAAAAGAATGAAACAGTTTTTAGTAGGCTCTGGAATGGGATGGTCTAACAGAAAGCCTGTAAGAGGTAGGTGGAGGATGTGATGATGTACAGGTGAACACCAAATAACATATCCAGGAATGAGACTGGATATGGTCCTGGTGAGACCCTGCTCAGTGTCTCTGATTATGCTGTCCCTACTGCATCCTTGCAGCCAAAATGAGTGACAAAGTGGTGTTAGAAACTCGGAGTACACAACTGTCAGCCTTAAAGGAACATTCAGAAGACACTGCGCCTATGTGCCCAGAGGCAGGATCAGATACACTGATGCCACCCAAGCAGGTGTTTGCCTTACCTGTCCTTAACACAGCAGGGATGCTGGCACCTCCTCAGCACCTGTTACACTGCTCATTGACTGGAAGCTGGGAAGGTTTGCCTCCTCTTTGTAACCTAATCGAGCTTGTTGCATGTTGGCCTATTCTCAGCACACATGGCGAGCTGTTGATCAGCATCTTCTAACAACCTTATATATTTGAGGTTCATTATCATATTCCCTCTTCTGTTTTCTTCCTGTTAGACTCAGTCCTCTTCTTTCAATCCTATGCATTTTGCACCTCTTACACTGTTTGTTACCTTTCTCCAGTTCAAACCTAGACTAATCCTATCTAACTTGGGTGTATTGAGAAAGCAAAAAATTATCCCCTTTGTCTTATAGGCAATGTGCCCTACTAATGCAGCCAAGAAGGAAGTTGCAGCCAAGAAGGAAATTTGTCTTTTAATGCAATACTTTCCCAATGGCGATTCATATTTGGTTCACAGCCCTGTAAGTCCTCAATGTTTCCTCAGTGCTGAGGTCTAGGTAGGTTTTACCCGTTTCTTTATTGGTGCATTTAATTTCTTCCCCTTCTCAGTTCAGTCTTTTGCACCAGTTTTATGAAATTTTAGCTGGCTGAATGTGTGCTATTTCTCCAATTTGCCAAAATCTTTTTTTCCCCCCTATTGTGCGTTCCATCTTGGATGATCTTCCAGCTGTGAGGCCAACTATGCATTTTATAAACATACTTTATTTGATTATCCAAGTTACTGGGGAAACCAGTTGATAGATCTGTTTTATGTAAGTCCTCCTGGTCTGATGACAGACTACTGATAAGTAGTTTCAGAGCACATACCTGTGACAGATATTGTTTCAAAAATCCTTACTACACATCAGGATAGCCTGCATTGCTGGGCTTGCTCTCTCTACTATTTCAGTTACTGTGACAAAGAAAGCTAAACACTTTACATGATTTGTTCTTGTTTTTTTCTCTGCTGGCTTTTTTGTATAACCTGATTATCTTTAAGTGATAACAAATTGATTATTTAATAATTTTTCCACATTTATTGAGGAGATGGGAAGGTAATGACTGAGGAATCAAAGTTTTCAGGAAGGTTTAGGGACACTTGCTGATTTTTATCAGGGCAGTGCTGACTTTGAGGCTAATTTAATAGAACAGACATTAAGTCTTCAGTAGTAATTAAGTCTTTACTAGTAAATTAAGCAACATCAGGAAACGTTCCTGGAATACAAACTCAATCATCAGATTTAAGTGTCAGCATACCCCTGGCATGATTTGATTTGGTCCCACTGGTACTGTCCCAGACAATTTCCAGGCATGATTTGGGAGTTATAGGCAGAGGACCATTCCCAATGGGCTTTTTCATGAGGTCATGGTTTCAGAGGTGAAGAAAGTTTAATAATATGGATGTGAGCCATTTGGTGCTAGTTTACAGGATGTGTCTAGGAGAATGTTCCTGGGCATTCCTGATTTACTACCTTCCTACCTCTTTTTGCATTCTCCATCTGCAAGATTCACTGTGCTTTGTAAGGACGAATGAATCAGTCCTCTGACAAGACTGAGAGGAAGCTGAGGCCAGACATCTCGCTTTATAGATGTGAGGCAGTATCCTACCTAATCTTCACAGCAATGAAGTAGCTGGGCTAGCACTGAATCAGGGTCCTGACCTCTTATGCTTGGCTATACCATGGAGAGCAGCCTTTTGTGTCCCAAGCACATCCTTCCCCAGCTTGTTAGGCAGTGTCTCAATGGACCATGAGACAGGAGGGGGCCTTCCAGGGACCGTCTGAGAACAGGTTTCCCCCAGCATAGTGAGTGTCCAGCTCTAGCCCAATGCTATGTCTCCCCTCCCCTCCCAGCCCTGCTGTACCACATGCAGCTGGTCACTGGGAGCACAGAAGGAAGGAAATCACTGTGCTGTGTCAATGGAGAAGCCTCTCTGCAGGGAAAAGCAGAGGTGAGAGCAGGCAGGGTGAGCTGGCCTCCGTCCATATACTCGCACCTGTGAAGAGAGAGAGGGAAACATCTTGATGCTGAAGGCAGCCAGCAATGGGGAATCCCTGGGACATGACTCCTAACAGACTGGAATAAGTACAAGATTTCTCTGGGGCAGAGGTTGTATGTTGACTTCCTGGTGGGAGCAAAAGCTGAGTGCAAATGAGACCAACAACAAGCTGAGCTGTGAGCTAGAACTGGCCTATAGAGCTTAATTATTTACCCACTTCCCTCTTGTAGGACCAACATATAAATTCCCTGCCTTCTCTCCAAGCTCCAAGCAGGGATGAAATTGCCTCTTTGCAATGATGACCAAGGGACAAAAATTTCAGTGCAGACATCTCTGCCCCTACTGGCTAAGACAGCAGAATTAAATGCCACTAGGGAGCAGAAGAGGAACAAAAAGCACTGTCAGATTTCAGTGGTCTGAAAGATGCTCCTGTAGTGTGGGGTGTTTTTTCCTCTGGGAAGATAAATATTGAGAATCCAATGGACTGCATCTTCAGTTTGTGTGCATCATGTTCTCTGCTTCCACCTTGATGGGCTTCACACAGATTCTGGGAACAGCTTGAGATGATAGAATTAATTAAATGAAATTAATCAAACAACCTACCGGAGACAAAATTGGCATCGGTGAAATGCAGAGTTGGACGAAGAAGGGATTCTGTAGTTAAGGGCTAATGCCTGCCCTCATCAATAGATTCCATTTGGATGAAAGCCCATGTCATATACAGCTCGGTCAAACATGAGAGGCTCTGAGGAGTTGCGTGCCTCATGCAAGATCACGTCTGTCCGTGCAGTGCAGTAATTGTGTTGGGAACAGATGGAGTCCTGCTTTTCACAGAGCCAGGCACAGCGTGTAATCACAGATCTTGCTTTGATGCTGAATGAAGCTGAACTCCAAATTGTGCTGTGTTAGTGCAGAGGAAGCAGGAGAACTGGAGCAATGGCTTTTAGAGATGTGATCTAAGAGGGTTCCATGGGTCCAGTGGATGTGTCCCACTCAGCGGACCTGGAAGCAAAGGTACAGATTTGCCCAAATGAATTACTGAAATTGGAGATTCCCCTCTTCTTTAGTCTCTGCCTGTTCCCCCAGCACATGTCAGCCCAGCCCAAGTGTTCTTATGCTGGGTGCCAGTTTGGAGGCATTCTTTTGGGCCTGTCCCAGTCATTTATGTTCTATGCTTTATGAAAGGATTGTTGTCCTCTCCCCGAAACCACACTGCATCATCTTGAGGATCTAAGAAATTGTGTAGGCATGGTTTCTATCTACTGAACAAGGGTAAGAGCACAGTAACAAGAAAAAATATCTGTTAGAGTGTGAAGTGGTCAGATATATTGTGGGGATAGGTCCCTTATAAATATCTGAGAACAGAGAGAGAGACCCAAGCAGCTTTATGAAGTGCTGTGTTATTGGGGCCACAACCCTGTGGCTGAGTTTATTCTGCAGCCAGCAGAGGTGCATCCATCACAGCAACGGGCGGCATGATGCAGAGGCAGTACAGGGTCCTGCTGGTTGCCTGGGAAGTCATGGGGAACTGTGTATTTCTGAATCAGGGCATGGCTGAGTGGAACAGCATGCCCTGCTTTCAGCATTTTACAAGTATCAGGGGAGGGAAAACGTGGCCATTACAGTTTCCCTGGACAATTTTGCTTCTGATGTGCTTGTGGGATCTAGAAGAGTCTCTTGAGGAGAACCCCCTGGGCTTCCCTGCCAGTTCAAAATTGGGTGACTTGGCTTTTCAGCAATGTTTTTAACTTAGGGTCCCTCAGCTATGTTCAGAACCTGAGCCCTTTCTTGGAGATTTATCCCCTTGGATAAACTCCAGGGAACAAGAAAGTACTTACTTGGCAAATAGGCTGCAGAGATTTAGGGTGGCAAGGTTGGCCTGGTGATGCAGAGCTCACACTCTGAGTTTCTGGTCCTCTGCTGAGTGTCTGGTTTCTAGCTCAGTCACCTGGTGCACAGTCTCCATTCCTGCCCTTGTCACCCTGTTCTCACCTGCTCTACTTCCTTGCCTGGCTGTTAGGAGATGAGAGGCAGGTGGCAAATTCTCTTCTGTTTCAATCTCGACTTTTCTAGTCAATTTATGTGTGGCATTCCCCCATGTCCTTGTCCCAGGGGCGCTGAGATCTCTGGTTTCAGTTGACAGTGCTGTAAAAGGCATGAGGAAGCTGAATCACATCTGCTATTTGTCAAAAGCACCATATTCTCTACCCAGATCCCATGGGGAACTTGTCCTACAAGGTTCCAGGTGCTGTTAGAGTAGTGAAGTGTTCAAGGATTCTGTAGTCTTACTGACAGAGGCAGGAGAAACCAAACCTGTACCTCTTCCCACATCGTCTCTTCTGCAGGCCTGTCATGTGGCAGAGAGGCTGCTGAGTGCCGTGGCTGATCCTAACAGAGCTGTCAGTTGTTATGAGAGAGGACAGCCATGTGAATGTATTCCCTGGCTCATGCACCTTGCTGTGCAGTCAGACTGAGTCCATCCTCGTCTGAAGGGACCGTGAGGGACTTGCCCTCTAATGTGTCCTGTAGTTTTCTGGACAGTGAGCTGCTCTTTGAAAAGAAAGTGCCTAATATTTATGCTAAGCACTGCCTTTCCCAGTCACCCTCCTGCTTCAAAGCCCCTCTTGTTCATCCTGGTGGTCATCAGGCCCTTCTACTCCTAGGAGAACATGGGTTGACCCTTTGCTTCTCGTTTTCCCTGGGGTAATGGGAGAGAGGCTTGTGAGGACAGGGGGTGCTTCGGGCTCCCTAAGGAGGGAGAAGAGAGGAGTTTGCTCCTACACAAAGATGTCTGCAAATGGGAGGTGACAGCCCTGTGCATCCCTGCATGCTCTTGTCTTGTTTAGGTAGAAACAGAGTGATTAGATCCTTCCAGGTCTTTGCTGAGCTCCAAGGGAATGTGCAGCTCACTGCCTCTGATCAAGAGGCTAGTAGGGAGTCTGAAAATAGCATTATTTCTCATGCTATCATTTCTGCTTTCTCAAATGACTTACTGGATGATTGGTGGAGACAAATGCCCCAGAAATGGGAACCTGGCAAGGAATCTGAATGCCCCCAAGTCTGAGATGACCAAAGAGCTGAAATCAGACAGGCAGACACACGCACACATCATTAGCTGCTAGCCTGCATGTGAAATCAATTGAGATTTCCTGAGCTGGGATCCAGCTGGTGCCCTAATGAAGACTTCCCCTCGTTCTTGCAAGCAGACAATAAAAAACAACCCAGATACAGCCCCAGCTTCCCCAGCCATTTCTGTTCTATAAGGAGTCTGGGTCTTGATCAGTGTTTCTTTAATTATCTCTGTGCACCCACATAAATATACTCTGTGTGTGTTCACACAAAATCCATCTATTTATCCACCCCACAAACCATTTTGCTGGGAGACAGCATGGTCTCCTGAATTTTTTATGGCTCTGCTTAGGTTGGAAACAATCCAAAGGTCAAACACTGTGCTGTATCTCCAGTCACCTTGTCAGTCAGCACTGAGCATGGGTCTCTGATACTTTCTGAATCTCCGGATTGCCCACAGGGCACTAAATTACAGCTATTACACTGCAATTCGCTGTACAATTTTATTCTTTGATACACTACCTGCCTTTGTCTGTCTGCATAGCAGTGAGAGCAGTATGCATTATTTACCAGGCTAAGTACACTGCTGCTGCTACTGTGTGGGAAAAAAAAAAAAAAGAGAACAGGAACAGGCTTGAATATAAAAAGATGGCACAAATACAGCTTCCTGGGAAATGGTCTCACCGTTATGTAAAACTTTCTGAAATTTTGCAGTGCCTTTTGCTCCCTTCACAGAGGTGTCTGTAGCCTCCCAAAGTTCTTTAGGAAGAACAGAGGTTCTAGGGCAGATGAGAAGTCCAGTCTGGCCAGTGCCCTGGCTTCAGGAGGACTTCATGGCAAGTGCTGTGCCTGATGGGGAAGAAGAACGAAAAGCACATAGTGAGGAGAGCAGGATGCTTCTCCTCTCCTCATGGGATACTCCAGGGCCTCAAGTTGCTTTGTGTTTCTTCTGTTTTGGTCAGAAATCCTTCTGGGCACAAAGAAGCCATTCCTGTGTTACTTCAGTTGATATGTTCCACTGTTTCTTCAGCCTGTCCATGGTTTATATTCACTCCAGGTTGTCCCTTTGAACCTTGAACCTACTGGGGCAGGAATCTGGGGAATAAAATCAGTTTCTGAAGATTTCCATTTAGTGCAGAGATCATCGAAAAAATACTTCCTCTACTTTGACAGCCTGAGAAAATCAGGTTTTGCTGCCCTGCATTGGCTGCTATGTCCTTCGGGCTTCATTCCAGGGCAAGAGTATGTCTGCCAGGCAGCTTTTGGAATGTGCCTGGGTGGAGCTGGCTGGGTGATGCTGCCCCTGGCTGACCTGCTGAGAGGCAGCTCCAGGCTTCCCTGTAGTGTAAACCTCTGGTGGAGGTGACAAGGCAGAGCCGGCCAAATCCTGGCAGGAAGGCAGGAGTGAGTGGCAGAGCCAAGGCCAGCCCAGAAAGGGAGAGCCTGGGATAAACAGGCTTGCTGTTTCCACCTGGTGAGAAGAGGTGGGATGTGCATGGTGACCCACTTGTTGCTCTTCTTCCCTGCAGATGTTCCCTTCATTTCTCCCTCATCAGCTGGCAGCAGCAGCCTGACCAGCTTGCTGTGTCTCTGGTTTAGGCACTACACAAAGCAATGGTCAGACAGCACCTTATCCATCAGGTTGTGAGTACACTGGGTGCTAATCCTGCAGGGAGAGTGAAATCAGCTGTACATAAGCCGCCTGAAGGAAGAACTGGGTGGAGTCATGCACTCAGAGCAGCTCCTGTTTTTTTATTTGTTGAGATAAGCTGCAGACAAAGTTGTTTTAAATCTAGTCTGTGGTCAGGAGTTTGCTTACTGTTTGAATGTCTTGAGGCAGATTTGGAAGGGAGAGAGAGCTGGGGCTGTGATTGGTGCTGAGCTGGTTGAAATGGCATCATCCTGTATTGTGGCAGTGAGTGTTCTGATTGTTTCCACTCTCCCCAGTGACTGGAGCCTTATTCACTTTCTTTCTATCTGCTTTCCATCTCACCTGGTCCCATTATTGCTCAGCAATACAAAGTAGATTGCAGGTTGCCTTCTCTGTTTGGCCCCCAAAGCAGTCCTTACAGGAGATGTATTTCTGATTGAAATTCTCCCTGTCAATTGCTGCAGGGATTGTTCCTACACAGCATGAAGACACTTCTTGTGAAATTGCTAGCAAGAGACGGCTGTGTTTCCGTGAGGCTCAGGCTCCCACTTCCGTCCTTTTCCTGGCAATGCAATACTGTCCCCATTTTAGAGATGCTTTGCACTCCCTTCAGCTTTCGCAGGCTCCGGAAGTGGGAGCATCAAAGCAGCCCATGGAGGAGTGTCCTGAACCCTCTCCCTTCAACAAGCAAGACTGCAGGCTGGGCCACCCTAGATAGGCGTCTTCCTGAAATCAGTGCTGAGAACAGAGTGTTTTCCCTTTCCCTGCTGAGATCAACCAGTTCTGGATGAACCCCAAAGACTGTGTTTCTGAAACACAAAGTTTTAATTGTCTTCCTGTCCCTTGTGGTGGAGCTGGGCTCAGGCCACCAGCTGTGGGCTATGCTGGGCAGTGTTGCCCTTCCTTGGGCCTGAGCAGTTCTGACTGTGGGAACAGGAATTGAACCCACACTTGGATGAGATACTTACAGCTCTCTTGCTGAGAGCCCATTCCAGCCAGCCTCTCAGCATTTGTTCCAGGTTGACAGTATATTTTTTAGCCCGGTCAAGATGTGTTCAATTATGGGAATCCCTGGGAGACCAGGTGAACCTGTGCATACAGGTTAAACACAGTCTGAAGTTTGGATGGGGTCCTGTCTACAAGCTGTGCTGGAGGAATGCAGGAGCATGCTTTTTGTTGCTGGTTCTGGAGGTTGCTCTGACAGAGCAATGTGGATACACTCCAAAAGAGTGTAAAAAAAGCTGGGTGGTGGTCTTTTAGCTCAGCTAGGTGGTGGTTCAGGAACAGTTTGATGTGTTCCTGCCTTGTTTCAAAGGTGACACTTCAACCATCAGGATGCTGGTGTGAAAAGGGACTTCCCTTTGCTGTGACGTTTTTCTTCTGGGCACAGCAGACGCTGTGGCTGTGTGAAGCAGACTAATAACCTTATTACCTTCTCCTCTCAGACTGTCTGTCTGATGAATGTAAAGAAGTGAAACATCAGCACCATTTTCTCTGTCCCATCTTTCATCTGACATTATCTGCTCGTGTCTCAGTCCTGAGAAAAGCTTTAAGTGACCAAAAGCTCATCTGTCTTGTCCAGTTAGAGCAGTTGGAAAACTGATTCTCCAGCGTCACTTATTAGGGATAAAAGCAGCTGTCCTGGTTGGGCTGATTCCTCTCCCAGGAAAAGTATGGCACCTTCATGCTCTTCTGATGGCTCTGAACCTGTGAAGCTTGCACATCGAGATGAGGCCAGATACAGCTGTCTGTGCTGCTCCAGTTGTGTCTCACAGCCATTGCCTTGGCTGTGAATGTGGCATTGGCAGGCAGGAGGGAAACCAGGGCTTGGGGGAAAGAGGCCGCAGCACAAGGCATGCATTTTCTTTTCTATTTTGGAATTTGAACTGTGTGTGGCACATGCAGTTGGGATTTGAATGCCTTTTTGATAACTTTACAAAAGGACTGCACTGTTCCTAGATTTCACAACCAGGAAAGAGAAAGAAATTAGCCAAACTACTTAGCTCCAGCCTCCAATGTCCAGTCCTAAAAATGACATCAAGCATGTTGCTTCAGAGGTACTGTCAGGGTTTGGAAGAGGATGGCGAAGTGTCATGAAACAGGGCAAGACACCTATAGGGGAAACAAGTAGACAGACAAAGGTGTTTTGTGTACCAGCTGCTGCTAAGACTGACAAACATGGCTTAGCCATATTTTGCTCCCAAGTAGAGAGGACTCAGGTGTTTTCCACACATGTTCATCCCTGCAGTTTAACTCAGAAGAGAGTCCTTTGTCTCGGCTGACATGGAGCCCAGCAAACGCCATGCCTTTCTGACCTCGCTCACACTGGCAGATGCTCTTTTGAAGGCTTTATGGATAAACTGACCTGTATCTTACTGGAACATATTGAGACCTTGGCCTGGAACACCAGTCTCTGATGTATTAAGGTTGCTGTGAATTCCTTTAAAGAAGGACCCATGCTGGGACTGAAGATGTTGAAATACCATGAAAATGTGAGGTCCCAGAACACTCCTGCCACTTTGCTTCTGTGAGATGAGTTGCTTCCCGTGTGGGGAAATTTGAAGATAGAGGTCATGTGGTTCCTTCACTGAAAAAACATGCTGTTCCCCTGCTTCACATTTTGGACTCTGAAGGTCTCTGCCAGCAGCAGAGCTTTTAGAGGACTAGAGACAAGGAGCCATTTCTCCTGGGATTTCCCACATGCAATTCCTACACTTCCCATGGGAGTGTGCTGAAGGCAGCACTTTCCTGTGCAGGCTGTCCTGAATTTGGGCAGCCCTGGCAATTGACAGCTTTGTTCAAGAGCTCTGTGTCCGCTGGCAACCCAGTGTGTGGGCAATAAAAAGACAGTGTGATAGAAAATCCAGCTTTCGGCAGCCCTAACTCTGTGTTGAGCCTGGCTGCTTTTCCCTGACTGTCCTGAGTGACTGTGGGGAGTCGTGGAGAATGTGGGTGACCTGATATCAGGGTGAAAGAGAGGCACAGAGGCAGCAGTGGCTGTGAACCCCTTGGCTCTGTGCTTCCCCAGCACAGGGGCAGAGGATCCCTGTGGAGCCAAGGGTGCTGCAGACCCTAGCTGCAGGAGTCCCTAACACCTAGTGCCAGGTGCCTGGAGGAGCTCAGGGTTTGGTTGGGACCTTCTGTGTCCTTGTCTCTGCTGAGGGAAATGCTTTTTCCCCAGCAGACATGTGTTTGGCATTTGAAGGCAGCAGGTACACCAGCTGAGACCCATTCCATGAACCGCATTGAGGCAATGCTCCCTCCAACTTCAAACATGCTCAACAGGAGACCTGACTTTTAAATTAGCAAGAACAGTGTTTTTATGACTTGTCTCTCAGTCCCTGAGTGGCTGCCAGCCCTGCAAGCAGCAGGGACCCCAGGCTGTCATTTGAAAGCCCCAACAATGGCAAAGTGGTAAAAGAAACACTCTGGATGAGCTTCTTGGAGAAACCCCTCAGAGCAATTCAGTTCAGAGAGTGGTATTAGCTAATTTCTGCTTTCCTGTGCCCTTTATTAGAAGCCTGGAAGCAGACACCTCACCCCTTTGAGCTGTCTCCTGACTCTCCCCCTCTAGTCTCCATCTCCTGTCACCAGCATCCCAGGCACCTCCAGAGAAGTGAATGGAAAAGCTGTGCATGGCAGACTGACAGGCTTGGTAAGAGAGCAGACACCAGGAGCTGGTAGCAGTTTGGTTCAGAGGTTAATATTCCATATGGGAGCGCTCAAGGAACACAGCGTGCACAATACCTGCTAAGAAAGAAAAATTTACTCAGCAGGATGGTAGTTGCAATTCAGAGGAGCCAGCCCCTAATTAATTTTGTGCTGTGTGTAAAATAAAGCTGTTAATGATATTTAGTCCTTCTTTTGCACCTTCCCTTTGAGGAGCTTGAAAGCATTTTGCAGGCACTAATTAGTAATGGGTTGCAACTCCTTGGGAAAACATAGCAAAAACTTAATCTTTTGTACCCGGGGAAACTGAGGAAGAAGGACAAAGCATTTCCTACATGAGGCCAGGAGAGCACAAAGCAACAGGTGACTAGGTTGGAGACACAGTGGGGGGGTCTGTATCTGTGTGTGTGTGTAAAACAACCAGCCCTGTTTGCTCAGAGCAGGCCAGTGTGGGAACATAGGACAGGCAGCACAGGGCAATCTGCAGCCATCGCCTGCGATGGCTGTCCCAGGGTTTGCAGGAGCAGCTTGCAGGACTGTAGGAAATCCTGACCCTTGCCGTCTGCCTCTCAGTTTGAACTGCAGTAGCTCTGTCTGCCCTGCTCTGGCAGAAAGATGGAAGCAGAAATTAGTAAAACTGTTTTGTCTGTTGAAAGGCAGGCTGAACTGAGTACTGGCCAGAATGCTTTGGAAGCTTCTCTGCTGAGGATCAAAGAAGGAAAGAGGAGTGAGGAAGAGAAGATACCCCCTTGTCACTGGGTGGCTGGTGCCTCTCTGGAGTTTGTTTGTGCAAGCTTTTCACATCAGAAGCTCCTGACTTGCCAACATGTTTCTATTTGCTGGGCTGCAAACCCAGTACATTAAACAGCAGACAAACAACAGTCAAATCTCCCTTGTCTTACCCAGCAAAGACATCAAATGGAGTGCTTTTAATTGGAAGAGTTCTGGGAGAAGGACTTTGCTCTCCAGGTAGCCAGGCACTGCTCTGTAGGTGAGGTTGGGTGTGCTTGAGTTTGACTCTGCCTGTACTTCAGCCTGAGTGTGAGAGGGATATGTGGATGGGCCACAGGCAATGACTCTTTTGTGGCCACACTGGAGGTTGGTCTTTCAGAGCTTTACAGGCACAGCCAGTAATTTGTAGGCCTGGCAAACCGGTAGTTCATCCCACCTGCATAAAACAGCCTATAGAACTTCATGCTGGTCCCTTGTATTGTGTCCAGCTGTGGAAACAGTCACACACATTAGCCATTGAAGTCCACTCCCCTGCTCCTCTCCACTGAGCTCTGTTCTTCACTGCCAGCTGAGAGAATTTGTGTCTCCTGCAGAAATATCCCCAGCATTTTATTCTTGGTTTTCTTGCCTTTGGAGTGACAGGCTTGCTGTTTCCCTCCTGCCCATTTAATGAGCACCGCTTCTGCAGGACCTGTTCTCCAGGGGTTCTGCTCAGGTATGCTCAAGATGTAGCATAAACCCTGCTGCGAAGGGCAGTGGGATTTTGAACACAGGAGGAAGATGGGAAGTTATTTATTTTACTTTTTTCCAGTCTTATCTAAGTTCAGTAAAGGTGACTTTTCATCCAGAGAAAAGGCTAGCTGTCCTCTACTTTATTCAAGTGAGAAGAGATTCTCTTGGAAGAGTGTATTTTCTACTTAGAAAAATATTTGTCAATTATTGTTATTAAGGCCTGGTGAATGCATGGCAGCTACTGTGTGAAATGAGTTTGGCAAGCTTATTTCACATCCCAGACTGTAAAGTATAGGTGTCAGAAACCAGGAGCTGTCTCTTGCTTGGCTGTGGCCACTGAAGAATCCAACAGCCTTTGGGGTCTGGGACCTTAAGAACTGCCAAATCAATTGCAAGGCAAGGCAGAGGGAGAGAAGCAGGCACTGTTCTTTCTCAGCATCTCTACAGACAAATCACAGGCTTTCTGGAGGTTTCAGCTGGCTGCCTTTGTCTGGGGCTACACAAGAAATTGAAGAAGAGGCATTTCAAGGTCTGACAGGTGCAGTCTGTAAGCAGTTCATTGACACCATGCCTTTGCTACTGTTTTAGAAAGGTTGACTGACTAAGGGTTAATTGCTGCTGAAAAGCCTTCCCCAGGCAGCTCTTACCCTAATGTAGCAACAGCATGGCTGCAGTATCCTCTGATCCATTAAAGCCTTATCTGGAGTTCTTTATTCACCTTCTAAAATCCCTTTAATTCATGTCTTCCCAGAAGACAATCAACCATCTTCTGACTTCATCCTACTTAGCTATGTATATAATCACCTAAAGTAATTCACAAAAACTGTCTGGATACCTTGCTGCATGGGTAATAAAAATCCACTTTATCCTCCATAGGAAGAACTTTTTTATCTCTTTCTTCCTTTTGCTTTAGACATATTAATAATTTCCTGGGTTTATCACAACCCCCATGGGTGCCAGACTATTCCTCATGCCTCGTATAGATTGTACTGTTCTTTGATGCTAAGTTCAGCATTGCTTCAAGTATTTTAGTAGCACTCCATCACAAACAGTTGTTTACTGTTTGCTGTGCATTCTGCTCTCAGTTCTTTCCTTTTTTTTCCCTCTAGTATCACACAGATTTGATTTATTCCCTGTGGGTGTCCATGGGATGTAACTTGGTGTATCCCTCAAAAATACCTGTGAGCAAGGGCTACTGAGTGCAGTTGGGTGTGGTGCATGAGAGTGAGCAAGCATCTCACCTGGACCAGCAAGGACAAGTTGACTGGTACCTCACCTGGACCCACAGAGCCCTAGATTAGGCACCTTGGCTTTCTGATAGGTGGAGAGAAGGTCACAGCTAACCCAGCCTTCTTTTGGGACTTGTGCATCCACTTCAGGCTCTGCAATTCTCCCTCAAGGTCAGGAAATACTGCCTGAAACACACCCTCTCCTCTCACCAGCTTTTCATTTATCATTTGTCCAATGCAAGATCCAGGAGCTCATCAAGCTGTGCTGACAACTAGGAGGTTGAAAAGACAAACCGTATGTTCTTCACACGTCACGTAGCTAAGCAGTAGAAGTCCTTGCCATGGGGTGTTGTGTATGCTTAAACTGTACTTATGCTAAGGAGAAAACTGGATAGGCTCCTGATGGCTAGATGGGCTTTGGTGGGACTGAACCAGTTTCAGGATGTTTCTTAGAGTCCTTGACCCAAAAGGGAAATGGACGCAGCTCCTAGTGGTGTGCTTGGGGTGATCAAGCCCAAATCCCAATAGGAGCCGCCTGGCTGAACACCGAGGCTGGTGGCAATAGGTCATTCCCCAGGCCTTCTCTGGGGAGAAAAGAAGAAGCTGGACATGGGCTTGCCGTGTCTTGGCTGTTCCTGTATCTGCTGAGCTGAGCTGAGCTAAGGCATTGCAGGCACAGCAGCAGCAGAGATTCCCCCAGCTGTGTTCTGCACAGTGGCTGGCTCTGGCAGCATGCTCTGAACAGGCCTAGCAAGGGGAAGCAGGCAGGTGGAGGGTTGCCTGGTTGATGTATTGCAATGCTCTTAGCTACTCATGGAGCAATAATTGTGCCGTATAGGCCCTGCAGGCATGTTTTAAGGGTTTGCATTTTGTGCTCACACAGGCTGCTTAATTCACATGTTAATTTTTCAGGTCCAAATGGAGATGGTTTTCACCCACCTGCTTCCTTGGTGTGTTAGGCTGCTGAGGCAATCTTAATGAAATCTTTTGCGTTCTTGGGATGAAGATGGTCCACGGAGGAAAGAGTTGACATCATCATCCCTAGGCAGGGGGAGGTGGCCTTAGAATGAAGGCCTGAGAGATTGGTTACGAGTTTCTCCTTGGGACAGATGGCAAACCACATTCCTCTGCCACACTCGCTTCTTCTGGAAAGAAGGGATAATGCAACATGTCTCATGGGGAACCATCAATGCTGATCTCAGTGAGCAGCAGTAAGTGAAGCTGATCTCTTCTGAGTGACGGTAAATACTGAATGCAAAATGGCACTGAGACAAGGCCAGTCTCCTCTGTAAATCTATATTAATACGCCAGCACGCTGGCCGGGCTGAGATGGCCGCAGCTTGGTCCACGTGTGTCCCACACAAAGGTAGAAGACCCCGGGGCACCTCGGTGCCTCGCTTGCCAGCTTCCCAGCCCGTGCGGTGGAGGGCACGGAGCCTAGCGTGCCTGGGGCTTGTGGATAGCCCAGGCGTGGCCAGAAATAAATGAGCAGAGGTGGCCCTTTGACCAATGTTCCAATGATTTATTAAGCTTCCTCGAAAGGGGCCAGATGCAAAGAGGGCAAGGCAAGACACTCAGGGGCTTTTTAAAGAGATATAGGGAAGGGGGCGGGGTGACACCGCAGGGACCCATAGGAAGAGGAGAAAGGCGGAACAGGCCAGGACACCTTCCCTTAGGGGACACAAGGGGTGTCTGTCAACTGTAGACAGAACCACCCCTCAGGAATCCTAGGAATTCAAAGGCAGAAGCCATCTTCACAGAATGGGGTTTTACTCTTTGGTACCAGCCCACCAAACCTCTGTTTCTGGGCTCTGTGGCCCCCTGGTTGGTTCATTCACCACAACATCAATCCCCTAAAGAATCACTAGCACCTAAGTATTTACTCTCTCGCTTTAGGTAGGTGTAATAATTTTATAACTTTGGCTTTTCTATGAAAACACTGAAGTTATGGGTGATGTCAAGATGGTTAGCTGAAAACCAGCCAACTCTTCTGCCAAGGAGGGATACTTTGGTCAGATTTGCAAGAGATAAAGCAATAGCCTTATCTGGCAGAATGCAGAAAGCAGGCTGAATTCTCCTTTCCTACAGAGATATTAAGCTGCTTCTTTGGCCTTGGGAACCGGCAGATGGCTGAACAATGCAGAGATGGAAATGAAAAGCAATTAAATCCCTTCTACCAGACTGCTGGAATTATCATACGAGAACATCTCTGGTGCCCCTCTGACTGGTTTCTGTCCTCTCTCTCTTCCCAGCACGGAGAGCTGCAGAGAAGGTGGCAGCCACTGTGGTGGACATCCACAATTTAGAACACAGAACATGCCCCAGAGGCATCTCCCCTCTCCCCTCCTAGTCAAGTAGCCGAGGCTCTCACTGGGCCCGGAGGAGTTAAAATCCTTTCCAGAGAGATTTTATTCTGTCAAGTGTAGTGGTGAATATTTTCATTATTCATGTCAATGGCTTTTTCTCTTCTGAATGCTGCTAAGCCTCTGTCCTCAGTAAAATCGCATGGCAGTGAACTTTACAGGTTAAGTATTCATTGTCTAAAAATAGTTTTTCCTTTTATCAGTTCAAAATTCATTGCCTTTCATTCTAATTGCATGTCCTCTGTTCTGGTATTATTGGGCAGTCTATATGAGGGAACAATTTACTTCTGCCTGTCCAGGGGTTATTTTCTACCTATTTTTCCCATCCCTTGTATTCATCTTCTTTCTATATTACACCACCTCAATCTCCCTATCTCTCCCCATCAGAAGGCTCTACTGGCTTCTAATCATTTTTGCTACACTCTCTGTTTCCTACTGTGTCATTTTGCAGAGCTGTCATAGACAAAGCCAGAAGATGGGACTCACCCTTGTGTGTCCCATGCTTCAATCCCAGAGTCAAATAGGGCTGCACTTGGGTGACACAGTGGCAGAGCAGGGACAGGCCATTATCACAGAACCACAGAATCTTCTGAGTTGGAACTAATCCTAAGTTCAACGAGGATCATCAAGTTCAACTCTTAAGTGAATAGCCCATATGGGGATTGAACCAACAACCTTGGTGTTTTTACCAGGCTCTACCAACGGAGCTTGTCTGGGTCTATCAGGTTTTTATTCTTTGTATTTTATTCTTTATGCATTCAAATGCTGTGTTGACCTTGACAACACATAGCCGAGAGGGCATTTGCCTTATGGACACCCCTTGGGGTGCCACATATGGCTAGGAAAGGTGATTCCTGTCAGCATTGCTTGCTGTGCTCCCATTGTGTCTGTCGTTAGAGTCCTGCATCATCACAGCTGTGGTCCCCCTAACATCACAAGGCAAGAGGCAGCTCCAAAATGAGTTGGTTTCAAAGTCATGTTGCTGTAAATATTTTGTTGTCGTTGTTGTTATTGAGTTTCCTTTTATCGGGGCTTTTAAAATGCTTAGCAAATGCAACTTCCAGCTTCTGTTTCTGTAATCATGTGGTTTGAAAATCTATAGAGGGATGAGACAAGCTGAGATGCTCAGGAAATGGCATGCCACCAGGAAGTAAGGATTTGAGACTCTCCCTTTTCCTGTCCTTTGAGTAGGGTAAGATTTATGAAAGAAGGGTAGACTGATATCACAGGCTCAACTGGCTTTCCATGGTTTCCTCCAGGACAGGTGAACACAGACACTTTTGTGTGATCTTGAAGAGGTGGCAGATATGCTCTTGCAATAGAGCTACACAAAGGGAGGAGAAGAATGCTTGAAGACTCCTTGTGCTGTGATCATTTGTTAATTCTATTGCCCATACAGCTGCTGCTAGTGTGAAATCACTCACCAGATTGACCACTGATTGTGCTTTAGCAGTTCTTTAAGCCTGTTTTTGATCTTCAATAGCTGCTTACATCTTGCTTTTTACTGCTTTGCTTTCAAACAGTGCCAGTCAGCTTTGAGGAGTGTAGATGGAGGTTTTTTGACAGTCCAGATAAACCACCTCACTTTTCCTTTATCTGCTGTTTTGCTGACATGCACAAAGCATTCTAGAAGTTGTGTGAGGCTTCAATACTTTGACTGAAGCAGTTCTGGTTTGTTCCTGTTATATCACCACTGTCATCTAGATGTTTTATTCTTTGAGCTTTAATTATCTTTTCAGCTAATTTGCCTAGTTCAGAGTAAGGCTCATAGGTCTGTAATTCCCAGGATCACCACTAATGCCAATTTTAAAGATAGGTATGCTTTTACTGCCCTCTAATCCTCCTTCAATACACTAGCTTATTTTAATGAAACGTCATAAGCATTAGAAGACCTGGATAAAGCATTGAAGCTCTGTGCCTTCCTGATCTCTGGATACATTAGGTTGTTCTGGCACCTACTCTCTGAGTCTCTCAGTCCCTTGCAATCCCTTTTCCATTTTGCTCAAAAAGTGTAATCTTGGACTAGCCTCATCCTCTTACTCACCTGTCCTCCAAATGTGTGCTGGGAGGGATGCTGAGATCACCTTTCCCTGCAATGTCTTTCCTTGCTCTAGCAATCTCTCTCAGTCTTTTGCAGCTGACTCCTGGTAGTGCTTCCTGCTCCCGGCCGTGCCTTGAACAGAGATTTCCTAGCCATTTTGATCCATGGACTGACAGTTGTGGTCCCTCAGTGGTGATACAGACCAGTACTCAGCAGATGTAAGGCCTCAGGTGGCCAGTGTGCACTCCTTACTCTTCTTTACATCCTCAAAGAGGGCACAAAGGCTGTGGGGGGAAACTGCCTTGTTGCAAATCTCATTTCTTCAAGGCTGAGTTTCTGCTATCACTTCAGTGGTTCTCTGCAACCTTTTGGAGCTAGCATTTCCTCATGTCAGCTCCCCCAGGGTGGCAGAACTGCTGTGGGCTGGTGCCAAGGCAGGACCTGCATTTCAGACAGTGGAAGCAAAGAGAGGATAATCTGCTTTCATCACTTTCTGGGTCTTCAGGCTGCCGCTGTCTTGATTCTTGCTTACTTCATTAGTGCTGAGCTCTCATGAGGTGAGGGGAAGAGCCCCAGAGCAGAAAAGGTCTTCATGATTTAAAGACTGCAGGGTTTGGTGCCTGACTCATGTGAAGGGCTGAAGGGCTTGCTGGGGTTCTATGCCGGAGGAAAGGCTGTGCTGTGAATGCTTGTGGGGTAAGACAGAAGTGTTTCCTTCTGGGGGCTTGAGGTGGTCCATGGTACCTCCAAGCCCACGTGCAGGAGGCTGAAGAAGCTTTGCATGGGCCACGTCAGGGTTTAGCAGAGTCTGTAGTTGTCCAGCTTCCCTCAGCACCACAAAGGGATGATACACATGCCTTATGAATAACCTCACAGGTGAATAAAGCCTGGAGCAGATCTCTTAGTAAAGCTGGATCCTTTATGAGGCATAAGGGGAGGCAGGTACACTGCTTTTTCTTTCACCTCCTCCCATGCTGAACTGTTCTTTTCAACTAGGATTGATTTATTTACATAAGAATGACATTTAAGGGCAATCTGTTCACATTTGGTACATAGCAATTTATAACCCATATCTGCATCTTGTTTAATCCTGCTGCTCTAAAGCAAGTCTCTTTATCATCAGCTGGAAGGCACAGTAAGTGAAATGATACATCTTTGCTCATTAAAAACACAACTCCCTTTCTCTGTGATGAGTATGTAGCATAAAATATTTTAGCATCCCATTTGCTTTTCATTTTCTCATGCTCACTATCTGTCAAATGGGTCTCTTGCCTTTTAATATACTGATTTTGTGTGTGTATGCATCTGCCTTTCAACAGCCTTCTCCATTTTTGTAAAGTGCTATGTCAGAAATTGCAGATCCGATGGTGGTTTATAGACAGTGACTCACGTGACCTGTGGCTAAATTTTCTCCTGGCCTTTCCTGGTAATGTCACACCTAGGGACTTTAGTTTATGTGTCTGAGACCTGAGTGTAAGTGTGTGTCTGAGCATGACATCTAAGCATAAGCTCAGTCTTGCTGGCACAAGATAAGCTGTGGTGACTAATAGCACATCTAAGTCACACTATGATCATCAGCAGTGTCAAACATCTGTGTCCAGTGCTGTCTGGAGATGGGGCAAACGTGGTTTAATGGTATCATCTGCTGTGTTCCACAGGAGGCAACCGGCTGATCCAGCTTGGATTGTCTAATGATTAGCAGCAGTGCCAAGCAGGGGCTCAGCAATCCCATTTCAGCCAGAATAAATGGATTAAAGGCAGCCCAGCACAGTCTGGAGGGAAATGCCACACAGTGAGGCATGCATCTCTGCAGGCTGCATAGGCAATGGTAGGATTTAGTTGCTGAAATATGGGTGGATGCTTCTGCTGTTTGAGACCCCTTAGGGCATCCAGGGTGTTCTCACTGGATCCAGAACCCCATGAGGAGCAGCTGAAGGAGGCTGGAAGTCCACAGAGTCATTATGCTAGAGTAGTGAATGGCTCAACTGTGTGGGAAACATGTTACCTTGAACTCTTATGCTGGCTTCAGACTGCTTTTGAGATGGGAAAATGAGTGGTCATAGCCATTGATATAATGACAGAAGGCATTCATAGAATCTCAGGGTATCAACTCAGACAATGGTATCTGAACAACTTCACCCTGCGGCATCATGTCAAATTGGTTTGGATGTGGAGAGGAAAAGATTAAAAAAAAATGCACGTTAGGGAGCTCTTAAACTTAAAAAAGAGAGTCCTTATCAACGCCCATTTTTGCAGGCACTGAACAAGCATCAGAATCTGCTTCTTTTCTCAACAGGATTTCGAGCTCAGAGGGGGGAAAAAAACTGTAAAATAAAGTCATGTTCTGATATCCTCAGCAAAGTGCCAGATACCTCTTTTATACCATCCACCTAATCCCTGCACACAGTCAGTGTCCCGAGGACATACACTGACGACACAGCTTCTGGAGAGATGGATTATTGCACAGATACTTTATGGACTTGCTTTCTGTGTGTGCATAGGAAATAATCTGGCAGCAACATGTAAGAAACCTGCCTGGGTAGCTAAGGGACAAATGAGGACAGTGTGTTTAATTTTAACTGTCGATGCTACACGCTGTCCTCATTTGTTCCTCAGCCAAGCTACTAGCATGTTTTTCTCTTAATTTGATCTACTATTCCTAACCTACTTTATTTCTAGCACAACCTTTCACCACAACAGTTACCCATCTGCCAGCTGCACAACCTTTCTTAATGCAAGGAATAAAATAAAACATCTCCTTCTGTGCTGGACTTCCCAAAAGCCCTAGACCAAACCTGTGGGTGATGCATGTAGGGAAAGCAGCCCTGGTGCCACCTGGAAGAGGCTCTGAGCATCTTGCACCCTCTGGGCATAACCCACTGGGAGCTGCTGCCATCTCATTCCCACTCTGGCCCTTCTCAATTTGCTTTTTGGCTTGAAGCAGCTGTATTACACCATCAGCATGTTCTCCCTCTTCAGATGGCCAGCTGAGAGAGAGTGTTAGGTACCAGGCAGTCAGAGGGGTCCCATTAGGGTGGAAGCAGACTTCAAATGCTGGATATGGTCAATTTGGGTAATTTGCATTTCCGAACTCTGAAAGACTTGCATGCAAATGAAAAGCATCTGGCATGGAGCTTTGATACATCCTTCAAACTGTGAATAACACCTGATCAGAAATTAGCAAACGTAGTATCTCTAGTTAATAAGGGTGATAAGTGTTCTCTGGGCATGTACTTGGCCATGTCTGACCTCAGCAATATTTAAAGCTTTTGAGCCACTTGTGAAGGATGGACAAATTAGCAGAGGTAAATGGAAAAAGTCATACAATAAAACATGAGTTTTACCCTTGGCAGATCATACAGCAGTCTGGTATCTTTCTTTGAGAAGACAGCTTTTTTCCTAGGCAGAAGAGATGTGGAGGATCTATTTATGCTTCAAATACAATTTTGATAGTATGCCACTGAGAAACCAGTGGAACTGAAGTATTCGGAAATCAGTAGAGCTGACAATTAAGGTAAAAAACTAGCTCAAGAGGAGATGACAGCAGAGTGTATTTCACAAGAGTGTACTGACCAGGCTTAAGGGTCTAGAGATGTTTCTTAGGGATGAATCTTAGGACTGATCTAATGTTTTCATGAACAGAAACAGAGGTGCCCTCTGGTAGAATTTGATACTCATGGAAAGATAGGAGAATCAGCAGGACAGAAAAGGATCAGAGTATCATGCAGCAGAAATTAGGTTACTCTGAAGAGCAGAGAAGTTTACAGTCTGCTACTATTAAGTGCAGTGTCAGAAAGTCTGAGAAACTGCTTATGAAAAGCTCAGCTATTGGCTGGGGGTCTATGTCCGTGAAAGAGTCATGAAGACAGAGATCCTGGGAGTGCTATTGCATCATATTGGCTGGCAGAAATGAAGACTGGCTTCTCATATGTACCTGAAGGGAAGGTGCAAAGAAAGCAGAGCCAGGCTCTTTTCAGTCATGCTCAGTGGCAGGACAAGAGGCAGTGGGCACAAGCTGGAACACAGGAGGTTCTCGAACTGCAGGAAACACTTTTTTGCTGTAAGGGTGACCAAAAAGTGGCACAGATTGTCGGAGATGTGGTGGAATCTCTATTCTTGCAGATGTTTAGAAGCTGTCTGGACAGAGACCAGGGCCGCTCTTCCAAACTCAACCTTTCCATGAGTCTGTGTGAAAATGATACAGGCCAGAGAAAGGCAAATGCCAGTCCTCTCAAACAAGGCATTTCCTGCAAAGAGTGGGAATTACTACTGCTCTCAGAAGGGCTGCTTACAAATAAGAGTAGGCTGAATAAAGGCTTTGTGGGCATCAGAAAGCAATGAGGTGCTGGAATGGTTTCTCAGCTGGTATAATGGGGAGGAAAAGCTCCGGTGGAATCCAAGAAGGATTTTGTCAACGTGTAAGAGGAGTATGGTCATTTGCTTGCCAGAGGGGACAGGGGATTTGGCTCAGATACTGCAAGTGCAAGCCTGTGTTTTTTAACTGCCAAGAAGGACAAATCCACCTTTTAGGGTCTTTTGCTAAACCTGAAGCTTCAGAGAAGGTCCCTGGGTATCAGCAGGCCAGTCTTATATATTCTTTCACTTTCTAGATTATAATTTTTAAGCCCTTGCTGAAAGTTCACCTCTTCTTGTTGGCTTCCTAAATTGGGAAAAAGTACAGGCATCACAGACTTAAAATACAGTCTTCTCTGCTTTTCTAGGTTGTTGTAAGCCTAGGTTTTTGGAAGTCAAATATGTCACTATAATTGGCTTGGGCTTCCTCCCTGATGCTCCCTGCTCCCCGCAAGAGATTTGTGCAGTATTTCCTGTTATTGGAGCGTCATCTTTTATAATAATTTTAAAAATATATTTAACAGTGCACTCTGGGAAAATGACTCCATTCAGCAGTTTCACATTTCTGGGACACCTGCTAAGAAATGTAGCACTCTAAGGGCATGAGCAGTGAGCTCAAGGCTCTTATTCTGCACATTGGACCAGGGTATGTTAGCATTCCCACTTTGAATTTTCCTGCTCAGTCATGGTGGCTCATACCCTTCATGGGTTGCTCTGCATCCGCCTCTGCTCTCCTGGAGTTGTCACTAGCCTGCCAGGGGGCTAGGATGGCAGGAAGAGAGGTGAAGGCATGTGTGTCTGTGCCACTTAGAAGTGACAGAAGCTGGGGGAGAGGAGGGTCAGGGACATCTCTGTGAGCTGACTCCCAGGTCTGGGCTCTGATGTGCCTCCCTCTGCTTGCTGTGTCTCTGTATATGCCTGGCAGGAACCTTGGTGTTTGCCTTGCAGTGCAGGGCCTCCTGATCACCAGCCAGCCTGCTGCATACTCAGAGCATTGGTGAGACAAAGTTTCCTGGAGAAAAGCTGATTCCAGACAGATCTGCACATACCCACCCCTGCCTCTGCCATGAACCCTAGGCCAGCCCACTGCATATTGACAGAAATTTCTAAACACAGGAAGAAGAGAGATGAAATTCTGGTACCTTCATCCAGGCAAGCATGTGATGAATGTGTCCTAGTGCCCAGCCCTGCACTCAGGTGCTGTTCAGTGATAACATGTTATTTTGGGCTAACTGAGGACCTGTGGCATAGGGTTAACTGCAAGCCATAGGGAACAACACAACACTGATGGATCTGTCAGTGGAGAAGGATATATTTTTTTTCTGTTGGAATGTATGTGTGTATTTTACTGACAGTTTCAGCTGTAAAAGAACAGCAGCAAGATGTTTGTGCTTCAAGACCATAATCTGTGACATGCTGGGGATCTGCGCCTCTCTGCTCCCTGCATCATAGATAACAGTAATGTCACAGTGCATCTCCACAGCTGAACAGAAACACCACCACAAAAGCAGCCCAGATGCTGCAGCCCAGAGTAATGATGCCGTTGCACTCACAACTATTAGTCAGAGATATTCTCCTTTCTGTGAATATGCTGCGTGCATTCAGGCTTTCCCAGCTTTGGTACATGTTCTGGTCAGCTGGCGAGGCAGGTTTAGAGAGGCTGAGGTGCTGGCTTTTGGTTCAGCTTTCTAGTGCAGTTGGGAACCCAAAGAAACTGAAAAATCAGAAAGGATCTGGTTTGCATTGCTCCTGACACTAATGGCATTTTTTGCTGTGGTCAAAGTCCCACCTGGCCAGGCTCACATCGGTGAGAGATGCAGCAAGATGGAGCCCTCTTTGTAGCCAATGCTCACAGCTTTTCCCAGCCTTGCCTTGCTCTGGGAATCCTGTCAAAGCTGGGATTGAAGCAGAGGGGGCTGAGATCTACCATTCTTTCATGTGCACTACAAGAATGAAGAGGAAGCAACCCAAGAGCCTGGCAGTGTTTGCTTTCTGGAAAAAGCTGAAGCTTTTGAGGTCTTATGTTCCTGAGCTAATTTCTTTGCCCTGAGCAAGGTCTGACAGCCACATTTGTTGTTCCACACCCCCAGTCAGAAAAAAGGGGCTAATGAGTCCACTAGCAAATACTTTATTTACCTCTTGTTTCCCCCACACAGTTTCCAATTTGCAGAGCTCACTCCTGCCTCTGTTGCTGACTGACTTGTTCAAAGTGCTACCCTAATGCAAGCAAGTGATGGTGACAGGTAGACGGTCACCCAGCAAATCCCTGCAGTAATCTGTAGATTCCTCTTCAGTGGGCTGTAACTTGAACAGGCCTGGCCCAGGAAGCCTGTGGAGGCAGCATGGCACCCAGCATGGATGTGAGGGGGGTATCACTCTCTTGGGGTGCTCCTCAGAAGATGGGTGCACAACAGGGTCCTGGCCATGTACTCAGCACTTCTCTGCAAGCTGTCTGAATCCTTTTCTGCTGCATAGGAGCACATGAAAGCTTTCCAAGTGAGAAAAACAGCCTAAGATGCTGCTTCATCTCCTAGCTTAGCCCAGAAAGGACTTAACGGAAAAGTTCACTCGTGTACCCTGAGGCTCACTGGTGCTCACTAGAGCAACACAGGAGCAGTGCCTGAGCTTCTCATGTGCAGGCGAATCATGTTTCAATGGACTGAGTCTGGAATTTGTCTGTGCCTCACTGAGCTGTAGCCCAAAGCCACTCCTGGCTTGCCCCCTATCTGCACTGTAAACTCCAGCCTGGACTGGGACACTGCCTTAGCATAGGCAACAGGCTGCTATTATATTCTGCATAAATAGAGCCCATACTGGCACAGGGAATATCCTCGGTACCTCCCACAGGCACTGCAGGTGTTTTAAGCCTGAACTACCAGCAGCACCATGAGCAAAAACATGTGGATCACAGAGCCTTAAGGGCTCATGACCCTCACAAATCTCTTAACTGCTTTTCTCACAGCATGTAATACAGGCTGATTGGAGTGGGAGAAACCTCCTCAGGGATACGTGATACCTTCAGGTTTCTCTCTGTTTCCCTTGGAAGAGTGCAGCACCAACGAGTGCCAAGAACTGGTCACGCTGAGCCCATCAGCTTCTCTTTTCTTAGGGAAGCAGGCTGAGCTACTGCTTCTTAAGATTCAGGAGACTGTAGAGAATATTTCAAGACTCATTGCACCAAAGCCTCCCTCGCTTCAGAGCTTTGATACGCAAAATATGGAAACAAATCCAAGCTTCGCCTTTTCTAATTACTGCTCAGTGCTGGAGATGTGTCTCTCACATTTCTGTCTGCCATGGGAAGGTGGTGATGTGGAAAGCTGATGTATATTAAAAGAGCGCCGGTTTGGCTCCCTGTTGCTGCTGGCTCTGCTTCTCCAAGAGCCTGCAGTACACCCTGAATTTCTGTAGATGTTGCTGCATGCCTACAGTCTCCCAGCAGAACTTTCCACAGAGGGAAGCCCACAAGTCCAGAGCATCTGGAGGGAGCTGCACTTTCAGAGGGGCCTTCTCTTTCCTCCCTGGGCTCCAGAAAGTGAAGATAAGGATATGGAGGCTGTTCTCGGATGGCTGACAGTGAGTCTTGAGGAACCATCTAGCTAGGATGGATTGGGATGGGTGCTGAAAGGTCACTGTGGCTAAACCTGGCGGAGTTAAAGGTTTACTGAAAATCATTGCTGATCTGTGTTGCATTGCCTGTGCCACTGGATTCTTCAGCGCTGGCCCCACAGTGGTGGGTAGGGCCTGGTCTGGAAACATGGCTGTTTCTAATGTCATGCTTCCATCCTGGGGAGTGAAAAGGTTTGCAGGTATCGTATTTCCCAGTATGTGTCCCAGAGCATCCCACAGTTCTGAGCCTGGCCTCTCTCTGCATTGCATGTACCCACTCTCTTGGGTTACAGGAACCCACTAGCTCCAAAACATGAGGTCTTGGAGCAGAGGGAATCCCTGGTGTAATGTTAGACTGCCATGGCCTCTGCAAAGTCATGTGCAGAGTTACCAGCTGAAACTCTTGGTGTGCAAGCCTGTGTGCTCCCTGCTGCCCTGGGGGTATTAGCTGAAGCCATGTTAGAGATTGATGTGACTGCTCTTGATTGAGGGTGGGTAGGCAGGAATCAGCTGGGTCCCAGGAACCTGCAGCAAATCCCAGCAGATGGGAAATACTCCTTTGTGACAGATGCAAGACCTTAGAAGCAAGGAGCCTTCAAAGATGATTACCCTGAGATGTGATCTGTGCCAGGCACACACAGAGTGACTGGAAAGACCCGCTGCCCTCAGTGGCACACTCCATGGGACTCCTCAGGCCCATGGGGTGGACACAGTGGATTGGGAGGAGAGAGAGTGGGACAGCAGGCTTGCAGCTAGGGAGGGAGATAGGCTGCTGCACAGCTCTTCTCCCCTCCTACCACCTGCAGCAAGCAATGCACAGGATAGTGAAGGTGGTGGAGCTCTGCCTCCTTTGTCTGTGCCACTCTCAAGTAAGTCCACCCTTGTTTTATTAATGCAAGTCTCTAATTTGCAAACACAGAAGAAATTTCTCATGGGAGAAATTACTTACTCTGATTTAAAAAAGCAGACATAGAAACATGGTAATGGGTTTAAAGAAACAGCCTTGACTGAAAAACACATAGAGCTGGAACAGAGAACTGAGATATTCATGTCAGGATCTGCTGGGGCTGATCTACAGTACATGGTAGACTTGGCATGAGATTTTGGCATGTTTGTAGGTGTTGTTTCTTTTCAATGTTTACGTCCTGAAATGAAAGGTACGGTATTTTGGGGAAGCTGACAAGTCACTTGTCACTGTCCTGGAGTAGAGACAGAGCTGTGACCCCAGAATGGAGGCCGAGGGTACTCAGAATAATCAGGCAGCTGCAATGGGGATGCTCTTACAAAACTATGGCTCTGTCCTAAAATGATGGTAGCCAAAGGTCCTAGCACTAAGTGAAGTATCTGGCAAAGGTTGGGATGCAGGGATTAGCTCTCCTTACCCTTACCTCTACATGTCAAAACAGCCAACCCTGGCTGCTGGAGAGGAAGTATCAATATGTTGAAGGGAGTGCAAATAGTTGCAAGGCCCAAGGAGTGGGCAGTGCCATCTGCAGCAATCGGGGCATGGAAGAAATGCACCCCTCTGCCTCCCCTTCTGTCAGTCCTCTGCTCCCTGCCAGTGGTGTAAGTCATGGATGTCGTGAAGAGTATGGCAGCGACCATGGGGCTGTCAGACTGGGCTGGCCAGAGCACAACCTGGCTGGTTTGATGAACTTGCTACTTTTTGTGGTTTGACCTTAGCTGGCAACTAAGCACCACACAGTTGCTTGCTCACTCCCAGACCCTCAGTGGGATGGGAGGAGAATTGGACAAAAAAGTAAAGTTCATGCATTGAGGTGCAGACTGTTTAATAGAACGGAAAAATAAGGGAAAATAATCAGAATATACAAAACAAGTGATGCACAATGCAATTGTTTACCACCCATTGACTGATATTCAGCCAGTACCTGAGCAGTGCCCCCTGGCCAGCTTTCCTCCTAGTTTATATCCTGAACATGATGTCATAAGGTATGGAACATCTTTTGTACAGAGGGGGTCAGCTGTCCTGGCTATGTCCTCTCCCAGCTTCTTGTGTCCCCCAATCTCCTTACTGGTGGGGTGAGGTGAGAAGCTGAAAAGCCCTTTACTCTGTGTAAACACTGCTTAGCAACATCTAAAACATCAGTGTGTTGTCAACATTATTCTCATCCCAAATCCAAAGCACAGCACTGTACCAGCTACTAGGAAGAAAACTATCTCTATCCCAGCCGAAATCAGAACACACTTCTGGCTCAACTCAAATCCTGGAGCATTTGTTTGTCCTGCCTGCCCCAGGCTTGCGAGGATGTGTGACTCCTGTGGAGACTGAATGCAGGAGCAACCAACAGAGCAGAACTGATGGCTGCTATGAAGGAGGCACAACAGGGTGTTCATGCCCTACATATGTATGGGTTCACATGCCATGCAGGTGTGCAGGATCCAGATAAATGGCCATCCAACCTGGCATCTCACCAGCCGGTCATGTGTGCTTGGGATAACTGTGAGAAAGAGACAAGTGTGCAGTGCAGCCTCTCCAAAATACTCCCTCAGATCCCAGAGATCGGAACTCAGGGATTCTCTGATCAGAGCTGCTTGGTTAAGCCATCGATAGGTTTGTCTTCCTTGACGTTGGTCCACTGCCATTTGTATCCATGCTGAGCATTTCCAACACTCTGTGGCAAGGAGTCCCACAGCCTAAGAAAGCACTGCATGAAGAACCACCATTTCTTTTTTGCTTCAGACCAGCCCCTTCCCTCTGATGCTCCCCCTAGTTCTGGTAGCAGAAGGGACAGCAAATATCTCTGCCTTTGGCAGATGCAATAAATCTGCTTGGCTTACCCTAGATCCTAGCAAGTCTAAGGGCCGGCTTAGACTACATTCAGCTTGCAAGCTGCAGATTGCCATCACTTTTAGGATTTTCAATTATCTGGACTCAGATGCCACCCTACAGCTTCATCTTGACCAAGGAAAGGGTAAATCATCCGATAAATCTGCTGCCATGAAATGCCAGGGTCAAGGCACAGGCTGCTCAAGAGGCCCTTGCTCTGCAGGCAGAGCTTGAAGGAGGGCAGGGTGAGACCAAAGCTGTTCTGAGCTCCTGGTATTGCAGCCCCCTTGCCCCTGTAGGCTCCCTGTCTGACTGGCACCTGGGGAACAGATAGGATCCCAGTCTGGCTATGCCACTCATGGAACTTGAATACCTTGTCCCGCACAAAGTATGATGCAGAGATAAGCCCGTTCTCATTGGCACATGTATCAGGGGAGAGATAAGGGTGAGCTGGTGGGACTGAGCCACTTTCTGAAAGGCTGCGGCTGGATGGAAAGCATCCTTGCCCTGTTCAACGAGTAGTAGCAGCAGCAGCAGCAGCAGCAACAGCAGCAACAGCAGCAGCTCCTCTCTCCTGGGGTCTTCTGTCCTTTCAGCCTTAGCCCTGCACACAAAGGCAGGCTGCTTTGCATGCCAACAGGAGCGAGCTTGACCTTTGATCAGCACAATCGGCCCTTTAACTGGTTTCAACTGCCTTGCTCCTCTCTGTACTCCCTTGAGGGGCTGGAAGCAGACCCTGGGGCACTGGGAACCTGGGCATGGGGAGCCCTTGGCCTGGAGAGCTGCTGCCGTGGTTATTTGAAGCAGCTGCTTGGCTCCTTTCAGATAGGCAGCTCTTTCTACCAAGAGCTGCAGCACCGAGACAGCAACACAGATACTCTTGCAGCTGGGGTCATTGCCTGTTGTCACCTGCACCTCCCTGTGCTGGCACCCAGAAGTGCCCTTGTACAGGTGCTCAGCAGCCCTGACAAACGCAATGCTTTGTCCTGGCTACCGAGATTTGGCACCCCTCTTTGGGAGCAGTGCTCTGGTGTGCCAGTTCAGCCTTCAGGGATAGGGAATAGTAATCCAAGCCCTCTCCCTGGCCAGTCTGTGATGTGACAGCTTGGCTCAGGAAGCATTGGCGCTCAGGACAACAGGTCATTCACCCCTTCTTTCCTCTTCCCTGTCATGTGTCTCAGGTTCTCCATTCAGTCTCTTCAGTCATTCATTTCCCTGCTTTGACATGTTTTAGAAGTTTGCCCTCCTTTTAGATAGTCCCCCAGAATATCCTTGTTCAGAGAGGTTTACCAGGGAGTGAGGAAGGTGGGGAGCAGCTGGTGCCAGCATCAGTTAGGCTGCAGGGAAGGCAGGTCTTGGCAGCCAAAAGTGGTAGTATCTATCTATCTATCTATCTATCTATCTATCTATCTATCTATCTCTAATTTTTTTTTTTTAAAGAATGCCCTAGGACCTCTAAATCCTAAATGGAAATCTGCTTTATCGAAGGCCAGCCCTGCCTCCCAGAGTCTGCTCCCTTCAGTTTCTTTGTGCTCCTGAGCAATCTGCTCCTACATGTTAAGAAGCACTTAGTAAGTGACTAAAAGCCTCAGAAAAGGAATAACCTAAGGATTTAATAAACTGCAAACAAAATTATATAAAAAAATTTCCCAGGCAGTTGAGTTTTCAGTGATTAAGAAAATACAATTTCCTGTAATTAAATCTTAACAAGAAATGTTATTAAAAACACTCTGTCCCAGCTTTTGTAATAATTGCCCATTCCCCAGAACAGTAAACAGAATTAGAGTCTGCAACACACACTGTAATCCATGTGTCATTTTGATCAAATTTACCTTAATAACTTCATCTGGAGAGAAAAGTTGAATCACAGTGTCTGAAATGGAAACCCCTGCACAGCAAATGCAGCATGTGGCTGCTTCTGGGGCTGGGGCAGGGGCCAGCCTCTGTGAGTGATGCTGCCAGAATGGTTCTGTCCTTGTACGGGCTCCCTCCACAGCTGCTATGGCACCCTAAACACTGGGGATAAACGGACTGAGTGCTTCTCTCCATGTCGTGGGACATGATTCCTGCCTGTGGCTCTAGCCCTCAGCATCTCCATCCCAAAATTCCTTGGTGCCTCAGAACCCACCATGGCACCCCAAACCTCCCTCCTGGGAAGCTCTGCTCTGCAAGGATCCTTTGTCCACGTCTGTGGTGCCTTCCCGCAATGTCTCTTGTGCCTCATGAAGCACTTCAGGTGCTTTCTTTCACACCGTGTTTGACAACACCACTGCCATTTGCATTTTAGAGCTGCTGTGGGGCTTTGTGCCAACATGTCTCTGTCCCCTTTTCCTTGGGTCTGGCTGCCGGGGGGCTCTGGCTGTGTGGCTGCTGCAGCCTTGCCCATGCTGCTTGACTCCCCTTCCCTCTCCTTGCCTGTGGCTACAGCCTGCTGTGCCATTTCTGCCCTTGTCCCCGTACAGCCGTAGCTCCCTTCTTCCAGCCCTTGGCTATTCTGCTTTTAGGCTCCCCAGCACTTTCCCATCACCATCTGGCCCTGGCTGCTGGCAGAAGGGAGGTTGTTCTCCCTGCCCAATAACTCTCCCCAGTGTAGCTGACAAGGTGTCATGCATTTCCCCTCTGATTTCCTCCCAAACCTTCTCCAAATGCCATGTTTGGGAATAAAAGTTGAGTGGAGCACAGCGTGGGTAACACTGGCACATCTTTCCCAGACAGCAGAGACTAACCAGGGGCTCCATCAGCTGGCTGACAATTTCCAGCCTAACGTGAAATCAGTCTGACAGCAGCTGGGCAACCCACTCACCTGGGGGGTAATTTTTTAAGCCAGTAATTGGCTGTCATTGCTGTTGTGCCAGGCTTCGCCATTCACCCTGCAGCAAAGCCTGGGAAACAGATGAGGAACCTGCTTGCAAGAGGATGAAGGTTTCTCGTGTGTGCCAGGGTGGCCATGGTAGAGATGGGGCAGCACCTGCGTATGCTGGGCAGGCTTGTCCTGGGTGCTCCTGCTCTGCATCTTGCAGCACTGGGGAAAAATACAGTCCCCGCTAGGAAGAGGAGCTGTTTGGAGGCCATGTGAAAGGGGCCTTGTGAGAGGCTTGCTGCAGAGAGCTGCTAGAATATTTTTTTAGGAAGGGCAGAAAGACTGGGAAAGTGATAGTCTGGTACAAAGGAGAGGGGTGTGGGATTTAATTCAGACTAGTCTAGCTTCAGGTACTGTTCCCAGCCACAGGAAAATGTTGGTTTCTCTTGGAAACATTGTGCAGATGTGCTACCGCGCTGAACAACCCCTGCCAACGTTAGCAGAACATAGCACTGAGCAAAACCTAGATCCAACATCTGCAGGGACTTCTAACATTTCATTGGTTGATTACATCACTAGGTGGAGGCGAGTGTAGAAACTGGGCAGGTTTGAAGGGCACAGAGAAGCTTTTGAACTACTATTCCATTTTTTTGTCAAAGAGGCAAGCACCTGGACATGCTGTACAATTTTGTTCAGTAGGACATTGCATTTTCCCACCCAGCTTTGTGATCCCTTTGAGCTGTAGATTAAGAACCTGTTGCATTTGTTCCCCTCTAGTGATCCAGCTCCCCAGCTAGATGCACCCCAACCCTTCTGCCTCCTATGCGAGCTTGTAAACCACAGAAGCTCTCCTTGTTGCATTGCAGGAGATACAGGTTAACCCAAGCAGAGAAGATTCACCTCAAGGAGAATCTGAAGCATGAGCTGTGAACCCTGCCAGGGTCTCTACTTGCAAGGAAGCGTGGGTTGAAACCAGAAAGACCTAATGAACCAGTGGCACTCTGTCCCTGGCCCTGTCAGTAGGTTCCTGGCTGTGAGAAGAAGACAGATCCTGCCAAGGTGTTGCTGGCCAGCTAGCGTGGCAAATAGGCAGAAGAAAAATGGTGGAATGAATGCTCTCTCCCTCTCCTGACCTACTGACCTACCTATTTTTCATTCCAACCTTCCTTCTTCTACAGTTACACCAATCCATCCATCCATCCATCCGTCCATCCATCTCTCTGTAACAGAGAAATGCCACATTACACTATTTGATGGTAGCATCTCCCTCTCTGAGGAGTGTTTATGTAGGGACAATCATTATAGTATCATGCCATCACCTACCTACAAAAGACAAGTCTTGGAAAAGACTCTGCACCTGTGAAATATGGTGATGAACCATTTTCTAGCTCTGAAAACCTCCAGAAAAATATACAACAGATGCTGTCCTTTTAGGCAAAAGTTTCTTGCAGAAACAAAGTTATTTCCTGTATGGGATGCAGCGGTCCTGCTAGCCCGAAAAGATGTACGCTCCCATGCGATTGAGTGCTGCATTATTTCAGGGAGGTGGCAGGGCAGACCACACTGTCCACATCAATGCATTTTGCTGGCCAATTTCTTATCTTTCAGAGTCGAAAATGCCTGCTGCTGTCAGAGTGTTTGAACAAACTGCCAGATCCTCTCTCTGTGTCACACTGCTGGCATCTGTTGCTTGTTCTGGCAATAAACCAGTTTATACTGTCATGATCCAACCCAACGGTTCTCCTGAGTCAGTGCAGGATGGCTCAGGAAGGCAGTTTCCTTTTCATAAGGTTTTTATTAAAAACAACATTGGAGAGAAGAGTTTCTGTGCTGAGATGGTTGGAAGCAGCTGGGGGATTGGTTTTTTTCCAGCACACCATGCAGCAGGTATTTTATGTGCATTCTTCCTGCGGGGAATGGCCTTGATTCTTTTCTTCCTTCCGCAGGTGTAAAAGAGGAGTCTTTTTAATGGAGTTACCCTGCTGTGAAGCAGGTGTAAGTGAGAGAAAAATCATGCCCCTTCTAAAAAGAATTGGCAAAGTTAAAGTCTTTGAGAGCATGTTGGAGATTGCTGCTTCAGTAGGTACTTGAGGAATATTCTCTGTCAACCCAGACAGCAGGGCCGTTGGCAGTAGAAACCAAGTTTAAATAAAAACTTGCTCAGCTATTCAGTGAAAAGCAAGGCTAGGGCAGGGCTAGGCTTAAAATACAAGGACAGCCCCTGTGGGAATCCGCTTACCTCTGAGGGGAGGACTCAGTGTGACCAAGCAGCTCTGATGAGAAACCAGGGATCCTGAGGCTGGTTTGAGCACCAAGAAGAATTTGAAATCAGGCAGCTCTGAACCTTCCAGCAAAGAAATTCTTTCAAAAGAATCAGTGTCACGAGTGACTCAGACACGGTGCTTTGAATTGGAGCATCTCGTGGCATCTCAGCACCTGAAATCTGTTGGGGATTGAGTTGTTTCATGCTTGATGTGTCCATAGCAGAGTCTTTAGCTGTGAGCCCTCAGAAGTACAGAGACATGTAGCAGAGTCTTGCCTGGAAGTTGGGGTCCAGAGGACTGGGAAAAGTTTGTTCGTAGCAAAGTCAGTTTGGAGTTCTGTCATTACCTGCTAGAATTCCAGCTCAGGAGGATGAGATGCTCCTGGTATTTCACCTTGTACCTCTATCTTTGGAAGTCTGGCCTCATTGCCTGCTGGGAAGAGAAGTGATTGGAAGCCATCTAGCTCCAGCCACTGGAGCACAGGGGTTTATCTGTAGCACAGGAAGGAGAAGGCATCCAGCTGGGCCACAGGAAGTGTTCTACAAACCCCCTGGATGTGTTATGAAAGCTGGAATGGTAACACTGAAAGCTCGGGTGGCACTTGTGAGGGAAGAAGCTACTATACCTTGTGTACACTGTGCCTTTTGCTGGAGAAGCCTGATGGTCACCAGCTTCCCTGGGCTACAATCTCCCAGCACCTCTGCTATTATTAAACAGGACAGTGAACATTTAGAAACGGATCTTAAATTCTAGTCCATCTAGTGATCCCACTCTTGGAGACCCAGCACTGGCAGATGTAGCCAGACCAGAGCTGTGCTGATACAAAGCTGTGATGTCAGGGGTATTTATCCATCAGGAAATTGTCACACTGATTTCAGCAGTGAGGGTGTTTAACACCACCTCCGTGGTCCTGCCCAGCAGTGCACAGGCTTCCCACCTCACTTCTTTCCCCTGGTCCTGGAAACAGCTGGTGACCAAGCTCACGTGTCTTACCATCAAACTTCAGTGTCCATTGCTCTTCCTTCTTCTCAGCAACACAGTCCCCTCCTGTCTCCACCTCCTCTAGGGAGGGAGCAGCATGACGTGATTAAAAGCAGAAGGCTGTAAGGAAAAGTGGCTTTTCTGTAATAGCAGATACATACAAGAAAACCTACAGAGATTGTGTGCCTAGCTCAGTTTCATTAAGGTTTTGAGCTTTTGGCTGATGACAGGTGTTGAGTTAAATCACTTTGGTCATGTTTTATAGTCATTTAAAAAACACCCCAAAGATAAAAGGTGAGAGACTGTAAGCCATTTTCAGGATTTCCCCTTCCTTGGTGTTACTGCAATATTTTAATTCTCTCACTCTGCACTGATCTTTGGATGTTAAGACTGAGACCTTAAGCTAAGGATCATGCTCTAATTTGGCATCACTGTTGCATACTATTACAGCTCCCTTGGCACTTTTTACAAACTTTGAATTCTTCTAAATGCTGCACTGGCTGTTGGGACAGCAGAGCTCTCTGCTTTGGCTGTGGCTCTTATGAACATCATCCACTGCATCCACTCCTGTCCTAGGAGACCATGCAATCAAAGTGACATCCTTCAAAGTCAGCCTGCCCTGCAGATGTACACATACAATTAGTAACCTCCCTACACACCTGCATTTTTAGTATCAACCCTTCCTTCCTTTTGAAAACACCTCAAGAATGAGCCCCTGTGATCTTCATCATCTCTGAGGCCCAGAGAATGGTAGAGTCAAGAGAAATGTGAAAATAGTCTGTTTTTCTCTAAGTGGACCTAATGCAGTGAAGATCTGTGGGGCTTTGAAGATGAGGAATTTCTCACCAGAGGATGTTAAGCTGCCAAAGTTTATATGCATCTGAAAGAGACTGGACCCAGAGGCAGCTCCCAACGAGTAGCTGTGCTTCTCCTTGGTCCTGACACCCCTTCCTTCTGGCTGATGGGTGGGCTGGGCTGATGCCCACCTTGCAGACACAAAACTGCTGAATGTACGCATCTCCCGTGTCTGCCCATCTGAGGGGCAAGTATGTTCCTGCAGAAGGGTGAGAAAAGCAGGCAGGTGCATGCATATATAAAGTTGGTGCAGGTCAAAGTTCTGCGCTCACTTTCTGGAAGCCACAGAGAGATGTTAGAGCAAAAATGTGTGTGTCTGCTTCCATTCATTTGAATTTTGCCTGGCTCTTTTTTGAAGGCCTTGAAAGGGCTCTAAGTTTGTACTGTGTTATGCATGTTCAATAATGCATTTCCTGCTCACAATGTTTAAATGGTTATCTTCATTGTTATTTATTAAAACATCTTGAAGAATGTCTGGACATTCATGGCTCTGCATCTCAAATGATTCATTAAAACACCCACTTTCCCTGTCAGAAACTCCACTCTTGCATTATGTTTTGATCCCCACCACTGAGTGAGTGAGACCCTCATGTCAGGCAGAATAAAATCTTTATCCCAGTGCACATCCACAGGACAGAGGTGTCTGTGCAGTTTCTTGCAGATGGAGATGAGCACAGACTTTCAGTACTCCCCTCTCGGCTGCAGTGAGTCAGCCCTCCCCTACTGTTAACCCCTGCTAGCAAGATGCTGAGCTGCACCTGCCCTGCCCGTCTCTTCAGCATGGCTTAGGAATTTAGGTGTCATGCCTTGATAAACTGTCTACATAGCTTCTGGATTAGAGCTGGCTGTTGCCGAGCTCAGAACACAGGCAGACAAAGCTGGCTGGCTGAGTCTGCACTGCTACTTGCAATAAACATGATGGAAAGCTCCTGGAAGTGCGAAGATGGTATTTGCAAGCCCAGAGAATGCATGCTGTCTTCAGTCATCCGTCCCCTCTGTCTGGCCCTTGGAGAGAGCATCTGGAGTACCAGGTCCAGTTTGGGGCTCCCTGGGAAGAGATACCAACAAAGTGGAATGAGCCAAGAGGAGGAACATGTTCAGGGCTGGAGCACCTGGCATGTGAGAAAAGTCTGGAGATCTGGGGAGCCCTTTGCTATCTTCTGTTATGTCAAGAGCTCTTGCAAATAGGATGGAGCCAAGTTGTTCTCAGAGACACATAGCAAAGGATGAGGGATAAAAATAGCTCCCAGGAAAATTTTGATCGGATATAAGGGGAAAAAATCTTCCTCGTGACAGTGGTCCCTGCACTGAAAGAGGTGTCTAGAGAGTCTGTGGGATCTGTGTCCTGAATATACTCACAGAAGGCTGGACTAGATGACTCCAGAGGCCTCCACCCTGAATTCTTACCTTTTTGACTTATTGGTGGCAACATTTTGTAACCAGCTCTTCTCATAACAGTCCTCTCTTGATCTCCAGACAGAGTCTGTTTCTCAAGTTATACCTTTTTTTGCTTCCTGTCACCCTCACACAAAACACAAATAGTCAAGGAAGACATTTCTTCCTCCCTAGTGCCCAAACTTGCTGGTAGACTTCCCTAAGTATGTTTTGGTCTCCTTGGACTCCACCTTGCTCTCTTGCAGGTAAGACCTCCCTCACCTCAGCCAGGTGTCCCAGAAAGAGCTTTGCAGGTCTGGGAATCAGGTCATGACGTTCCCTAAAATCTCTGGAGGAACAACAGTGCCACCGGATTTTGGCTTGTTCCATCTATCCTCCAATTCAAAAGCAAGCATCATCAAATTAAGCCTGTTGGAGCTGGGCTTGAAAGAAGCAAAAAGAAGCATCTCTTCCCAAAAGAGGTAATTACTCTGCCTGACTCTGCTGAAGGAGGTTATGATAAAGTTTCCACTAAATCCAAAAGAGGAAAGCCCATAGCTAGTTACTAAGCACAACAAAACTGCCTCTGTTTCAGCAAGTCTCTGTGTTGAAACTGTGTGGAAAGGAAAGGGATTAGGAGCAAGTTTAGTACATGCTTGTCCTGCTCTGCCCTGGCCCCTTGTCCCTGACAGGACCCTGGAATCCAGTGGGATACCATAGAGATATTCTTGTGGGGAGGATGGCATTTTCCTCACTGCAAAACTCACTCTGTTGCAAAATGGCAGATAAAAGCCTGCTGTCTTTTGTCACGCGATTAGCTAAGACAGTGAGCAGGCTTCTGTGTTTCTTGGGAGAGTGTGCCACTTCCACCAGCAGCTGCGCAGTCTCTGGCTCTTACCCTGGTCTATCAAGATTTTTCAGGGATGTGACATTTGACCATAGCTGTGCAAATAAGCACTGCTTTTGCTTGCTGCAAGAACAGCAGCATTAAAAAAAAACCCCAACAAAACAAGCCCACAACTGGGGGTCATTGGGAAATTCATTATTTTTCTGTTTCCTGCTGAAATGAAAAGCAGAAAAATCATTTTGTGTTGAGTAAATTACTCAGTTTGAAAGCAAATGTTCTGCTTAGGGATGTATAAAAAAAGGTCTAATGGGCTATTAGAAATCTGTAAAAATAAATGGCTATTTCAAGAAGCTAAACCAGCTAATTCAGAAAATGTTGAATTGGAGCCTTTGAACTTCTCCGTTTTCTTCCCTTCAGTTGAAATAATACACTAATTTTTGCAGCTGTGCATGACTTGGTTTGGTCAACCCAAAGAAGAATCTTTCAGTGGGAAACAATGACCCTAAAAGTTGTCTCCGTCTCCTCCTCAGGATCACCCCTAAAATGTCCTCCTGCTCCTGCCACACTGATTCTCAATTGCTGCAGCTTCACTGCTGTCCTTGCCACTAATCAGCTCTCTGGCACATCCCTGAGACACTGCTTCCCTGGTGAAGGTCTTCTAAAAAATAAGCGGTTACAATGTTGTCTGCCTCATTTCAGCCTTCTCCTCCTCAAGGGTCTTTATAATTTTTTTCCTGAAGTGACTGGGTGGCTTTAGTTCTGCTTTCAGCTGGACAGCACATAGTATTTATCGTGGTCCCTGCTTTTTTGTCTGACATGGAAAGTGCAAAAAAGACAAAATCAGCAAAGGCTGCAAAATTTTTGTGGAGACCTGTGTCGTTTAGGAGGGTTGATAGTGGGTACATCATCTGACTGAAGGTCCTAGATGCCATAATGCTTATGCAGACCTCCAGTGTAGAGCCACATAGCTGGGTTCAGCTGCTTTAAGAGAGGACAAAGTGGATGCTGAGCATTTGTTTTTAAACTTGCAATGCTAGGCGGATATGGAGCAGTGCGGTGCATGGAGCTGAGGATTTGGAGGTTCTCTCAACAGAGAAACATTTCAAGCACAGGCAGGACTTCTGGGTATGTCCATGCCATCATGGTAACTCAGGGCTTAACTCTGCATGCCAGCCCAAACTCCCTGGTTGTACCTTACCCTTGAAGCCTGCCCTTGGTCGGCATGGACACAGCCAGCTGGAGCCCACGAGGCAGTGAAGCTGGGCCCCGCTTGGTGGGCATGGGGAAGTGAGCTGGGGCAGAGGGAAATTTTGCATGCTCTGCTACAGATGGACTGCATGTCCTCAGGAAAGTGAATTCCTCCATCTGAGTCCCATTTCCATCCCTTTGAGCGGCACAGGGAGGGTAACCTGTTTCCAGGGGGCTCTGAGGCCGAATTCATCAGTGTCCGCGAGGAGTTCAGAGGTGGCTGTGGGGAAGGCTCTGGGGAGGGCATGGTCGTGATTCGCCACTTGTAAATGCCCCCATGGGCACAGGGATCCAGGCACTTGTTAAACCATATTCCAGGCAAGCAGAGTTCCTTCTCTCAGCTGCTCTTCCTTCTCAGCCCCCTCTCACTTCCCAGAGATGAATGCAAAATTAACACATTTATCACACACCGTCTGAAAAAACAGAGAGAGATCAGTTTAGAACAGGTTGTATTTGCAAATATCTGAGCCCAAAATAACGCAAACAAGTAGTCTCATGACAACTCCATGGTTGCTTTTAATCTGAAGCCTTTCACGGAGGTGGAATATGCCTCTTGCTTTGCTTTTCACTGTCCTCTGGCACGTGATGCAATACATTTCCACACTCAAGTCTCCAGTTCATCCAGCAAAAGCTTTTTAAGGGGCAACAAATAGGATCTCAGCCAGTGACCCATGTCCCACCACCCTTGCCTGCTGCAGGGTGCTTCCCAGGGCGGTTTTCTCTATGCAGCCGGGGTGTCCTTGGTGCTGTGATCCTCAGGAGAAGATGTTTTTGTCCACAGTGGACTCCCACTTCTGAACTGGGAGAAGCTGCATTTCCAGGCTGGGAGACACACTTTCTCCTCTGCAGTAAAAAGCAGAACCTGATTTTACCCACATTTCCTGTCAACAAACAGAAAATGTGGTGGTCCTGGAGGTGAATGCCCCACCTCTTTGAAGACATACAGTGAAAGAGGAACAAGCTCCTCTTCCAATATGGCACTGCTATACATCTAGCCACACCCTCCAGAGATTCTGGTGACGATGAGGAGCAGCCTGAGCTGCCATGGTCCTCAGAACTCCCAGCCGGTGCTCTCAAGGGGCTCTGCTTCCTAACATATGTTGTGGTGGGATTTTTGCCGTGGTGTGGGTCACTCCCATGGGGCTAAGGTCTGGAGAGGTATCTGCAGTGGAAGACACTCTCTGTATGGAGATCTTGGAACACTGTGAGAGGGAAGGCAGTGACTTGGGAGGGGAGGAGACCTATGGGGTGGATGGGACAGTCTGTTAGACTCCATTCCGTGCTGTCACTGACCCATGCGGAGACCTGACACTGGAAGTGTCACTCTCAGGGGGTTATTTGTACAGACAGGAGTGGATGGAGGTGCAGAGACATGTGGGAAGAGCTGTTTATTTTTAATCTATGCCAAGTCTTCAGAGCCAACTCCCTTCACTATGCTTCTTTCTCAGTTCTCTCATCCCACCCTTCCTCTTGTGACTGTCACAGGCTCACAAGGATGATGGATGAAAGGCCTTAGAAGCGGCTGGTTTCACATTTCATCACTGTCACATAACTTGCTTTCCTCTTTGCCTGAAATCACTCCTACTGCCAGAAATGCCCTTGGCATCCCAAGGTGTTTTCCCTTGCCGGGGCCGAGCCAGGGATGGCCTGCTGGAGTCAGGTGCTTCTGTAGTTTTGCAGAGTCCCTGGATGCCTTGAGATGAAGGATTCATCACAGCCCTCTGCTCTTGACAGCTGGAGACAACAGCATTACCTTCATTGTGGGAAGAAGGAATGATTTGAGCATGGCAGGGTTGTCCAGGCAGAGGTGACTGAATAGATCTGATGAGAGAGGGAAGGGAGCTGGGATGGGAAACCTTGGTGGTCCAGGGACATGTGAGAATGCCTTTGGGACTCTCTGCTCTTGTGTAGCCCAGCCTCCTGCTTGTTGTGTGCTGGGTAGCTCTGCTCTGCTCACATGGAGGGGTGGTGGCTGTGCTTCAGGTGCAGGAGTCATGACAGTGACTCCTTGAGGGGTTAACACTGGGTGTCTGGGGTCCCTTGTGGCACCAAAGAGGGCTCCTGTCATAGGCAGGAGCACCCTTGATGTGGGGCGCAGAGTAAAGCAAGTCCCAGAAGGACTGCAGTGCTAATGCCCATCCACCCCTAATGCCCATGGATAACCACACTGCATCTCCATGTCATCTCTCCCTGCCTGGGCACGGCCAGACCTCAACCGACATCCGCCTGTGCTGTCAAGCTCAGGTCCAAACCATGCCTCCCAGACAAGCCCTGATCCTCAGGATGGATCTGGGCAGGGACTAGGTAGGAAATGTTTACACGGTTGCTTCTCAAATTTACTCCGTTTGCAGCGCAAGCTGGTGAAAAGCTGGATTGCAACCCCCTGTTGCAGGCAGCTGTGATTGAATGCCTAAGGAGGGGAGGGGAGCAAGGGAGAGGAGGACAAGAAAAGAAATGATTGAATAAAAAAACCCTAAAGTAAAATAAGAATCAGTGTGAAGCAAGAGAAGACATTGTAAATCAAATTCTGCAAAAGAAGGCAGAGAGCAAACACTTCAGCCAGGTCTAAGCCACCACCAGTTATTTATTCAGATAACATATTATTAGTGAGGAGAAACACTCACATCTGATATATATCTCCCAGTCCCAGAGAAATATGAAAAGGCAGCTGGCTCTGCTCCTATCAGAACCATTCCAGATGTTTTCAGCTGGTGTCAGACGTGCTGCTTGGCATGACAAAGCAAGGGGGAAAAAAGCAGAGAGAAAGAAGGGAAAAGAAATGTCATCATCTTTTTTTAAAAAGCAGAAGGAAAATAAATCATGGCTTCACATATTAAATGTTTCCCCTGGCAGCTCCTGGTGTAGTTGTCATTAATAGCTGAAACAGCAAGGGAGATAGCAGAACACAAGGCTTCTATTTACCATTGTTAATCAAGCACTAATTGGTAGTTTAGACATTCTAAAATTATTGTGGGGAACATTTCAAAAGTGTCAAGAACACAAGATCCATTCTCAGAAGTGTCACCCAAATCTGATTTCCACATCTGAGTCATTAAAATGCTTTTGAAAATTTTTACCTTAGCAGTCACTGCTGACACTGGAGCATAAATTCTGGTGCCAGGCACTGCAGCACGGAGCAGTGGCCATGCCCCAAAGGTTTTGATGAACGTGCAGGAGGAAACTCAGTCATCCTGTTCTACATCTGAGGGATTAAGTTATGCAGGGATTAAGGGTGGCACCTACATTGCTTTACCAGGTAGTCCTGGAGACCACCCAGGCTGGTGTGTGTGCACAAGCCAGCAGTGAGTGTGCCACCCCACCTGCCCTTGCAGCGCGCCTCTCGTGTGGCACTTGCTGATGCCCATTGGCATCCCCAGGCTCCTGCCAGGCTTCAAACACTCATTTTGTGCTTTAGTGATCAACCACCTCTGCTGTGGACCTGTGGGGACTCTCAGGTGATGAGTAGGGAAGGTGTTGAGTGAGGTAATGCTTTACCTGTGGGGATCTGCTTGTCTGCGGTTAACATTGTCTCTGGGAAAGGAGGCTGGGAGCTGTTAAAAGACCTCACTTCTTGCCTTTGGTCATGAGAAAGAAAGAGTAAGCTGCAAATGGAGCATTGAAGATAAACACAAGCACTATTGAGGAGAGGCAAACATGGAGCTGGGATGCAGCCGGAGACAGTTACCATAGTTACTCCCCATCCCTGCAAGGAGGGAGGCTCAGGCAGCTGCCCACTGCTTTGGCACACAGAGCAGAGGTATCTCCAAGAGCCCAGGGGTGCTGCCTGCAGTGGGAGTCAGCTGGAGGGTACATCAGTCTGCTTTTCCTGAGCTTANGCTGCCTGCAGTGGGAGTCAGCTGCGGGTAAGGGTGCACCCCTTACCTGTGCTGACCTGGGCAAAGGAAATGTCCCAGCCACCTCACAGCTAGCAGCCGTGAGTGTGGTGGGGCACAGTTGGGCAGGCAGGACAAGGGCAGGGATTTGCTAAAGGATGGGCAACGATGCAAGAGTGCAAAGAGCATCCAGAGATTGGTTGCAGGCTTAGCTGGGATGCTTGTGGTGTAGATACAGGCCTGGGAAACTGAGGGGAAAAGAGGGCTTTCCTTGAGATTCCTGATTTGGGATCAGGTCAGGGTTTGCAGGATAATTGACGTCTCCTAGTCTGGTTGGGGGATTGAGTTTAGATCTCTTTAGGGCCACTGCAAGAGGTGCATGTAGGATGATTATGCAGATTGATGATTGAGATGCATGGAGATGATTATGCAGCCCCAACTCAAGGTATGCTTTGGGCCATCAATGGAATGACATGACATGGAGCACACTTTACCTGTACCCAGTGTGAGCCTGAACCCCAGAAAAGCCAGCTAGAAGCTTGAGTCATGCTACTAGGTGACTACAGAGAAAGAGTAGTAATTTTTCTCCATCAAGAAAATGCCTTTTAATCACATCAGCTGATGTGCAGTGACACCTCATTAGCCACTAGCTGGCTTTTCCTCTTAGAAAGAGTAAAAAGAGAGATGTATATGCAAGAGATAAGCAGCCGACAAAATGAACCACCACGCCCTGGAAGGTGCCTGTTCGGTTCCAGCCTACCAATGGCCATCCACAGCACGTCAGCTTGGGGCTCGTCTCCTCATGGAGAGCCCCAGCATCAGCCAGATCTGCTTGTGCTGGCTGCCAGCAGTGCCACTGCTGCTTCCCTTGGGTGCAGGGCTCACCTTGGAGCGGGATGTGCTCAGTGCTTTGGTGCAACAGGGATATGTTTCAAAGCCAGAAAATGGGCAGATACAGAGAGCTGATGCACAGGTGGCAAGGGAAGTTGTCAATGGAAGGTGGTGCCAGGCTGCCCCGCCCCCTTGGAAGAGGTCAGCGTGGCACACAGGCTCCCAGGGCTCAGCTCACTCCAGAGGATGTAGCTGGGAGCTGGATATTGGCTGGTTGGGACTGTAACCATGGCAGCAGCAGCAGCAGCTTCTACATCACAACATGGCTTGGGGACCAAAAAAAAAAAACAACCCCAAAAAAAAACCACCAAAAAAAACCCCCACCAAAAAATAAACAGCAGAAAAGCAATTAGAAATTCTAATAATTATGTAAGCTTGGTGGCAGATCAGATTTGCTGAATGCCTTCCACCTAGGCAGGGCCCAGCCCTGGGCACCAGCTGAAGATGTGATTTCTAGAGGAAGCCAAGCATGTGCTCTGGGAAATCAGGTTGTGAGTGTTCAGCTGGAGCCGGGGAAAGGCTCTGCTGGCTTCTATGCTCCTGCAAGCTCTCATTACACTAACGGGGAGCATAGTGGGCAGAGATATGGGTACCAGCACCCTTGCTGTGCACTTAATAAAGTGCCTGAAGCTCCTCTACGTATTTTTATTAAAAAAGTGTCAGTGCCTCAGCAAAAGGCAGGAGGGAATGACTAAATTGCTGTTAAGTGACATGTTCAGACATGAAATCAAGCAGAGCGCTACATTTTTAAATTAGTTTTTGGCAGTCTTTTCCCCAGCATCTCACCAGGCTGCAGCTCTGGGGAAGATGTGTCCAGTCCCTCTCCTGTCCCCAAAGCAGTCCCCTCGGTTGGGACCTGCAGTACCAGTTTCTCCTTTTGTGGAGGTGAGATGACCACACTGCCTTAGACTCTGTGCTCCTCGAGTCTTAGGTATCCGGTGAGAGCTGGGACGAGCATGGTGGGTGCATCAACACGTGTTGAAGATCCTCTGGGCCTCACCAGCTCATGTGGGTGCACAAGCGGCTGTGTGAGTGGCCTGTGACTGCTTCACACCATCATGGATCTCATGCCAGGGTGATGGGCTCTCTCTGAGACTATCTCTCCCAGGAACTGGCTGTAATGACCATGCCAGACTCCTGCTTCACCGATGATGATCCCAAGTGTCATGGCTCCTCAGTATGAGACTCTCCCACTCGCAAAAGCAACTCTTGGTCCATGCTTACAGTCCAGCCCACACCCAGCTGCCCATCTCTTGCCCCAGCCACATTTTGCCGTGTCCCTGCTCTCCTGTACGGCAGCAGAGGCTGGGATGAGGGGTAGGGTATTGCTAGGGAGGATATAGATGTGTTGGACTCTCAGCAGTGCTGTAAGCAGAGTGTGGAGAGGCAAACTTGTTCATGTTGCTGGAGGACAACCCCCTACCACCCACTCCCCAGCAGACGGGTGAGGGATTCAGCCCAAAATTCCTGAGCTCAGTTTGCTTCAGCTTGTCTGGAATTTTCATGTAGAGGCTTTAGTGTGAATAAAAATGGCTTTGCAAGTTAGGAAGTCAGGGTTAGGAGCCTCAATAGCTGTCACAGAGAAGACAGCAGTGACAGAGTGGGGAAGGGCAGAGGAATGAAGAGAAGTTCGGAGAGAAGCTGTGGACTTGTGCAAAGCACTGGATATCCTCAGGGTCACCCTGTGCCTCCTTTCCCAGCCCAGCATGCTGCAGGGGTTCTGTTGATGCCTGTGAAAAGTAGGAGTTGTGAGTGAGGGGCTGTGCTGCTTTTGCATATGCATGCCAGGCAATGTGCTGGCGGACACCAAGGAAAAGCTGATGCAAGTTCAGGGATATGCTAATGCAAACTCAGAGATAGGCATGTACTTGCCCAGCCAGGAGCCAACATGCCCATCCCCAGCTCCTGCATCTCAGCAGACGCACAGCCATGGTACCTCTCCCGCAATGGGATGGCGGGGCAAGGGGCCCACGCAAGCTTCGTGGCACACACGCCTTCATCCCTGGCCAAGCAGTCTTTGAGTTTAAGCTTCCTGAAAGCATCATGAGATTTCTCTCTGAGATTTTCTCAGAGCTGCATTTCTGGGTGCAGGGAGCTCATATGTAAAATTTAAAAACTCACCTGCAGTGCATCTCTTGAAAGCCTCTTGGGTCAGAGATGTGAAGACAGTCCATGGAGGGAACAGAGGGGGCAAGCTGTCATCTTCGATGGGCAGGGTGTTGCGAAGAAAGGAAGAGTTTCCTATCTGACAGCCGCTTGTTTCTCCGATCCATCGCTTCTGTTATGGACTATGAAAAATTAACCGAATCATGTTCGTCATTAACATGCACTGCCTTTGTTCTCCAGGCTCCTAGTACCCATTTGCAGGGCTTTTGTTATGTATTTTTCAGCACTTTGTCTCTTTAATTGCTCACTTCTGTCTGATGTGCTGGGCTGTGGTTTGCAAGTCAGCTGGAGGGAACAGAGGGGCATTTTTATTGCTCCAGACTGGATGTCAGTGAAAGGAAAGGCTCGGCAAGCCCCAGCTATAGCAGGCGAAGGTGTATAGACCCTGCAGTCTCTGGTGCCTATGCACCAGATGCTCCTTGCTTCCAGGCAGGCAGACAGCTCTGGAGTCTTTAATCCACTACCAGGGAGAGAGAAGGAGCCTTTTCTGAAGCTTAGGCTGCCTTTGCTCCTTTTTACCCCTTTCCTCCCAGACACAGTCCTGCTGCTTTTCTCACTCTCCCAAATGATGTAGCTGTTTTTGGCACCCTGAAGTGCAGTGTGGGGCTGGCTGCAGTTCTGTGGTGCTGAATGCCCTGGGCTCTGCTGCCGGTAGCACTGCAAGGGCTTGCATTGCTGTGGAGATACCTCCAGCCAGAACCAGGCTGGAGGTATCCCCACAGCCCTTTCCTGATATTAGTCCCTTCTTCAGAACCGGAGTGCTGCCTTCACTGGAGTTTAGCTGGGCCAGGCAGGCCTCCTAACAGCTTGTATGGTCTGAATCCCCATAAAAAAATGGATGCAGCATGGTAATCCCACCAGCTCGGCTGAGACTGAGCAAGTGTCAGCAGGAGGTGTGAGCAGCTGCCCCACTCTTGAGGCTGTGGTGTGGGCATCCCTGTTGCTAAAGGGAGGTGGGCATGCAGGACCATGGTGATCATGGGTCCTGAGATGCCTCCTCCTGCTGAGGGCTCCAGAGAGAAGGGGTGAAACCAGAGAGTGAGCTCAGTAGTAGGCACAAAGGCTGCTCCTGTTGCCAGGAGAGCTTTCTCCTTTGCTGACCTGGGAGGAAGCCAGGAAAAGGAGGTTATAGGATAGGGTACTATTGCTGAGTCTCCTGGGGCACCCCGTCACTTGAAGCTACCAGTCATCCTGGCAGTCAGCTGGAGAGCATGAAGAGATGGGTCAGCTGTTTGATGCTCATGCAGAGTGAGTCAGTCCTCTGCCCACAGCTCCCCAGTGGGATGCTGAGCAGAGCTGACAGGCAAAAGTGAAACATCTGCTTCAAACCCTTGTTCTTTTTAAGCTCAGAAATTCTCAAGCCAAGAGCTCACCTCTTGGAACAGAAGTGACCAAGGGACAGGTACCAGGAGTTGGGGTCTCTGGTTTGGGAACAGGGGTCTGTTTGGCACTGAGTCCTGCATTTTTGCAACTTGGCAGAGAAGAAAGACTTAGTTTCCCTTTGGGTATGGATAGTTAAGACTAAGGCTGGGACTTACCACTTTGATCAACAAAAAAAGCCTAGACAGCACATCTGCAGTTCAACAAACCATGCTATTGTGAAAGGCAAAGATAATAAGAGGTTTCTTGTGCCCTGAACCTCTGTGAAATACCCTGATGGACGAGGATCTTTGGTCTCAGCTACCCTGGTTAGTCTCCTAACATTTCTTATCAGAAAGGTTGTAGATCCCCAAAGCACTGATGTGTAAAAGCACATTGGAAGGGCTCAAGGCCTTCTGAAAATGACAGAAATATTTTCCTTGGCTTCATCAGTCTTTGGATTAGGGCTGGACTCATTGTGGTCTCTGCGTGGCCACTGTGATTAAAACACAGCTGCAGGGGTGATGGCAGGAAGTGTTAGAAGGGGAAAGGCTGGTGTCAACATTCCCTCTAAGAGCTTTAATGCCCAACATGTTGAAATTTAATAATTAAGGAGATGCTTTTAATTTTTTTTTTTTTTTTTTTTTAATAGTCCAACAGCATGAACTAAGCCATTCAATAATTAATTGATAAAGTTGAACTGCACATGCCAGCACCCGAGCCGAGGGTGTGGGCTCAATCTCTGCAGACAAATGAAGTGAGAAGTAATTGCTTGATGAAGAAAAGGAAGATATTAACATAAGATTTGTCAGATCCCTCATAGGAATTCATCATAGTGGGTCTGAGGCTTCAAATGGGATTTGTGCTGCTAATTAATCACTAATTAACACTCTAAATTGGCCCAAGCATGTGGGAGGGAGGGTGCAAGCTGGGGCGATTCTAGACTACAACAAGAGCAAGAGGAGAGAGAAAAATCTTTATTTGTATGGGGGATGGTTCAGAGGGAATAAGGAGGAGACAAATATGGATGGCTTATGCTGGACAACATATGCACATGCGTGTTTGCCGTTGAGAGGGGTCTAGCAACACTGACATCCACAGGGATGATCCCAATGTGTCTGGATGGAGACTCAGTTCTGAAGAAAGGAGTTCCAGTTCTGCTCCTGGCTGACTCCAGTCTCCATCCTTCTCGTCATTCTCGGGATATCTCTGCTGTTGCAGATGTTACATCTGGTCTGTCTGGGTGAGATTAGCAATTCAGCCTGACTCTGATGCTCTGCTGCCTGAGCCTTGCTCCATGTACAGCCTGCAGAAAGAACCAGGTGCCACAGCGAGGGGAGGCACCTCTCCAGTGCACGCTCGATGTGGCTCTGAAGTGCTGCTGTGTTATGGGAAATAACAAGTCCTCCCAGCTGCCACCTGCAAATGGCAGCTCTACCTACTATAAGACGTGACACCTCAAAGTTGTACCAATAATTTCAGTCTGTCTCACCAGGCTGTCTCTCTGTCTCTGTACGTGTGTTATGTGACTTGGGTCTCTCCTAATTACTTGTTACCACGTGGGACAGCTCCACAGGGAGAGACAGTGAGGGCTCAGTCAGCATGCCTGAACCTGGCAGCTGGGTACTAACTAAACTTGGGGTGCACTGTTCCCCTCCATGTACTCTGATTCCCCAGCTATTAGAGGAGTTTCACCTTTCCTATGATTTCTTTTTTTCCTGTATGAGAAAGCTTAAAAGCCTATTTCAACGTGATAAAAACACTAAAACCTTGAAAAATGTTCCTAAGAGTACAACTTTCTCCTTCCCAGCTCCAAGTTTATTCCCAGGACAACAGATTAGTAGCATTTAGGGCAGGAAAGGATCTCTGGTTTAATCAATAGATTAAAAATGATCACAGCTGTTAGTGCCAGACTTTGATTTTTACATTGCCACTACATCTTATGTGGCTGCCTCCCTTTTTGTGGCATTGTATAGCACTCAGGATACCTCTGTGTTACCCCAATCCAATTTATGCCCTAATTTTTTCCTATTCATCTATTCCTTTGCTATCCCTTATCTCCTCAGATCTTCCTGGATCCATGTCCTGCTGTATTTCCATCACTCACAGGTCGTGCCAGGTAGGAAGCAGTCCCATGAGAGCCTGGCAGTGTTTGTGTGACATTTCCAAGGCAATGCAAGGGCAGTCTCTGTACTGCCTGCTTTTCACTTCAGGACCAGCAACTCCTAATTTTGGCTCGAGGCTGACCAGGGACAGGTGATTTGTCTCCCCAGACACTACAGCAGAGTCCTGAGCAAAGCCTCTTCCCCTTGAAGGTGATGATGTGGACAGAGTGCCAGCCAGGCTCAGAGCACCTGAGCAGGCTGCCAGAGTTCTCTGAGATGGGACTGCTTCTTCTGGTGAAGAAAAGGTATTTCTCTCCTCTCCTCATTTCACTGTTTACAGCAGCTGAGCTACTTACTCTCTCCCCACCCTACAGGTTTTTGATCTTTGCCTTGCCCATGGTGACAACTCTGAAGCACTCTTACGAAGGACAAAGTCACAGGCTTCGGGCGAAACGTGCTGCTGTCAGCTGCTGCTGCAGAAAGGGCAGTGGCCAGAAGTGCCTCTGTGCCTCATGTTTGCAAAGAAAAATAAATGGATATAAAGAACAAGCTTGTTTCCTCAGAAAGTCAGCTCTGAAGGTCCCCTGAACTTGTGTAATCTTTTTGCTGCCTGAATGTGACTAGATATGTGAGTGGATGGATTGAGGTGCTGCAGCAGGACAGGCTACAGACAGAAATGAAGGCACTGACAAATTACAGTGTTTCTTTGGTGCGGTTTATTCCAGAGACCTGGCTGCAGCTTCTAGGGAAGGAGTTACTCTTGAGGGAATGCAGCAAGTTTTTTAAAGTCTCAGGAGATAAAACCTTCCATAAAAATTCTATATTGGCTTCCAGCCAAAACCCCTCTAAGGAGTGTCTCAGTACATTTTGGGCTTTGGGCTATCCATGGATTCTATGTACAAACATACCCTTTCCTTGTGTCATATGCACTGAAAAGGAAAATTTAGGTGTCAGCTGTTTTTATGACTTTTGGAATTTTTGAAAGATAGAAAAACATTGACAACTTCATTAAAGAGAGCTACAAGTCCATTCTCTGACTCCCTGGTACAAGTCCCTGGATGATTTTTCTCTAGTTCTGCTACACATGAATGGTAATTTCTATCCCAACCTTAAATTAATTGGCATTGCAGCTCTCTACTCCATTATGTTCACAGATGGGAAAATGAAAAATCCCCAAATGAGGCCTCCAGCTCTGTATTTCTGTCTCTGGAGAATCAGTCTTCATGACATCCCCTCAGGCATTGCTGATCTAGTAGAAAGCCCCCCACAAGATTTTGTTTTCTGCTGATCATCTAATCTTCTTCTTCATCAGATTTTCTCTATGAGTTTCAGGGTGAGTTGGGAATCTTAATAGTATTTGAGCATCGTCTGTCAGCCCAGACCAGCTATGTCATCTGATAAAACACTTCTTGTTAGTCTTCTGTCTTAGCTACAGAATGATTTCTGCATTGGCTTGTGTTTGCTCTAGTAGTGATGTGAGTTATACCCTGTTTCCCATGCATGAATAATCAGACATTGATTTGAGAGGGGTTCCTGCAAACGCTGCAGCTTTTGTGACAATCCTCAGGACTCTATGAGGTCAACACCTCACTTGTACCTTGATGAGGACACTGAGACTCCTCTTCCAGAAAACACCAGGGGAAACGGGATTATTGTCAGCTGTCAGTGCTATAACTTCAGGAGAAACTTGTCTGTCTCTAAAGCTGATCTGGGGTGCACAAATCAGTACTCATCCCAAGGGTAACCTCATGGCAGACTAGAAATACCTGTTACTGGATCCCCAGTGCCACCTGTGGCTTCTGGATTCTCCTGGAAGGTTTCCTATCCCAGAGCCAACCAAGGGCTTAGCTGAGGGTGTGAGCATTGCCTCAGTGTGTACACATGGTCCAGAGGATAGTGCAAGCTTCCTTCTTCAGTGAGAACAGCAAGGAGATGCAACCTTGGAGAAAAGATCAACGCCATTTACTTCCACAGCAGGATTTTTAAGACAGAAGAGCAGGGAACGGGCTCTGCTCTGTGAAACTCCTTTGGAATTGTGTCTTGCCACAGTACTGAAGGTGGGTGCAAGCTGGGAAGAAATGTCTGGATAAAACACACACTTGCTTTTGGTGTGTGCTGGATATATGGCAACTGGTGGGGAAAAGAATGACGACTGTGGATATTCCTGTCCCTTCAGGTGAGAGTTCTGCTTTTTGCCACGTGCTGTGTCCTGCAGCATTTGAGCAAAATGTATGAGGGTGAAGGTCTCTAACGCCTGGAAAGCAGAAGCTTTCCAGTGAATACTTGGACCAAACAGAATTCAGCGAAACTGAGGCCCATTGCGCTAGAAGAGACTCCACATTAGGAGGTGGGGCTGTGCTGGCTAACAGGGATGCTGTTCCCATGTCTTTCATACCCTGGAATGTTTCCCTGATCTCATAGACAAGAGTCCCAAGACTATATCCCAAAGTGCTATAAATCCTGAACCTTTTCCACTTTAAATGGTACAAACCAGATTTCCACTTTCCTAGCAACGTGGAGGCTGGAGAGTCCTGGTTGTATTATTGCTTCGCTGTGCCAGGAACTCTGCATCAAACCTATTACTTTTACATTCCTGCCTTCTGAAAAAGAGATGCAGGTAACAGTAGAGTGTACCTGGAAAACACATCTGCAATGTTAGTTTAGGCTTGTGGCTCCCTGGAAAGTCCTAGTGAACTGCAAGCAATAGCAATACATCAGAGCATTGCAAGAAAAAGCGATACATTAGCTCCGTACAAGCAATTGTTTCGCCGCAATAGCCAGCTCAAGCGGCTCTAATAGCTTTCCAGTGACTTTCTGCTGAAGGAATGACTCTTGGCTCGAGCAACAGAGATGTATCTGTGGCCAGGGGATGTTCCCTTGTACCAGAGGCTGCTGTGAGCTCTGTGAGGGACACTCCAACACTTCCAAACTGGAATACCTGCAATCAAAATGACCCTAAAATACCCACTTCAGTGATGTTGAAAAGAAACCTTACAGCTTCATAAATCAAGCCACGGTGAGGAAAGGAAGTGGGAGTTCTGCAATCTGAGTCTGGAAGGTATAACCAATGGAAGGAGCACCTTGAGCCATAATGCTCGGAGTCAGTTTTATCAAATTTTTAGGAGTATGCAATAGTGTCCTGGCTGTATCTGATAGTTAGAGGATGGACGGCCTGGTACAGTCCAGGACAGACAGATCTACAGCTGAGCAAATAGAGCTGAACATGCAATACATATCAGGCAGCCTCTTTTCCTCCTGGGGGGAATGCCAGCCATCTGTCATTTCACTAAATCCTGTTAGCATGCAAAATAATGGGAGTGGGGAAATAATCACATTTTTTGTAAGTGACAGCAAAAGGATCAACTGCCAGAGTCTCATCTGCCATGGCTTGTGGCAAGGCTCTGGCACTACTTCCTAAACTTTTCCTGCCATGCCCATGGGAGTGTTGTGTGTGGCACTGGAGGGACCCTCCCCCAGACACATGTAGTATCTGCTTTGCTTCTGTTAGCTACTTAGGAAATTGCCTGCCTTAAGTAACCTGTCCATCTGCCCCCCTAGGGACTGGTGCTTTCTGCTTCCTTCCAGTATCAGGGATGGAGCAGAGGGTGGGGATGCTGCTGGTACTTCACAGAGCCATGGACAAGTCAGGAAGAGGTGGAGGAACATCCCACAGGAGCCACCACAGAGCTGATGCTGATGGGCAGAATCATCAGAGCAAGGCCAGACGGGGAGAGCAGAAAGATGTCACCTGTGCCTGGGGAGGAAGTTGTGGCGTTCCCTGGTCCCCTCCAAATCCCTGGCTGGTGCAGCTTGGGAGAGACCATGCTGTGGGGTAAGGCACCAAGGGCAGGAGCCACCCGAATCTCCTTGGTCCGTCACCTCTTTTCCCTCAGCAGAGTGTTCCCTGTGCAAGAGGAGCTAAGGTGGAGTGGGGTAGGGATGTCAAGTGGGGAAGGGGTGACCCCACTCTCAGCCATCAGTGAAGTGTGCTGCCAGTGGCAGCAGGGCTGTAACTCTCCCCCTTGTAAACACTCAGCGGTTCCTTCGTTCAGGCAGATGTAAAAAGAAATCCAATGCCGTTTACAAGCTCCCAGCCCATTACCAAACGGGTTCATAAAGCAGCGAACAAAGGCTAATCAATATGCTGAGTACAGGGGAGAGGGAGCCTGAAAGCATTCGCTAATCAGGGGGATGCTGCCGGCCTTATAAATAAGGAGGGTGTCTCTGATGGGGAGTGGGCCCAGGGAGCAATTCGGCACCTTTCATCTCCAGCCGCCTCTAAACGTCTCTCCCCAGTAATGAGCCCGGCGCTCCCTTTCCTCCACAGCGCGGAGCGGAGCGAGGAGGAAGAGGCAGGCGGAGCTGCCGCTAATGGTGACTTGCCACAGGGATCAATAGATGGGAAGCAAATTAACTAGGATCCCGTGGGAAGGGATTTGTTGATATGTGGGGTGACATCGGATCGGATGGCTGTGCCTTTTCGGAAATACTAGCCTGTAATGAACCCCCGAGGGAGGAGGAGGGAGGGGACCTTCCTGCCACTCTGGAATGCTGTCTTTCCTCACCTCATCCTTCCATTAGCATACACACCGCTTTGATTTTTCCCCCTAACGAGTTCTCTCTCTGCCTCTCTCCTTCTCCGAAGTGCTGCTCTCTCCAACAAAACCTCTTCCACAGATGCCTCTGAAAATAGGGTAGGATCCCCAGAGCCCGGGGAGGGTGACCTAGAGGGCTTTGCACTGAAATGTATCTGTAGCCCTTCCTAAGAGGTTTGCAGCCTTTCTGCCCTGGAAATGTGGCATGGTGCCTTAAAGAAAAGCCCTGGTCTGTTTAGCTTGCCTCACAACTGTCCTGGCACTGTGTTGTGAGGTGAGGAGGTGGGCAAGAGAGGGCTCAGCCAGGTGTTGCTCACCTCTTCCTTCTCTGGGCCTTGGGAACGAGGGACTGCTTCTCCAGGCAATGATGCTGGCAAACCCTGCTCCTTTTCCAGCCAAGCCTGGCAGCTTGGTCAGTCTTTGATTTCTGTGTGAGCACTCCCAGAGATGGAGATCTCAGGCCCCTCTGCCAGCAGCCAACACAAGAGGTTGGAGGAAGAGACTGTTCCCAGCCAGCTGCTCCACAGAGAAACCTCGTGGCTGTGAGATTGTCATGAGGCTGGGATTAAGGAGCAAGCATCTTCAGCAGAAGCTGATGCAGCCTGTCCAGACTGTTAGAATCATAGAATCATTTAGGTTGGAAAAGACCTTTAAGATCACCAAGTCCAGCCATTAATGCAGCACTCCCAAATCCAGTGCTAAACCCATGTCCATAAGTGCTACAGCTACAACATTAGGGGAACAGTCCTACTTGTAGAGGGCTTCTCCTGCCTTTCCTCCTCCCCTGCACATGGGTAGCCTGGCACTGTGGGCATTACTCTTGACATTCTGCACCTCAGCTGGAGCCAGAAGATCAGGCAGGAGGAAAGATTAGACTCGACTGCCTGCTGGACCAAGTCTGGCTGGGAAAGGGTGGGAGCTGCAAGTTGTGGCACCTGCTGGAGATGGTTGAAAGAGGAAATCTGTGCACAAGTAGTACTTTTAAGAATTGGAACAGATTTCATTATCTTCATGCTCATATTAGGCAGGCCTGGCAGAAGGGTGGGTGGATAGGAAGGGCAGTAGCCGGGGAAAACAGTGGGCTAAGAAAAGCAAGTCCTGAGCACACGGAGAGCAGGATGACCCTGCTGGAGTGTCAGTCACGTCTGCAGAGAAGATCCATTTTTAGCACCTCTCTTTCACTGCCGATTTCAGGGCACAGCATAGAAAGGGATCAGTAGTCTGCTGAGACAGCCAGGAACTGGATTTCCCAGGACAGTCAGCCAAGAGGAGGGAGCCTTGGACTCCTGGAAGCCACTCCCAGCATCTTTGCGAGACAAACTTTGTGCCTGAACAATGCTAAACTTTCCTTCTGGAGCTGACCAAGGAGACCCTCATAGTCCTGAAGCTTGCTCAAAGCAGAAGTCGTGAAGGCACCCGAATCCAGTGAGTTTTTTGGAGGACACTCAAGTTTCCTTGGAAGTCTGGGGAGTGGATGGGCTGGAGATGTATCCCTAGGCATGCAGAGGTGCACGTCCGACGCCTCTTGTTCTCAAAACCTGTGGAGGTGGCAGCAGGACAAAGACCCCGAGTCTGTTCTGTGGCAGGCAGCACGAGCAGCGTTCTGGCAGCTACTGATCTGAAGGAGTGGGGGCGATCTCCGGGCTGTGCTGCTTGTGCTGCTCTGGCAGGGAAAGTTCTCACTGCGCTGGCGGCCCCTCCTCACTGCCTGACAGCTTATGCCCCGGGGGGCTCATTTGGTGCAGATCCAGCAGCGAGTTCAAATCTCATTTAATTTTGCCTGCACACACAAAAGAGAAATTCCTGTTGTTTCTGCTGCTAGCTGCTTGACTGGCTGCCCAAACAAACAGGCAAGATAAAGTGACTCTGGGCATCTCTGCTAAACCATGGCCAAGGCTCAATAGAGCAAATGAACCTGCAGACAGAGAACAGAAAAAGGCATGGATTTGCTCTGCCTTTGCTATCCTCCCCACAAAACACTGCTGGCACTCGAAGGAGTGGAGTCCCCTAGGCACCTTTCTTGCTGGGGGGCTGGGAGGGCACGAACAGCTTTCCAGGGTGGGGAGGAGTGAAGGGAGTCCTCATTTGGGAAACCAGAGCACTGAGTGATCAGCATCTGGCTTACAAGATGAAGAACAGAATTTCTTTGGGAGGTATCCTTTGTCCAGATGCTGGGACTACAGCTTGCTCATCTGCCCCATTTCTCTGCTTTCCTCCCTGCTCATGGCTGAAGACCCCAGTGTCTCTGGGCATACTTAGGAAGGTATGTTTGGGCCATGCTACTAACAACTTGAAAATAAACCTTCCATCACTCTTTCCCCCTTACTGCTTTCTGCACCCTGCTTTCTCATACTTCCATCTTTCCCTCCTGATCTCTACCTGCCTTCCTTATCCTTCCTGTCTCTCCCTCCGGTTTGATCTCATCCTCCCTCTGCAGTGGAGCTGTGCCTTTCAAGCAGCCTATTGAAGGGACTTGCTGAAGGAGCCATTAGTTGGAAGAAAAGCGGAGGCCTGTGGTGGAGGGCGGGGAGGGAAGAGCTGGTCTGTATAATACAGCTCTTCTCCACTGCCAAGTTAGAGCGACCCCCCCTTGCCAGGCATCACTCAGCCACGCTGTGACAGTCATTTGTGAAGAGTTCAAGCGTTCCCATCTGCATTCCCTAATGAAGATAGAGACTCATAGAGCCCCAGCTGCATCACAACCCCCTCCCTTCAGCCCAAATATGTGAAGCATGAGTATCTGCTGGGGTTTCTGCTCCTCTGGAGGAGGCTAGCTCTCGCCAGGAGGTGAGAGGAAGGCATGTAACATGAGAAGGGACCTAAGAGAAATCTAAAGCTGACAGCAGAGGCTGGCAAGATCTTGGCTCTTTTAGGCTGTTAGGAAACAGGTGAGAATGACTGTATTGTCCCAACAACACCACACTGCTTTGTTGACATATCAGGGGCTGGGCGTGAAGATCTTGGTCACTGTTGGCAGTGGCGAAAAAAGGTCTGTGTATGAGAATGGAAGACAAGATTGGATTGGACATTCTGCCTCTCTGTGCTAAGCCCTTTGAGGTTAAAATGATGTCTGGATTTAGGGATAACTTCTGTTGGGACTGCTTGGCAGGATCTTCTGAATATTACTGTTCTTTCTGTAACAGTGCAGCCTGGCTGTTTCCCCAGCACCATCTGAGCAGTTTCCCTGCACAACGCTCTGCCCTAGCAAAAAGCCAATGTGTGCCAGCAGGTCTGTTTGCTCTTTCTGTGGCATCTGTGATCACAGAGTGCCTTTGCTTGGGCAGAGAGATGGTGCCTGCAGGATGGCTGGAGTTCTGTGTTCAGGGCTTGTGCGCTGCAGCCACTAAAATACCGGGATGCTATAGATATAATTTCATGTAAGCAAGTGCTCAAGATTCCAAAAAGGCATCATTGTATCACTCTCCATCCGTTAAGTGCTTTGAGATCATGTAATGCAATGTTTGATATAAATGCAAAATAATTATTATTTTAGAAAAATTATTAATTTCCTTCCATTATACTCAAACGCACCACAGAGTACATTCCCATTGCCAGGCATTTGTGCACAATCTCTAGAGAGTGGCTTGTCTGATGTGTTTATTCAGTGTAAATAAGTTAAATGCTGGGGAATGAATAGTTCTACTAATTGAATTTATTCTTGTAAATTTAATATGTCATTCTTGCCAAATGTGCCATCAAAAATGTGCATTATTTTGTTCATCTGCATGGTCATCATTGAAATTCAGAGAACACATTTGAAATCCTACTGCATGGTTGGAGGAAATAGTCTTTCCAGCAACCCATGGAAATACTGTGTGGGATTTCAATATTTGTATATCCAGAATGATGGCAATTGTAATGCTGAAATGTGCTCACTGTGAGAGAAAGTACAGTTTCTCAGCTTTTCTTACTCCTCGCATATTGATTTCTTTTAGGCTTAGAGTCCCTCCTGTGCTTGTTCTCTGCCCAGAGAGGATTTTAAAGCAGAGAGGAAAGGGACAAGGAAAAGCTATCAGTTTTTCTATAACTGTGCTTTGCATACATTGTAAGAATTATATCTGAGTGTAACTTGGCACCAGTCTGGTATCTTTTGCTCTAATTTCCCTGTTTTATAGATCTTCTGGAGAACTGACTGCAATGAAAGAGCTGTTTGTGAGGACACAATTGATTTGGAAAACCTGAGTGCAGGAGTTTCTTTTTGAATCTGAGTGCTAAGAGGGTCTGTTACATCTCTTTAAGCTCTTCATCCAAATCTTGCACCACAGAAGGTCATGTATCTGCTGCAAACTCGGTATCACACTTTTGAGCCTGTTGTGTGGCAGTTCAGTAAGATGGTTCAGAGGTGGAGGAAGCTCCTGCTAGCCCAGCCACAGGAAGAAAAATAAAGCAAAGCAGAGAATGTCATTATGCCACTGCCTGCGTGCTGAGTAGGGTATACAGCTCTGGCTTCTCCAACTCAAATGCCTTTTATATAATAGAGCTAAAAACAGCTCAGAGCAGCAAAGATGACTAAAGGTGGGAAGTGACCTGGGTGTGAAAAATGATTAACTGGGCTGGGACTCCCCTGTCTGGAAGAGTCTGGTGAGGAGGTATGAAATTGTGAGTACCACAGAGAAGGAGAACAAAGAGCAATTGTTCTGTCCCAGCAACAGGACTGGGCTGGGGGTGGGAAGGAAGAGGTCAGAAGAGACCAGAGGATGTGAGTCCATGGCGGAGACATTGATGAGCTGTGAAATGCCTGGGCAGCAGACATCTGGAGCATCTCAAATGTGAGCAGACAACTCTGCGGGGGGAAAAATCCGGGAAGAATTAAAGACAAGAATGACACATGTGACTTAGTATGTCTGGAAGCCAAAGGTGTCTGGGAGAGTAATCTGGGTGAATCCAGTGGCATGCTTGCCCTGCCCTCACCTGCTGCTGTTTGGAGACAGGCTGTCACATGAGATGAGTCTAATATGATCATTATTGCATTTCTATGTCCATTGCTCAAAAAACACCCTGTGGTAATCAGTTCAGCTCTAAGACCACTCAACTTCAGAAAGTTATGTGACTACTAACTGCTTTATCTTCATACCATTAAGTATCATTAGGTCCCTACTATGGGTTTAACAGAATCCCGATGAGCCAAGAGGGAGAAATAATTGCAGCCCATATGCCTGAAATCATCCATCCCACTAAGGACTGCAATTCAGCTTACGAGCTGTAATCACATCAATTAACCTTTGTTCCATTGAACATTAGGAGGGCCATAGAATTACAGTTTTTGTAATTAACCTCCTAAATAGGGATGTATCCAAAACAGAGAGAGATCCCTATGTCTCCCAGGCCTGTGCAAAGGCAGGGAGAGGGAGACATGAGGATTACTGAACAAAAAGAAAGAGGGATTAAAATGCCCACTGAGCTCTGTTGTTGCCTTGCAAGGGGAAGGGCTGCTCTGAGCCCTCGGGTCTTGTGAGCCTCCCAGACAGGTGGCAGTTCTGCACCGTGGGCCTTGGATCCAATGCCAGAGAAAGGAGAGATGTGGGATCAGGAGTGGGGAAAGAGGAAGCTCCCAGAGCCTAAGTAAGGGTGAATAAAGGAAGCTCCCACCCCAGAGAGGCAGCCTATGTGGTATTGAAGCCCCTCCGGGATCAAGTGCCAAGCTGAAGATGCATTGGGATGCTTGAGACATGGTCTCTGCTGCTCTGTCAGAGGGTCAGACAGCAGAGCTGGCCTCAGGGGGAAAAAACATGGAGCAGCCAGTTAAAAGAAAAAGTGAAGAAGATTCACTGAGCAGTAATGGGAAAGTAATTGAGCTAAACTGAAATGTAATTGGAAAATAATCATGGTGAGCAGCAGTTTAGCACATTTTATTGTAATCTGAACAGAAGGTGCTTTATGAGTTTGTGTTCAGCCCCATCTTGGGGCTTGTGGTGTGCCTATGATGTAGACAAAAGACTTTTTCTGTGGCTTGGAACTGAAGCCAGAAACAGACTCTGCTCCCTCATCTTCATTGCCACCTCTGTCTCCACATTCAGTGTTGGGGCAGAGCAGGAGGAAGAACCTGGTTTCTCCAGCAGTGTGGGAGAAGAGTGGTGATACCACTCACAGCAGACTGTAGCAGCTGCTGGCCAGGGGGGATGATGATGGGAGGCCCCACTTGCTTACTCCATGTTAGTCAAGAGTATTTTCCATCCATGCTTCCTGTGTATTGTTCTGCTCCAAAGCTGCTTATACGAAGTGTTCAATAAATACCCCCAAAAAGTGGAGGAGATGAACAAAGTAATGTGAATAATAAAAAAATGTCCCTCAGCCTCTGGGGAAGCAATATTGACCAGCTGTGGAGAGAGCTCATAATGAGCCCACTTTACCCAGAGAGAACAATAATAACCTTCCTTTCTGTAGCCCCTGCTTGCCATCCCTGTAAATTGTGTTTGCTCAAGAAAATGATTTGTGCAGGAAAGGAGCCAGGCAGCAAATGCAAAGTGGAAGGGATGGTGTGGAGGGAAGAAGAAAGGTTGCAGGGGGAGTCATGGCTTGGATACGGCCCTGCACAGTCAGTCACTGTTGCAGACGAGGTCTGCAAGGTGTAAAATGCTCCTCTGGACCCTGCTGGCCCAGGGTCCTGGGGGAAGAAGACTTTGGGAGTGTGGGAGCCAGAGCTGGCAACAGGGAGTGGATCCTGTGCTCAGTGAGCGTGACCCTTGTCCCAGTCATGGTTTTCCCTTGCCTCACCCAGGTATCTCTTCCAAACCTCTGTTCTTTATGCAGGTGGTGTGGTCTCTGCACCAGCCACACTCTGTCCTGACAGTCACCCCAGGTCCTGAGCAATGCCCCTGCTCCCAGCCCCTGTTCTGCTGCATCTCTCTGGATGGAATTAGTGAACTTGTATGCTGGACTCACTGGCCACTCTCCTCTGGCCGCTTTACCCACCACTGTCTTGTGTGGAGATCTTCCGAGCTGTGGTAGAACATCCAGCCAAGATTGTGTGTCTGGGCAGATGATCAGCTGCACAAGGGCATAACCCATAATGCCCAGTGACAGGGCTGCAGTTTCCCACCCACAGCTGCTCTTGTTTTCTAGCCCATGACCCGGGGTTTGTGGTGGCTGTCCAGTACCACAATGTCTCTTGTTTCAGCAGTCACAGAGATTTCTAGAGAGCACCAGCTGCTTACCTGGTTTAAACTGTGCTATCTGTTCAGTGCAGCATCCTGTCTACATTAACCTTGATCACATCATCCCTTCCATTCCTCATTTCCATTCCTTGCCCTCTTGTTATCTGGGGAGGCAACAGGTCTGTCGCTTTGCCTTTCTGTTCTTCCTATTAATTTCTCTGCCTTTTACTGTCAGAGCTTCCTTTGCCCGCTCCCTCCTTGAGCAGCATGCCAGTTGGGACCGGCATCTCATTAGACTGCAATTCCCTTTGCCTTGGTCTGGTGTACAAAGTGCCAGAACATCTCAAATTGAGCTGGGACTGTTGCCTCACAGACAGCAAGGTCACTTTAGGAACAAGGAGTTCCTAAACCTGTGTGTATATGAGGCGGCCCATGTTCACACAGTGCAAAAGGCAGCTCTGCAAACTTTAGAGCTGTCTGAGTCCTTAAACTGGTGCATTCAAGCACCCACACACTGCATCATTTCTTTGGCAGATTTGGTTTTATTATCGTTATTATCGAATCTTTTATTTCCTCCGTAATGTCCTGAGGAGAGACTCCTTTCTGCTTCTGTGGCAGGTGAGGAAAAGGTGCAGGAGAAAACACCAAATGGTGGAGACTTGGGATAAGGCAGGAACCTGATAAGGGTGAGTGGTGATATGAGACTTGGGTGTGTGTTGGATCACAGATACATGGAGATCTTCTTCCCTGCTGCACTCTGGTGTGGCCCCTTGTATGGCCAAACCAGACTGGGTTTTTCAATACTTTGTGTTGTTCTGCATAGTCTCACCCCAGCCTTTGAGACAAGGGGTTTCTCCCCCCGAGCTGTGGACAATCCCACACTGGCACCCTCATGGTGTGTCCATCATCCTCTGCCAGGCAACAGGGGGGTTAGGCTTCACTGAGCCCTGGGGAAAAGTCTCTGGAAGCTGTCGGCCTAAAGCAAATTGGAAGAGCCCCCCTACTGTGTTCATTCTGTTGATTAAAGCAGTAGCTGATCTTATTGTCATTCCTAGCAGATCAGCCTGAGTTTTCCAAGGCTGCTGCTGAGCCCATTGTTAGTTTGGCTGGTTGCAATGATCTGAATTTATGCTAAGGGTTTTTGTTTTTTCTTTCTTACAATTTTGAGTCTGCTTATATAAAATAACTTCTTTTTCATTTTGCGTTCATTGGGACTTCATGTGGCAGAACCTGCCAGCCTGGCAAAAAACCTTTGATCATGAGTTGCTGAGGGTTGCTGAAGCAAATCGAACTAAACCAAGCTACATGAAATGGAAAAAAGCTAAGCTATGGCCAAACCAGATCAGATTCAAAAAGACCCATCAGACCAGCCTCAAGCAGACCAAACCAGAGACCTACCTTAACTTGACCAAACCTAACTGAATTAGTATTTGAGTTAACGGGAGTAGAAAGGCTCTTGGGCAGCAGGGCATTTTCTTTCCTGCTTCTATGGACCCCAGGAAAAGCTCTGCTCTGCTTTTCCCTGGTAAGTGGGCCTTCTGCTCAGGTGCAGAGCTCCCTAAGGTGAGAGAGTTGCTTGGAGAACTTGCCACAATGCCACAGCATTTCAGAAGGGATGTCTTTTCTGTCCATAGTAAAAGCCAAATGAAAGCAGAGAATCATCCTTACCCAGTACATATTTCCTTAGGAATCTCTGGAGAGAACATGGGAAATGGTATCCGTCGTTATCACAGCACTGACTATGACTTTTCTGCTGTGGTTGACACCAGATGCTAACCCGGATTTCCTCCTGCCTGGAGGTGACACACAGCTGTGTTCTAAATGAAGGGATTAGGAAGCTTTGTGCCTGCCCTTGTGCCTGTGCCACATGATCACAGTCAGCAGCACCAGCTCATGGCCTTGCTGCTGTCCACTCAACAAGGTATCCAACAACAATCCCGATGAGGAACAGTAATTGTTAAATGGAACAGCTCTTTGGAGACCAGGTATTTACCAGGCTGTCGCTATCCATTGAAGTCCCTTATGATTTTTTCTCATAAGAACAAGGAAACAAACAAATAACCCAGAAGAAGTAATTTTCTTCAGTCCCAACAGTTAGGATAAAATCTTTGTATTTAGACCTTCTCTTCTTCCCCATGCTTCAGGTTGAACTCATTTCTTTTCCCAGATAATTAGCATGCAGCCTGCAGGTTCCACAGCATCAGCTAAATATAAACCATCCTTTTATTTTTTCTTTTTGTTTGAGGGCTGTTGACAGAGCTTTTTGTTCACTTGAAAGGTAGAGGATTAGCCATGTGAGGTTCATTCCTCGTGTCTGTCTCCTGTCATCTCATTAGCCAGGCACACATCCAAGGCAAAGCACTAGGCAAGGTGTCAGACAGGAAAATGTCACAGCCGGAGTCAAGGGAGTGAGTGCCTGGGCTCTCATTTGGCCACAGTCTAGTGCTGAGGACAGGAGCTCAGCTCTCATCACTCCTGGCTTTTCTTGCCTGCCTCTTGGCTGTTACAGGCAAGTTACCTCTCCTCAATGTGCTTTGTGTTGTCCACATTGTTTCTCGGGAACAATCCTGTTTGGGGAGAAGAGTGGCTGAGGTCTATGAATAGAAGAGTTGGAGGGGGATTGATCCCAGTCATCATCCCTTTGGTTTAACCAGCCAGCACCTGTAAAATTCAGTAAGATTTGCTAAGAAATTAGCCTCTACAATACATGGGGCAATGATATGTGTCCCCTCCATGTCCTTTCATGCTTTTACCAACAGAGCTGGCCCCCATATCTCTCTTGTCTGGCAGTTTCTAATGTTGTAGGAGTGATGACATTCCAGACTGAAGAAGAATGAACACAGCTTCTGATGTTAATTTCTCATCATTTGGTGCCCCTTGTGTCCTTTTCATACCCATTAGGAGGACAGGGTGACATTAAGGGAGCCGCAGACTGCATTTCAAAGCCTGAGGGATCCCATCTTGGCTGAACTGTAGCTGACATTTCACCCACCCTGGGCTTTAAATCGCAGCAAAGACCCTCTGGGCATGATACACAACCGTTTTATAGAGCACTGAAACAGCATTCTCCAGCTGGGATAATAAAGGAGGGGATTCTTTTTTTCCAATGGCTCCTGTTGGAACACATTATGAAATCCTTTGTGAGAGGCTTTAAAAAGTGCCTTTAAAATTAATTCAAATGGAGTAAGACTTGGCAGAGTTTGAAGTGGAAGAAAAATGTGGGGGATGGAGAATCTCCAAACCAAGGGAAATAATTCCGGGAGCATGGAGAAAGCTCGTCAGCAGGATTAGATTTCTTTCCTCCTCCCAAACAATGCAGCAGGTGGCAAGACTCAGATTTCCCTCCCTTGAAGCTGACAGACGGTTGGCCAGTTTATCACTGAGTCACAGGTTTGGTCACACATTTGCTACCCTACAACAACAAACAGCTTGGTGTGGACTCTCAGAATGCACTCAGAGTGTTAAGATTGGTAGAGCCAGGGCTGATGTGTTAGAGGCTTTCTGGGGCCTCACAGCTCTGTTGGGGTGCTTTCTGATAAAGGCTTGCTTTTTGACTCAGATTAAGGGGTTTCTATAAGGAGTAAGGGATGAAATTTGAAGATAGGGATGAGTGTGAGAATCTGTATGGTAAGGTTTCTCCTACATATTGAAATCTTCTTTAGAGAAAAGAGATAAAAATTAGTCCATGGCTGAAGCACAAGAGAGCTGGAGCTTTCTTTGGGCTTGGGAGAGGGAGGGAGGAAGGGAATAGTGTTTAGGGATCTCTACAGTCTGCCAGTGAAGCCTTCTGGTGCAGTACAGGTCTTGTGTCATTGCTGTGATTTCCAAAAGCAGCACGATGGCACATCTGTGGTACTCAAAACAGAAAGAGAAGCTAGAAATCTTGTGGCTTGATCACTATCCTGGCTCTGCTATCTTTTCCTTACATCCAGACTCATTGCTACACTAGAACCACTAGTTTCAAAACCTTGATTCCTCTGTGCCTGCTCCAAAGTTGATCCATATGTTAACTGTACAAGCTGGGGTTTTCAAAGCTGAAAATATGCCTTGGGCTGTTTTAATGTTTCATCTAAATTGGGTCATTCATTTCTGAAGAGAAGATTAGGGAAAAAACAAAACACCACTACTCTGACCGCACTGAGCAAAATTCTGACAGATGGCTGGTTGGGAAGTGCAAGCCTACATGTTGGAGACGGGAATCGATGTTTGTAAAATTCCTCTCAACCTAACTAGAACTGCCCCAGTGAAAAGCCATGCATCTTTGCAGACTCCATGGCCCATCTATTTTCTGTAGAGACTGGCTGTATCTGGACTGCTCTGTCCTCAGAAGCACTTGTGTTTGCTGAGCTTGCTCTGCCTTCCTATAGCTCCTGCAGCCCAATTTGACAGCACTTCTAGACAGTGATTTTTCTGGTGCAGCTGTTACTCTGTTGTATCATGGTAAAGTTTTCAGTCCACAAGGCATCCTACAGCACTACTGCTGAAGGCTGTCTCCCCACTTCCCTGCTTTCTAGAGGAATATTCTCTGGGATGCAGGTGAGGAAAAGGCTGGAGGAGGCTCCCCCTCCAAGTGCTGCCCTAGCTACCACTTACGGTGAATATTAGGAAGGACTAAATGAGGGAAATGCAAAATGCAGGAGAATGATCTCATGCTACCCACCCCAAGAGACTGGCTTTCTTTCTTCCTCTGTCACTGCACTCCTTGCTGTCAGGGAAAGGTGGCATAAGGTAAGACGTTCATTGAGAGGAACTCATTTCTCCTTTCCTGAATAACGAGCCTGATTTGTGCTGTTCCTTATTATAACCAGATGGATTCATGCTTCAAACACATAAAATCCCATGTAAACCCTGAAAAATCAGACTTCAAGATCTTTGCAAATCTAGCATCCCAAATTAATGATAATTTTGAATAAATCTGGCTTTTCTTCTGTCCCTCAGTTCATCAGCTGTGAAGATAATAAAGCCACCGGATTCAACAGGGTAAGTGCTGATGAATAATTCATTAATACCTGTGGCACTCAAATGCTGTCATGAGCAGAACTTGGGAAAGGCTTTGAGGAAGAACTTGACTCTGCTGAAGGCTGTGAATGAGCTGGAGCCAGAAAGGCGGAGGCAAAACTGGGGGGATTGGAGCAGTAGGAGTCACCATGAGCAAAGAAAAATGACTATCTGTCATTGTGTTCCCTCAGTCTGGAAACATTCTCCCTGGTTCCTCTGAGGGGAGAAGACATGGGAATACTTGTCTTGGGGTGCTTGGTAATAAGACTCAAAGTGCTGAGGAACAACCATGCCCTGATACTTGGGAATGGGATCCCCAGATGGGATAAGTGGGTCATCTCCATTACAGCATTCCATCATGCAATTTCCAACTGTAAAGAAGCACCAAGCTGAAGAGACAAATGGCTGCCCTTGTGGGAATGTGCCATTAAGAGAGGAACTCCACCAAGCCTTGGCTCTACTCTGTGTGCCAAGCTGCAAGGCAGGACAATGTCACCTAACTTACTTGTCTCCATGCTGCTGACCTTCACCACTTCTGCTCCTTGTCCACCATACAGCCAGGCATTAGACTGGGAGCAGGGAGCTTGTGCCATCAGCTCAAATGCAACAAACCTGCAAGGGAAGGAGGAACATGTCTTAAATATTAAATAGTGCATAGCCATTACGCACTTCTGAAAAATTTCAGCTTGGGCATACAAGCTCACGTAACTGCTAATCAGTGCATGATCTCCCAAGTGGTAGTTTGTGTCAACAGAATGGATTAAATGCTTGTGCACACAGTGCAAGGCAAAACCATCCCCAGAGCTCTGCTCCTCAGATGGGCTTCCTCCTGCTGTTTCCAACCCCACGTAGACAGTTTTCTCAACCCCAAACTCTGTCTTTTTCCTTAGTGCCTCAAGATGCTAAGTTATTGAAAGGTTTAATTTCAAATATTGGCACTACAAAAGGGCAAGAGTTTTCTGAGAGGTGGCTCACATATACAAAAAAAAAAATAGGGTTCTTTGGCTATAGTGGCATAGTTCTCCAGTTGCTGGGCAATTCAAAGCATCTGACATGCTTCTCATGGCACAGTGGTAGTATGAGCTCCCTCTACTCCACTGAAGTCCATAATTTATCAAAGAAATCAAAGTGATCTAAGTGTTGGGAATAATCCATCTGGAGGATTGGTGGAGGTAATATATATCCACAGGTGATCCAAGTGTCTGAAACCTTGGTGACTCCAACTTCTTCCATGGTATATCACCAGAATATCAGGACATGGATCTGCAGGTGTCTCTTGACTGTCTTGGCTCCAGGTGGACAGCCTAGGTCAGGTCAAGCAGTGATACTCCTTTGCACCAGGTCAGAAGTTACCTTCTTGGGATAGAAGCACACTTTGCAATAACCTGAGCAGTTTGAGCTAATATTTGATCAAGAAGTGCCACAGCAATGGTGTTTTCCACTGGAAAGCTCCAGTTTATTGAAAACCAGAGTGTGTAGCAGTAAGAGCTGACTTCAGTAATGGGGGGAAAAAAAAATGTGCAAGAATATACAGTTGTAGAGAAGGAAAAGTTCCCAAACTGTCAAAATCATGATGAAATATTTGTGGCTTTCAGTTTGCAGCAGCTTTCCATTCTTGAAATGTTAGTTAATTCATACATAGAAGAAGGGAAAAAAAAAGGGCTTGAAAGCTGTAAAGGTTGAAGAGGCTGCATGAATAGAGGTCTGTAGCCTTGGAGCTGTTGGAGAGGCACTCTTGCCACACAAGAGCCAGGCTGTCTGTCAGGAGAACAATATTTCCCATCTCCTCAGAGGAGTTTGCCGGGCAGGCTCTCAGCCCTGGAGTGCTAGCCAGCAGCTGGCCAAGGGCACTCTTTGTCCAAAGGGCCATTTTGCAGTAAAAGGACATGTTGCCACTGGACAAAGGGAAATACACTGTGACTGCCTCTCCCTGGTGCTTTCCCCTCACAAGCCACAGCTGGATCCATGCCTCTCCCTCTCAGGCTGAGGGGAGGGAAGGAGAGAGGGGAAGATATGCCAGCGAGGAGGGCTGGGTGATAGCAGTCTGTTTGTAACCCTCGATAAATGCCAGAGTGCAGCCAGCGTGAAATGAAGAAATATTGCTTCTGGTAAATATTTATTTTATATCAGAAATTAGCATACCAAATGTAATTAAAAACAAATTTATGTGCACGTCCCTCCCCCCACCAAGTCTGTCAAATTACAGCTTAGAATAGCTAGTCATAAAGAATGTGGCCTAATTAGCAAGCATCCCAGCCTACTGCTGCTGTTTGATAATTACCCTACAATGAGCTTCTGAAATAAGGATTTCATTCCCCCTCTCTGCCCTCCTTCAGACGAAACCAGCACCTTTCTGTTGGTGAATACCTGAGTGCCTACATGCCAGAACCAGCCTCGAAATCCCTCGCTTTGCTGAGCTGGAGACAAGTGAGTGACACCTGTCAGCAGAGGCACCCCTGTCATGCGGGGCAGTTTTTGCGAGGCAGGCACTGGGGTGTCACCTGCGCTCCCCGACTCCTTGTCCAGGCAGCCGGGGGCTTGCCTGAGGTGAGAAGAGTGATGGGATGGGAGGGTTTGGATGAAGGGAGACTGAAGAGAAGCATCGGTAAGAGCAATTAGAAAGGTCTGAAGACAAACAGGAAAGCGGTTAATCCCGATCTGGCGTGTGGCTGCTTAATTGCTTATCCCGGGGCTGCTCGGGGAGTGCCCGCATGCAGCGAGCCTGCTGCCTCCGTTCACCAAGGCATGCATGAGATAAAAACCAGTTTTGAAGAGGGCTTGCAAGTCTTAAATCCCTCAGAAATGACCCATTAGCGGCAGGGAAAAAATAAAAAGAACCAGATGGTGCCTTGTGAAAGACAGCCTTGTTGCTACAGTAAAACTGGGGCTGCCTTCCCCAGCCCTGCACAGGTTGAGCCTGTGGAGAGAGGCTGCTGGCTCCTGGGGACCCAAGCTTAGGGAACGTGTGTAGCTCATTTTCTCCTCCTGAGATTTTTTTACTCCCAGTGATCCCTGCATCTTGTGCTCATGTGCACCCCTGTCTTGCCCCTTCCTTGCAGATCCATTCTCCTCCCACAAGCATCCACAGGCTCCCAGGGGCAGGGTGGGTGGGGGACAGCCTTCAGAAGACTTTGCCGGGACTCACTGCCTGCCTGAGTCTGTCTCTGAGCCCTTTGCTCCCCTTCTCCCTAGGGCAGAGGACAAGGTGCTTTTAGGACCTGCTTTGTCTGACTTAGCTTAAACACTGACCTTAGTATGAGACAAATGATATCATGGAAGAGTCTGTTTTCCTCCCCTGACCAAGCAGAGACCCCAGGGTTACTTGCTGAGATAAGAAAAACAACAGTGAAATGAATCCTGTTCTGAGATCTTGTTTTCCCACAAACAGAGGCTAACCAAGACAAAGCAGAGGAGAGGGGCAGGTAGTATTAAAGAACAACAGAATTAACTCTAATGGGAAGCATTTCCCAAGAGGCTTTTTAAAAGACGCTTTTCATCAGCACACAAGAGAGGCATTGGCTTTGTCTGCCTTTGTCTGGGATGCTTCACCAAGAGGAATGAGGGCACAAAGAAATGAGGTTTTGGAGAGAACCACAGCTGAAAGGGTCACACTGGAGCCGAGTTCTTTAGAAATTCAGAAATGATATTGAGGCTCCCTCAGCTCCATTGCTGGTAGTTTTGCTAGCTTGGTTGAAAGGAGGAGGTGTAAGGGAAGCAGAGGCTTTAGGGAGAAATCTTGTGCATGTCTAGGAAGGCCCTAGGGACTTCTGTTCAAGCCACCCACATCTCTAAGGGCAGAAGAAGAGCATTGCCTTACTCACCCCTTCCATCCCAAGTGGGACCAGAGACTTTGGGTCCCCTCATGGGTCACCAGCTGGTGGGGCACTTTGGCTGTGAGGAACACAAAAAGTGCTGTACTGCTGCTGGGCTGAGACATGCTGGTAGCCTGAGGAAGGGCAGGAAGAGTGGGAAAGGGATGTGGATGGGAAAGGGATGTCTTAGGAAAGCCTTCCTGAGACTCTGTGGTAGCCTCTGTTCCTGTGCTGACAGTACTCCCAAATTTATGGAGACCTCCTTCTCTTCCTGAAGAGGGCAGAGAGGATCGCCATGCTGACACCGCAAATGCAGCAGCCCCAGGCACTGGTTTCCTAATTGCCGTGCATGGCAGGGTCCTCTTGGGAATCCAGCAAGGAGGGTTATTGAAGATAGAGAAGGCTGGAGTTTCATTTAAGTCATTACAGAACTCAGGGAGCTGGAGGGAAGACAAAGTAAGAGGTATGGTGGGGGAGAGAGGGAGAGGCAGGAGAAGAGGAGAAGAGGAAGGAATGAATGAAGGTGAGGGCAAAACAGGATGGAAATATGGTGAAGTATCTGGCAAGTAGAAAAAGAAGGAAGAGTGGAGAGACAGAAGTGTGGGCAAGGGAGGTGTGGGGGGTGCGATGGAGGAAGAATGCCCCCATGTCAGAGGATGAGAAAAAAAGACCTGATACTTACCAAAGCAAGGAGATGGAGCACTGCAAGATTTTTCTCTGGTGTGTGCTCAGGTCCTGTGGCCACCTGCTTCTTCCACTCCTCCCTCTTTTACCCTGCTTTTTGTGTCAGCTTCCCAGTTTTTCTCTCCTCAGTTAGCGCTCTGAAGCCATCTCCCTTGCCTGAATTGGGCAGCATCAGGCAGGTTTATAACCTTGAAGATTTTTATTTTAATTTCTAATAGTAGTGACAGCACCATGGTCTCATTCACTCATTCTTTATTTTCCTTCTTTCTTTATTTTCTTTTTGCCCCTTTCCCCCTCTTTTCCTTTTTTTCTCCTTTTCATTTTTCCTTCCTTCCTTTCTTCTTTCCTGTTTTCTTTCATTCTCTCCCCCTCTGCCTCTCTATGTCTCTCCCTGCTTTTGAACTCCAAAGGTCTTTTCCATTTCCTGCTTCCCTGCCCTCAAAGGTGGGAAGCATGCAGCTGCTTGCAGAGCAAGGAAAGGAGCTGACCAGCAGTGGACTGAGCTTAGCATCGCAGGCTCTACTCTCATGAACTTCTAATGGGAAATAATTAGCTTGTTTTCTTTGGAAATATTTTCTCATGAAGAAAAATCAACTCTTTCCTATACATATTTTTTGAGGGAGAGTTAGCAGATTGTTTTTTCTATCAAACATTATGCTTTGTAGATGGAGGAAAATCCCAAGTTTGTATAACAAATATCTATACTCGTCTTCCTCTATTTCCACATAGGGAAAAATTACATGTCTGAAAAAGTGAAGTATTTTCATGGATTATTTTGAATAAAGTAATCTTTTTTTCATGGCTGTGGAGCAAAAGATTTAAAAAAGTTAATTTTAATGAATTCTGCTGGCATTCTGAATAGACAAAGCAAAATAACCTCACTGGAGCTATTTCGCTGCTGTCTTTTAGCAGGAGAAAGACATGGACAGTTTCATGGGCTGACTCAAAGGCGAGCTGTGAGTCTGTAGGAAAAGTGAAGCATCATTCCTGGCTTGCAGGCAGTGCCACACTTGAAATGTCTTCCCTGCTGGCCGTGAATCCCATGCATCTTAGCAGCTCAACGTCTCTGCAAAGCCCAGGAGGTAGTTTTGCTTCCCCGGAGGATGGGGGAATGGCAGAGGGGCTGGATTAAACTATGCAGCTGTGCCTAGATGCCTTACAAACAGTTACCTCCTTCCAGGCTAAATTGCACAGTGCTTTTTCCCCACCACACACAGTACATTTGACCTCACCTGCTCCACCTGTGTCCCACCAGAGTGCCAGCTGCACCCTTGCCCTCAGGGCAGTGGGCACACTGGTTGAGAGCTGTCCAACAAGGATGTTTCTGCAAATGAGGAGACCAGGGAGGAATGGGGAGAAGATTTAATTGCTGAAGCTTAGTATGTTTTCCAGAGCTTGCAACACAGACTTTTTCAAATACGGGATGCGTCAAACTTAATTGCTCTCCAGGCTGGCCTGCTCCTTAATTAGAAAGTGTTTTAAAGCCCCATGTCAACTCCCTGCTGGTAAAACTGCTTTGCAGTATGAAATGAGATCCAGCTGCTCCAGCACCTTGCAGCACTGCTAGGACCGAGGCAGAAGCACAGGATGCCCAGTCCTCTCCCTGAAAAGAAACCCCACAGGGCTGCAGTGCTGTGGGGTTCAAGGGCGGCCTCTGCTTCTGGCCAACTCATCTTCCCTCAGCCTGTTTCCAAACAGAACTGTCCCACAGGATATGTGTGCTTCCCTGGGAAAGAAATTCTCCTACTAGAAATCCCAGTTCAGTGAGGATATGAGTGGTTGTCTTTGCTTCAGTCTTGAGGCTGGACAACAGGAGAGCATCAAGGGGCAAGCAGGGGAGTTGCTCCCAGGCTTTCCCTGGCATGAGATGCCACTGCATTAGCCCTGCTGTCTGAGCTGGTCCAAAGCTGTAGCAGATCCATGGGAGAGAAATGAGGCAAATAGTTTCCGGCACAGCTGCTTCCTTCTGAATGTGCTCCCCTCCTCTGCCTTTCTGCGGTCTGCCATTGTCATTTCCCAGCTGGCCGGCTCCACAAACATCTTAATTTCATGCCTACTTGTCAGGGCTGCTTTGTGAAACATCTGAATGACATTAGCACAGTTTAAGAGTGTGACAGACTGAGGAGCAGCAGCCTCCTGTGATCTCCTATTCCAGATGGTTAAGTGACAAATCTCACTTCTGATATCTTAACTAGAGAGGTGCAGGAGGAAAACATCTCCAGGGAACACCAACACTCCATCCCCCAGCTCTGAGCCTTTGCTGGGACCAGGCAGCAGTTAATCCATACAGAACGAGACATGCAGCAGATGCCATGTTCTTCAGGGACCCTGGAAATATTTTCCCCTCCCTCTGACTTGTTGCTGTCTCATATCAATTGCATGCACAGCCATAAGCAGCTCATCCATACCCAATGCTTTTTCCTGCAAGTGTCTTTCACCCAGAGGCTCTTCTCACTAGGAGGATACCCTATCACATTGCTTTCAGATGATATTTGCAGTCTCATAGGAATGCTCCAAGCCCTAAGCCATTGCAGGATGTCTGGGGGGAAGAAACTACATTCACAGTGGTAGTGAAAGACAAACATTGCTGGGAGTGAGTTCAGAGTCAAAACTTGGGGGGTGTGTGTGTGTAAGGATGATGTAGTCGAGGCTGGTGAAGCCCCTGGCTCAGGGCCTGTAACATGCTTGCATCTTGACTGCCTTGCTGGTTGCAGCTTTACTTTCCAGTGTAACCTCTCCGGGATCATATCTAGTTCCTGGACCTCTCATTAGTGTAAGAGTCTCCTACTACCATCACCTCTGGGAGTGATAGAAATGCATTGTATGACTAGCACTGACAGGTTCAAACACTGCTGCCAAGAAAAGCTAGAAGTTTCTGGGTCAGCACAACAATCATGTGTGTGAGTGTGTTTATGGGTTGCTGTTCTAACTCCTGAAATGCAGCCAGCCACAGCCTGAAGCAGAGCAGCTGATTGGAAGGACAGGACAGGTAGCAGGGCAGGAAGTGAAGCAAAATACTGTAAAACTGGGGAGGGGTACTTAGTGATCAACAACAGCTGGAGTTTTGTGCCTCTTCTGCAGTATAGCAGTGTTACACCGCTTTCTTTTGTCCATGCAATATAATGTAAATTCCCATCCTGGCTCGGGATCTGGATCCTGAGATGACGCTATCCTTTCTCGTGCTGTAGCAACAAATGTATTCTGGGTCTGCAGGCCACAAAAAATTCAACACACAAGGTCAATATTGAGAGGCTATGTCCTCCTATGCTCTCAGTTCTGTTCCCATTGCTATAGTTACAGCATCTGTGTATTTGCTTCGTAAATGCCCTTGCCCCCCCAATCCCACTACCCCCAGCCTTTATTCCCAAGATCACTCACCTCAGGGGCAGGAACTCACAGAGCCTTTGCTGCCGGCTCACCTGGCTTGCTTGTGTCGATAACCTGGGCGGGGAGCTGAGCAGCTTTACTAGCACCCAAACGGGGAAAAGTGTCCATCCTTCCTGCCCTGATTCAGTCTCCCATCCCTGAAGAGAGAGCTCCCTGCCTCCTGGACCGAGAAGCTGAAGTCATTAGCAATTGGTCTGGGCAGTGGGAATGAAAGACAACAGCTGATCAGAAAATAAAACCAGAGACTCTGGGGAGAGGAACTAAATCTGGCTTTTACTGATCTTACATAAAGTAGCAGCAACCTGGTAGTTAGATAATTGCTTTGTAAAATGCTTGGATTTCAATGTAGTGGTTGAAAGTTTCCTGGTGATGCCACATGAATAAATTTGGAGTTGACTCAGGTACTGCTTTCATCTGGATGAGACGTTTGCTTTTGGTGGCAGGTGACTCCCAGTTGCAACTAATGCTCCGTTCTGCGCTTGCACTCAGCTGCTGCAGTCTGGAGGCAGGTCTGACTTGCAGACTCCTGAGAAGTGCTCACAGGAGGCATCCATCAGCATCCTAGTCTCTGCCTGCCTTCCTTCTGTTGTGATGGAGCACATCTGTTACTTTGGAAATATCCTTTGAGCCTCTTAGAAACAGAAATACATGGGAATTAGTATATGCTGTTGAAGCCCTATCTTCTGCCCTCTGCAAATGGGAGGCAGAAATGGGGTTGGATCCAGATAGGATTACTCTGGATGGCTGAAATGATCCCCAGTCTGGTCCCAGAAGAATGATAGGCAGAAAAATTAATGCAGGGGGAACAGACATCTGAAACCTTGCCAGTGGAGAAATGTTTCAAGTTAGACACTTGAAGAAGAGAGGAAATGTTCAAGGGCCCAAGAAAGGTGAGCTGGCCTGATTTAGTTCACCTGAGTGGCTCTGGGTGTGAGGAGTCCCCTGCCCCAGCCTTGGCTTTGACATGGTGTTGCTCATCACCTCCAGCCCCTTCTTCCCTCCCCAGGGATCCTGGAGGAAAGTGACGAGCAGAACAAAATGGAACCTGTGGGACTCGGGAAGACAGCAGCAAAGTCCCCAGCGATGAGTAAACTCTGCATTTCTCAGCGCTTTTAATCTCCTTATTATGGTAATGGGCTGATAACTGATTGCGTAGTTAAAATGGAATTTGGCACCAGGGCTGCCGTTTCTCTGACTTCAGAGAGATTCTGCAGTAAACAACCTGGTAAAGAGCTATAAGAGCTGATGTTCTGCTTCAAACCTGTGCTAATGGGAATATGAAGAAGTGCAAGAGAATAAAGGGAAGCTGAATTTATGTGGATAGAGGCATCAAATGGCCCTGGATAAATAAAGCATTTCTTGGCCTAGAAAGGGGATGGTAAGAGAGGTCACCCTGTGGGTGGAGATGAAAAGGCATGGGAAAAATGGGAGCTGTGCAAATAAAGAACTCTAGGGCCACTGCCTTCAGTGTACAGCATCTGCACAATCCTGCTGCCATGGCTGCACATGTAGCCTCAGCAGGCAACTGGAGAAGCTGGCTCTGGTGGTCCCATCATCCTCTTACCCCTGCAGGAGCACATCACATTCTTCTGATGTGGTTCCCCTCTGTTAGTCCCAGCTGCTCACCAAGTATTTTTGCCACATTTCTTTTCTTTTTCTTCTGCTGTTTTATTAACTCATAGATGCTGGTTTTGTATTATCTGCTGTATTGCCTGCTATGAGGTCCAGCATGAGCCAGCATTTTGGCTAAGCATTTGCCTTCCATGGATTTCCTTTGAATTTTCTAAACATTTCAGAACTTAACTCTATTGTTTTACCTGATCTGACAGATCCTATCCTATCCTATCCTATCCTATCCTATCCTATCCTATCCTATCCTATCCTATCCCATCCTATCCCATCCTATCCCATCCTATCCCATCCTATATCCTATCCTACCGCATATCCTGCTGTTTAGTGTAAGACTTTCCTAGCAAAGCACAGACTTATGTCCGTGGCCTGTGGTTTGTTCTTGTATATTCACTCCTGCCAGTGAGTTGGCATCAAGCTGTGTTTCTGCAAAGGAGGAAAGGAATCTCTATCATGGTCCTAGCAATTAAGTTGCAGAGGATAAACACCAAAGTGACCGGGCTGTGAATATATCTTTGTCTCCATCCCTATAAGCACATTTCTTCCATACTATAGAAGAAGAAGAAGGGGAAGAACCTCTTGCCACTTACCCCTCTGAGATAGGTGACAGCTGATAAGGCAAACTGCAAACCCCTCTGAACTGCTGGGCTTCCGGTACTTTTCTAGTTCTTGAATTCTGACGAATTTCAGGTTGATGATCTGATGACTTCAAGGAAAATCCTTGAGCAGTCCTGCTAGGTTTACGCCAATGAAGATCTGTAGTCATGCTCTACCAATTACTTTGCCTGCTCCATTCTCCCTTTGAAAAACAGAAAGGAAAAAGCCATCATTATGAAGATCTGCTTTTACTTTTTTCTAAACTCACAGTCAAGTACATTTGTGGGGGGACAAAAGACCCATTGAATTTCAAAGTCTCGAGCAGCAGCTATTTCCTCCATTAAGCAAGCGGACATGGGGAAATGAGGGAATGCACATTGATTGATTTTACCAAGGTCCATTATAGGTTGTGTGGATTGAAATATCAATCTGACTTCGACATTAGGCAGAGAGGAAGCTGGACTCCTGAGAGGATGATGTAATGAGAAGGCACAGGCTCGGGTTTTTTGGTGGGCTCGGCGAGAGGGGCACAAACAGCATCCCCAGGTGGCAAAACCAAGGCTGTGTTCAGATGCTGCAGGTAGTCATGGAGTGCTCACAAGCAGCCTCCCAGCCCATCCTCTTCCTCCTGAGAACTATGGATGGTGTAGCCATGGGGTGCGTGAAGCCTCAGACCCCACCGTGAGCACATAGAGATGGGGTTGCCCTCGCTCCCCAGGCACCCTCTGCCCATGAGCTAGCACTGAGAATGACACTCAACACGGCTCCTTCACAGGAGAAGCTTGGGGACTGCACTCAGCCTGTCCCTGAGTACTGCCTGACTCTGGTGCTTGACAAAATAGCAGTATTTATGGAGGAGTCCACTGGAACCTACAGCCTGAAAGGTGCTTCCTAGGGAAAGTACTGGCTGTCTGGTATGATTAACTGAGAACGCCACATGGAGGCTTTCATCCAGTTGCATGTAGCATCTTGAGGTAATGAGAGGAGAATCTGCAGGCCTGCAGAAACTGCTTCCTGGCCTTGCTCTGCAAGTGCTGGGAAGCAAGCAGGTCTGAGAGCGTTATACTGTGATGCCCAACAGAGTTCATGGCCTACTGGATGTCTCACACTCACTTTTATTCTTGGCATGTGTAGAACAAGGAGAATTCACTGTGTACATAAGAGCAAGTTCAGCTCCTTTAGGTGAAGCAATACTGCAAATCAAGCTGTGACGATGCACACAACACGTTCTAAGCGGTGGAACTCCTTGGCACAAAAAATTAATGGTGAGAATAACTTAACCAAGCTTAATGACACACCTAGATAGGCAAACCAGCATGTGCAGTAATACAGTCTTTTGATCCATGGCATAAGATGGAGTTTCTTTTCTAGCTCTTTGGTCTAGGGGGCTTTCTCAGCTTTTTCTTCAGCCTGCTGAACAAATACATCTTTGCTATATGCATGCTATATGCGTGCTTCTGTTAGCACTAATTTTTTTAGCAGAGGATTAGAGCGGTAACAAATGTTTTTAATCTGCAGGATGCTGCTTAGCTGCTGTACCCTGAGTTAGAAATGTAGCTCACAGGAGTCTGTGAGCTTGTCTTTCCTTCCCAGAGCTGTCAGTAAATCCAACACCACCATCCTACAGGTCAAGCCCCTTAACCAGCCCAGCTGTTGTTTGGGAGAATTTGTGGCCTTCTTCAGTCCTGACTGTCAAAAGCATACTCTACCCTTCTACTGGGATAATCTCCTTGTCCTTTTTTTGTCTACACCCCAGCTCCTTCATCCCAAACTTTGATCTTGTCAGACACTGCCCATCAACTTGGAACAAACAGATGCAGTTTGCTGCCTGCTCGGCTGCCTCCTTCATATCCCTGTCACTGTGGTTGCACACCAGATTCAGGGCAGTGTTCCCTGGTGTGAGCTGGGCTCTTGTCTTTTCCTTCCCCTCCACTGCACATTATTTGTGTGCTTGTCACCTCTCCGATGCCATGATGCCTTCTCGCCTTGCCTTCTCCCTGGCCTCTCCTCATTAGATGCCACTTCCAGCTGTCACATTGGTCTCCTCCCCTCTACACAGTCCAAGGAACACCTATTAGCATGAGACTTCCCCTTCTTGCAAGTCACAGGCAGTCCCACTCCTTTTGGACTTAGTGTCTAATTTTAGCATTAGTTTTTCTTAGAGCTACTCCTCCCATAAGGTCAGAAGTGTCCCTGCTCTGTCAGAGACATTATTCTCTTGGCAGCAAGCAGATATTTTGCCACCATAAAAACCAAGCTTCTCAGAAAAAAGCAGCCTTTATTAGGCATTACACATGCTGTGATGCAGGGTCATTAGGCTAGGCTGGCATGGAAAAGCTCACATACGCAACAGCTGGGGGTCCCTCTCCAGCCCTGCCTGGCACTTCTCTATGACTGCCTCCCAAGAAATTCCATACATGCACAGACCTGGACTAATGCCATCTAAGTGCTGCCTCTAGGAGCAGCTCCCTCTGTTTCTTCCCAGTTCCCAAGGTGCAAGGGATCCCTGCAGACTCTGCAGGGGTCTGTGCCTGGGGATAACTCTAATCTTGGTCCTTACCCAAAGGTTTTTACTCCATTTTTGTGTTTCAGAGAGGTGTTTAAGTGCTGGGGAGAGCAGAATGCAGCAGAGGTCTCCCCTAGCTCCTCTGGGAGAAAGATGTGCTTCCCTAAGCAGGCATTCCCAGGTCATTCTACATCTCTTTGAGTATGGCTTTTCGCACAAACTGCCTCTGTCGTTCTGAGCTGACTGACACCCTCTGTGAAGTGAGCTGCCTTTTGGTAGCACTGCACCCGAGGTATGACAGGGCTGTGTATTGAGGTTCTTCGTGAAGAAAGGCAGCCTATGAATTATTTAAGCACCTCTGTTTCTGATTAGCTTATGACTAATGCTCATTGCACTAACCCCTGAGACATAGCACGTTAAAACTAATGCAGAAAATATAATGGATTTAATTGCTTTCTAGGTAGCAAGGTACACACAGAGCTTTTGTGGACTTTTGTGTGTTTGTTCTGCTTTTAGTTTTAAATAGGCATGCTGCAAGAGAGCTCAGAAAGTCTGCTCAGGGACTGGGAGTCCACAGTGGGCCTGAATCATTTTTCAAGGTCAACAGGGAACAACGGGGAGTGAATACCACAGCAGACAAGGGAATAGGAAAGAAATCTTCTTCTGATTTTACATTAAGGTTTTAAAAGCCTTAAGACCAGGAGCCAGGAGGAGAGATTGCCTTGAGATAGCCCAGGGAATGAAGGGTGCATAAGCAACACCAGAAAATTTTACATCATGTCGAAAAAACACAGAAAATAGTATTGGTGGAGCTCAGAAACCAGAGCCTGATGTTAGAGCAAGTTAATAAATGCCTGGTGTGTACCGACCTCTTTGTGGTCTGTGGCTGGAACTGGAGGCCATTTCTCCTGCTGGAGTGGATCTATGACAACCCCAAGTACCTACCTCTTACCAGAGAGTGTGAGTCTTGTGTAAGAGCTCAGCTACTAACTGCTGTATAGACTGAAGACACCAGCCCAGAACCTGGCAATTCAGGTATTTAACTAGCAGTTCCATGTGGGATTTGGATTCTCAATATTACAGTTTTCCAAATGGTTCCTGTACCTATTAGCATCCCCCCCTTGCCAGGTGCCAGAGCTATCTTTGGGTCACTGGGGACCACAGATATCTTTTTTTCTGCTTCTGTTCTTTCTTTGGGTCAAATGAGTTGAAAACTCTTAGATTGCACTTCTTTATTCACGTGCACTGACTGTTAGCTGTGTGTCCCTCTGGATACCTGTGTGCTGGCTTATTAATCACCTGAGTTATATTTGCTAACTACGGGTCTTCATCACAAAACCCAAGGAGCAACAAAAAAGGGAAAACTTCATTATTCATTGTATCATTCCACAATATCAGAGCCACCTGCACCATGTTCCCAGTGGTGTTATTTTCTTGCAGACCTTTTCCTCAGCTGAGCTCCCTGTAGGTAAGACAGCTAAAACAAAAGCCACTTAGACAAAAAGTTTGGGGTCCAGAAGGAACACCAGGATGTTCCCTGCTGGGAATCTCAAACTCCTGCAGCCTCCTTCAAGGCTTGCATCTGGTTCCCAAACTACTTCTTTTATTTCCTCCATATAGGTCCTGTTTGTGTTCCTTCTATCTGAAGGAGCAGTATTTCTTGGGTTTGTCAGGATTTTCTGAGATCCCACTTAGGATCAAGAAAAAGGAAAAAAAAGAAATATGTTACAATAAAGCCAAGAAACAAGGTCTCAATAGCACAATGTGCCATTCATTGAACTAAAAAGCATTTTCAGTGGGTGCTTCATCTGTTCTCTTTATCTGGAATAGATAAGATTCCTCTTGTCCTTCAAATTGCTCTTCTCCTGTAAGAGGATCCTGGGGTGAATATTTCACATGGAGGTGTTTGCACAGCACATATGCAGAGGGTGAGCAAGAGGGGGCAGATTGCCCCTGGCTACAGAAGCAAATCACAAAGATGAGAGCTGTCACCCGACCTTTCTACTTGCTGCCTTGTAAAGCAGGAACCAAAGTGGTGTTTTCCAGAACAGACCCAACCAGTGAGTCCCCATTCAGACTTGGGAGCTTCCAGCTTCTACTGGAAGCAAAGGCAGTTTCAAAATGTCTTCCAAGAGCTTCTCAGTGGTTCAGTTCATTTGAGGGATCCCACTGGGCTGTGCCTTGTGTGTGCCTGCTTGGTGCAGGCAAGAAAGTCAAGGGAACATCTGATTCACAGCTGGTTTTCCTGCTGTGGGTGCAGAGGGTGTGGAGCACAGGCTCTCCCGTCCGTGCTACCCTTGCCTCTGAGGAAGCCAGCTGAATCACAGCTCCGAATTCGTGTGGGTGCCTGTTGCAAATTGTACCTTGCTCATCAAGGCATCTCCTCACTGTGTGGTGAGAGCTTGTTTTCCTGCCAGTTTACAGAGACTGCGTATCTCAGACTAAGGCAATAGAGGTGGAATCTATTGATGCTTGCTCCCTTCTCTATCTTTGGGGGGTTAACTAGGTCTTTCTAGCCTTCTGAATTCACCAAAGGTCTTACCACAGGTCTTACCATAGTCCAGATTTCACCAGATTTCCTAAAATAAGTAGGATTTTGCCTGGTCAGTATCCCTGTGAGAAGCCTGTAGGGCACATGCAAAGTGCTAAAACAAAAAACAGTGGCTTTCAGCATCACTGACATAGTGTGACATGAAAGGAGGTTTAGGTGCAGAATGAGCAGTCTTGCAGTTAAATGCTGAAATGCAGACCGCAGTGATGCCTCGACAATTTTTAGCCTTGATTTTATGACTATACCAGAAAGCTTGTGAAACTGCTTTGTGCACCATACTTCCCATTGGGGCTGGTATTCATTGTTCTTTGCCTGATTTCTGCAAGTGTTGCCTCACAGTCCTCCCCAGGGGCAGCTGCACTGCAGCACAAAGGGACCTTGCTACTTTTGGAAGTCCCTTGAGAGGGGACATGCCATAGCAGTGTGTTGATGGTGGCACAAGAGGGGCTGTTGCTGGGGACCAGCTGTTCTCCCTCTCTGCCATATGTCTGTTTCTGTATGCAGCCTGAGTGCAAATACATTTTATTAAATAAAAACTTCTTTAATTCAATGAAACTTCCAAAGCTGGTAGGACTCCAAAAGCAATGTCAGCTCCAGGCACTGCTTTCCTTTTCTCTTTGACTTTTACCCTCTTAAGTCCAAACATCTCTTCTGCATTTTCAATTGGCAGGGCTCACAGGTTTAAAACATTTCTGTGCTCAGTTCAAGCAATACCATGGCCTCAGCACTGCTGCCAGCAGGATGCATGGATGAGGCCATCCTGCTTTAGGCAAAGAGAGTTTAGCTACATGGATGTCAGCACCACACCATGCTGTTTGCTTTCCTCACCAGAGAACTGGCCTTGGTCTCTGAGACCAGGATAAAGGGTGTTTTGTCCTAGAACTTCTGGTATCCTGACGTTCTCTGCCACTGCTTCAGAGCATTGAAACTGGGCTGGCTACGGTGGGAGATATTTCACCTCCACAGCCACCACCCTAGAAAAAGGATGGATAGAGCAATTATTCAAGAAGATGAAAGCACTCGGAGAGGAGATGTACGGTATCTCCCTCAATAACATCTTAAAGGCATGGCACCAGTGTGTGGAAGAGATTCCCCATCTCTGGGTATTGCTACAGGAGCAATTTTCTACTCTGTATTGATACGGTCACTTGCAGGAAGATCATGAGTCTTACTTGTACATCCCTTGTGTTCCTTTGAGCTTCTTTTCCATAATGCCCTTGCTACAAAACATCCTGCTGAACCTGTCCTCTCCTTCATCCTATCAGTGTCAGCTGCTATGAGAGGGTACCTGTCCCTTTGCTACACTTTGCTACAGCCTGCTAAGGAATCCTCTTCCTGGAGATCCTGATCCCCACAGTACACGCACTGTACTGAACTAGCTGAAGCATAGGCAGCTGCACCCACCAGCTGCAAGGGACACATATGTCCTGGTGGTGGCTATACGGGCTGGGACCCCTGTCTGGGGACTTGGAGGGGTAACCAGACTCCAGCAGAGCATTTTCTTCATTCCCAGGTCAGTCTATGGCCACCACACAAAACTCCTGGCTGTGCTCTTCCCACAGACACGGAGCGTCGGACCATTATAGAGTGATGTGCTCTGGCACTCTGCATTAGGCAACCTTGACGTACACTTAACTGTTGTTTTCAAACAAAGACAAAGGCAGTCATTAGTGCGCAGACATTATCTCATCCATCCTAGCAGAACTCGCTCTGGCTTCCTCGGCGTTTCTCATGGCACCCTTTCCACGATGACAAGAGGATGGCTCATCTGTCTGATTCCTCTTCATTGCACTTAACTGCTGCTCCCTGTAGCCGGCGCCACAAAAAACCTGTTTTCTCCTCACAGTGCTTTCAGGTTTGGGATTAAAGTAGCGAGAAGCCAGGGATATTTCCCTTCTATACAGTGAGGCTGTTGCCATTGCGAGCCTTCATTTGACTGGTTGAAACTCGAAAGTGGAGCTTGGGGAATCTGCAATCAGAGCCAATTGCTTCTATCACTGGATGCTTTCAGCACTCACCTGGACACAGTCCCCAGCCACTCCTACTAGCATCATTTCTTGCAATGGAAGCACTTTGCTTTTGACAGTTGTCCATGCTATGCTTTTTGCAAGACTCTTGCTTAATGCATTGCACAGATCATATGATACTGTCACAAATCCCTGGCATCTTTAGTGCTTGTTTCTGGGGATATTCCAATTTCTTGAGCAGGTCTGGGGTCAAATCAGCCTCACTCTATAATCACTGGTCAGGGGTTGTTTTATTTCCCTGAACACAGAGTATCCAGTTCCTTCATGTATCATTTATATTTCCTGCACCCTGGCAAAGCCCTGGCCACTTCTCTATTCCAGCCACGTTTTCAGAAATGTTCATTTTCTTTCAGATTCTCTTTATAAAAACAGAGCTGCTCTATCATCTCCAATGACTCTGAGGATAGGTGATTTTATAAATTTTCCACAATCTCAGCAAATGCTTTGTCTGCCGATTTAATAGACACTGTTAAACTATGCAGCAGATTATAAATTTTACCCACTATTATGGTCAGTAAACTGCCAGAATTTTTTTAGATGTTATGCATTGTTTCCTCTCATAGCATAGGGTGAGCAGTTTTCTCCCAAGCCACTGGAAAAGCCTGTTTTGCCCAGAGCTGAACATATTTAATCCTTTCTCCTTTGCCCTCTGCATAGGTGGATTCCTCACATCACTGTACCTGCCCTGTGCAGCTCCCTGATGGGGAGGAAATGGCTGTAAGTCCTGAGGAAGGAGCTGGGGAATTAATTCTGGGATGAAGATGTTGTGGGTAGAAAGGAGATGTAGGTGTTTAAAGACGTGAGGTAATGGGATATAGGAAGATTTGCAGAGATCTGCAGGGAGCAGTGGGACTCATGAGCTCTGGGGTGGAAGGGAGACAGCAGTGGGAGAGGGCAGTGCTTCCTTCTGCAGGAGGAGTACAGAGCAGGTGACCAGCATCCACACAACAGTAAAGCTCACTGTGTGCCCAGCCTTGCTCAGATACACAAAGAGACAACTGCTGCAGAGGAAAACATATGAGCCACAAATCCAAGCAGTAAACAAAAGGGGTGAGGGAAGGGAGAACAGGGGGCCATTGTGAGCACAGGAGATGCTGCACTGGACAAGATGAATGTCCCTTTAGGCCCTTATCTAAACCCTGAGAGTGGCTGATATCAGATGCTCCAGCAAAAGCTGCAAAAACTATCTTCACAACACATCTGGGCATCTGTGTGATAGCATCCCCACAGGGGCTCTTCCTGCCAGACCCCATTTGCTGATCAGCCTACCCATGGAAATCAGAAGACTGAGAGCCCCTGTCAGTTTTGCTCTGGATGATGTTGCAGCCAGAAGGACTTTCACTAACACAGCGTGCTAGCCCAGCTGGTTTCCTTCCCCACTTGCTCTATTCTGCGTGTGGTATGGGGTCCTCAGCCCTTGTGGCAAGCATAGACCCATGAGCTATGTCCTCAACCCCTGTGTTCTTGCAGACAGGCACAGCCCAAGGTGGGGCTGGACTACACCCTTTTTTAGCTCCATCTAATTGCCATGCGTTGAGGGTCCACCCATTCTTCATCCTGCTGTTTTAAACACTTTGTAGCAGCATGCTGCTGCTCTTTCCCTCTGTGGGGGGGGCGGTTCCTGAAGGATGGGTTAGCGGGAGTGTGAAGAACAGACCAGGCGATCCACATACCACTGCCACGGAAGTAATGGAACGTCCAACAACGCTCCATGGCCCAACTGGAGGGTGTACACCAGCATTTCCAGGTGCTTGAGGCATTAAGCCTGCTGTCTTCATTCTGCACGTGGCAGGACTGATGAATAGGGGAAATAAATTTGAAGAAGGATCCCAGGAACGGACGACAAGCATCTGGGATTTACTGACAATTGCTGATCTGGGATTTATTGGCAATTGCTGAGCAAGTTGATGGAGTGCAGCATTATCGCGACAGATCTTTGACAGGCCCTAAGATGACATTCCATAAGATACCAGAGTGTAATCTACAGACCTATTGTACATAGACCTCCTGATGGAAAACCGACACATACTCAAAGGAGACCAAACAACAAGGGAAAAATAAAAAGGAATAAAAGAGATTTAAAAGTTTTGTTTGGCTGTAAATGAGAGTTGCTCCTGGCTCTCTACACATTGATGCTCTTCTCGAGAACTTTTCAGCAGCTTGGATGGTCACCTACAAAAACACAGGTGGTGAAACTCTGATCCGATAGGTTTTCTGGGCTAAGTCCTCCCCACGGATGTGATTAGATGTGAGCCTGGGACTGCCTTCAGAAAGACCTTCCCTCTCCTCAGCACTGCATGGCAAGTGGCATCATAAACCACAGGGGACCTTGTGGCTCTCAGCTAGTCAAGTTCCTCTGATAGACTGCTTGTAACACTGGGAGGTGTGGGGCTTTGTTTTCGGCCCCCCTGTCCCCTGCATTCACGCACATACATACATGTGTACACGTGCCGGTGGTTTCCAGGTACTTGAATCTGTGATTTCCCCCAGCTGCAGGATTACATGCCCAGCCAGCAGAAGTGGTTTTGTTCTACTCCTCCATGCCCTTCCTCAAAAAACTGATTTTGGGGAACACGCTGCATCAATTCATTGCTACTCATTGATGTCCCTACTGTAACATCCTTGACCATGGATCACCGTCCCTCTGGTCTGTTAAATGTGTTCAGGTTCAGAGCAGTACAGCCACAGGCAGGGCCTGCATCTCACCGTCCTCTCTGTGCCTGTTCCTGGAGGAGCCCAGGGAGGTGAGTGCTTGGCTGCTCACTGCTGCCAGCTCTCTGGATGCCTGCCCACATCTCCAATCTGCCCTCCATGTCCCGTGCAGCCCCCAGAGGAGCGGCTTTCACCCCCTGACTGACTGCATCATGAGGTCATGGCTGCAGTGGCTGTGCATTGTCCCTGCATGGCATGTGAGACCAGCTGAGGAAAGCAGGTCATTCATCGGAGTTTTAGCACATGGGACTTGGCGGGGTACTCCAGCTGCATTAAAATCCATGGGCAGATAAATCAATGGCTCTCCAGGGATGATCTCTCCATGTACTAGCCCCTTACGTCTTCTTTCTCCTGGCCTTTGTGGTGAACTCTTGGGCTCACAGGGAGGTAAGTAAGGACACTTGAAACCTATGATTCACACTTTTAGACTTATGCTGCCTGATTTTTTAAGGCTCAGAATTCTTTGCTGCTAGGACACCACGCTTGTGCTTCCATAGCTGCTTCAGAGCAACAGTGTTCATGCAAGAGACAGAACACAAAGCACTGCCTTGGCAAGACCCTGCTCTCCATGGGTTAACACTGCCCTTCCCTAGGAGCAGTGGCAGCTCTGCACACTGCTCTTTTATGTTCAAGTTGATGGTAATAGGTAATATTTCTTGAACTGCTAGTGGCTCCTGGTTTGGTTCATGTGAGCTTTGTGGTTTCTGGTACTTGGTTTGGAGTGTGGCTTATAATGCTTAACGAAGAGCAGTGAGCAAAGCCCACACAGAGACCACATGAATGCTTGCACTTTCTTTCCCTTTAAATTAATACTTTCACAGTGTAGACATGGAGCTTTCCAGTCCACAGAGATGCGGGGGTTTTGTGTCTGCTTTATCCCCGCTTTAATATAATTTTTTCTTCAATACTCTTTGTGAGGTTGGTTTGGGGCTTGTGGAGGGTTTTTTTGTTTGTTTTTTCGTTGGTTTGGTTTGCTTTTTAGCGGTAGTAATGCTTATTTCTAAGCTGCTTCCAAACAAAAAAAGCCTTTAATCAGGCTGGGAAAACCTACAAATGATGCAAAGGCAGCTGTGAGCTGACAGAGGTTACTGAAGCACACTGGACTTCACCATCTCTCCTTACAAGAGCAATGTCTGCCATTAATACAGAGCACAAATTCATGAAGTATTTCTTACATGGTTAAAAGAGTCTCCCCAGCATATCCTCCTCTTCATATAACTGCCCCTCTCCCCTCTCTTCGCCCTTCTCCCCTCACCAAACGCAAAGCGCAGTTTGGAGCTAGGATAACCTCACTATGCACACAATGTAGTTCCCCGGCTCAGGGACTACACCAGCCAGCTCTACACTGCTGCTCTCCAAGGTTTGCAGCAGGGCGCGGGTGCCAGGGGATTGAAGGTTGTTTCTATGAAAAGAGTTTGAAACAAAACCTTGGATTTTGAGCTTGGATACTCAGGAAGTCAGAAAAGACTTTTGGGAGAGATGGGAGAGGGGAAGGGTTATGCCTCTGGCAATACAACCATGTATAAATATGTTTAGCTGAATAGAATAAGATCATCTCAGTGTCACAGAATATGCATCCATGTCCAAAAAACTTGCCTCCACTGTTGCTGACGCACATGCCAAGGTGGAGGACTGAATGATGGATTTGTAGCTCCCAAATTGCTCATAACAAAGATCCCAGTAGTGATCCATGCAGTGCCTGTTATTTATTCTGTGCATAAACAAAAGAATTCATCCTCTGGGGACTCTCAGTCTAGTTTCTTTTATTAAGAATAAATGAAGTATTAATAACAAGAACAACAAAAAAATTATGGAACAAAATTTTTTAAAAGTGTTTTTTTTGATTGGAACATATTTCTGTAAAGCTCTGGCTGGAATAAGCAGCTTGTAGTGCAATGTATTTCAAATAGAGAGAAATAATGCCCTAAATAACCAGGCTAATTAGATGTACTTTCTCTACAAAACCACAATTCTAATGTTCCTGTCTCGCTGTAATTAAAGAAGCATTTACCATGCATTGGAACTTTTAATTAGGCCTAACATCTAATAAACTTGGAGTAAACTAACAAATATTTTCTCTGTCAGTGGGTAGTTTTTAATCAGTGTTTAGAGGTTTAAAATTTCAGATAGCAGACATCAGCCAGTGTCTAAAGAGCTTGAAGAGGCATTTGAGCATAACCATTTGAGTAACTCTTGTGCTCACCCCCAGAGTGTTGAGGGAACCAGTTCCCAGCCTTTTCCCTTTGGTAGTTTATTTTTTGTGGGGGGAATTAGTCTAGAAACTGTATTTTTGTGAGGTTTTCTAGGCTGTGGAGTGGATGTGGGTGCCTGCTGGGTGCCAAGTGTGGGTTCCTTCCCCCTTGCAACAGCTGTCCAGAGGCTAGACCAGCACTCCTGCTGTAGTCAGTGGAGGAAAAGTAGGTTCAATCCCTCCCAAATTGTGTTTAAGGGAGGTGAGGCCAGCCCCCTGCCGAAGATTCCTCTCTTTCTCCATCAAGACAGAGCACCTTGGTAGCCATCCCAGATTAATATTTGAATTATAGACATTCAAAGAGAGGTGAGAGGTCTCTCCCTGCCCTGTATCCCAAGAAAGCCCCCCTAGTATGAGATGGAGTTGTGAGTTTGCTGACATGTCCCCGCACAGAAATCAGAGCATGGCCCACAGGGGAGCTATGGGGGAGGAGAAGACATCTGGTAGCAATGGGGTTGCAGGAATCCAGTGGGGACAGCTTGTGCTATCCATGTAGAGAACTGTGTCCCTTTCCTCAGGAGAGAGGGACAGGGCTGGGGGAACTGGGACCTGGATGATGAGGAGGACAGAGGAACTGGGGGCAGAGCTACACCCACATGCTCTGCCTACGGGGTAGGGAAATGGATATGTCTCTTGGTGATAAGAAGCTGTGAGTAGGAATGCTGGGAGTCCATCCTAAGCAGTTTGCTATGGCTGTGTTGAGGTTCACATGGCAGTAAGATAGAAAAGACATTGCAGTGGCCAGACATGCACACAGCTGGACAGCAGAAGTGCACAGAACTGTGCTATCAACCGTGGTTGACAGGTCTGAGTCCAGGGAAGGAAGTCATCTGAGATCATCAGGACAGACTTCCCTGGCAGAGGAGTAGAGTCTGCAATGTAGGAGTGCATCCATCAGCTTTTCTGTGGCTGTTTCAGTGGGATCAGACAAGCGTAGACCCTTTAAGACTTGCCCTCTCAGGAAGTTTCCTGTGCAACAGGACAACCCTTTTGAATCATAAAATACAAATCCTTTATGTTTTCCTCTGGAAGGTGGGGCATGACGGTAGAGCTCCGAAGCATAACCAGCATATTGTGTCTCTGCAGCATCCTAAACTGCCTCTAGGAACCAGTCATGCTGTTTTCCCATGATGAAATAGCTCAGAAATTTCCACATTCTCTGCAGAAGAAGAAGGGTCAGGGAAGTAGAGTATAGGAATATATGTTAGAGGAGCTACTGAGGAAGCAAACAGAGAAGTGCACATGCACATGGAAAAGACTGAGGATATGCTCTTGAGAAAGAGTGCTATGGAAGATTTGATACCATGAAGAAAACTGGCAGGATGTGGAAGGGGTAAAGACTTTCAGATTTGGTCATGGAAATGGGGTTAGGACACTTTGGAGGTGCAGGATGAAGCGCAGGAGCTGCTGAAAAATGGGCACACAAGACAGTGCCCGTGAAGGTAATACTTGCTTCAGTACAACTGGCACTTGCTGGTACTTGTGGAATAGAAGGTCATACTTTTTTTTTAAAGTCTCTTGCATCTAGGGAATTACTTTAATGTAGTTGAAGTACCAATAAGTGGAATAAGTATGTGCCATTACCAATAACAATAACAGCCCTGGAATATTTTCTAGCCAAAGATCTCAAAGCACTCCTTTTTGTGATTTATTCATTGACTCTTTGTGTCCTCGGGGAAGGAAGGGATTATAATGATCACCCACTTTGAAGGTGGTGAAACAGAGGGTAAGTAGCTGAGCTGTGAAGAGAGCCATGACTCCTCTCTCAGCATCAATTTCCCGAGCCAGTGGTTGGGGAGAAAAAAGTTGCAGCATCTGCCAGGAAAAGCCTCTGGCATTCCAAGGAGCATGCCGAGGGTCTACCTGTTGAACCTTCCTGATACGACTGTGATGTGAAGACAGACATTCAGACACCATGAGGGCAGAGCCGAGCAGGCTCGATCTTGTGCCAGGCAGGTTCTCTGGTGCTCTGGCTCCTGTGGCCCGGTTCCCAGCACCACTTGGAGGTGCCCAAGCTGCAGACCTGTTTTTGAGAAACAGATTTACATGGGTGTGCCGGTTTGGACACAAATTTAGGAGGACTCACCCCAAGACAATGGGTGAACCCCAGCTCTCTCCCCTCACTCCCAGGCTGGTTTCTCAGCCACTCACTGTGAGCGACTCACAAGTCAACAAGGGTGTTTGGTGTGACCTGAAAGTGTGGAGAATATCTGAGGTCTGCTACCTCCCTCTGGTTATAACTGAGGTTCAGGTTGGCTCTTAAGCTACCAGACCAACAAAAAGGGGCACAAGACCACACAGCTAAGGGTGACACAGTATATGTGGACTATATGCTGTACTGTGTGCGATACGTACAAAGTATACAGATTTAAATGGAAATTTGATAAGGAAACCTATCTCTGTGTATATCTTTAAGAAGCCTACTAGGAGCTTATCTGGGTGCTACCACTGTAATAGACAACTTCCCAAAAGGCAGCTCTCTGCACTTGTGGAGAAGGTTGTCTCCAGATGCAGAGCAGGAGTTTAAAATATTCCTATTGCAGTGGGAAAAAGCTCAAACCCTAATTGGACAGGATACAGTCAAGTTACTCGGCCACAACCAAAACACTACCAAAGCCTAGCAGGAGGGTAATGAAGCCTCTGTGTTGGTGGAGCTTCTGTCTTACTTCCTGACCCTTTCCATCAACATGACTCCCTCTTTCTTCACTTACTGCCTTTACTGGACCTGGCTGAAAATGCACACAAGAAATGCAGACCATCAGAGCCAAGCTCCTGAAGAGGTTTTTCCAGTGGGGGCCAGCAGACCAGCTCATTCTGGGGGTGGAAGGTGGCCTAACCTTGCTTACACTGGCTGGCTCCATCTCTCGAACTAGTACAGGCTAAAGTTAAAAGCCTGAACTTGCCTTCTGCAGCTGAGGAGGGGCTGGGGGAGTAGTGTGGCAGCACTGAGAGTTATTGCTGTGGCATTTATGGAGCATGTTGCTATGAATCGATATCTCACCATAATTACCTCATTTGCCCATTTTTCAAATTAGATAACAAGGTTCAATGCCTGACCAGATCATCCTTCATCCATTTGCATTTCCTTCTCTCCTTTGGAGTGGAGGGGAGCCCCTCTTCTGTTAATCAGCAGGCCTTGGGGTGAGTGGGGTTACACCCTGAAAACTATGGCTCCTTTTGTCTCTTAAGCCTGAACACTGTCATCAAAAGGTGGGAGGCCAGGCCAGACTGCCCACTCGGGGAGGACAGGGGGCTGTTCCTCCCAGCTGGCTCCATGCTGAGATGGGAGGCGGAAAGCAATGAGCTCACGCTCTGTTCAGACAGTGACATTTCCATGGGGCAGGGCTCATCCATCATGATGTGGTGGCTGAGGAGAGTTGTTAACTGTTTCGAGCTGGCTGCCTGCCTCCTGTGCTGCTGCAGCCAGGGTTGCTCCCACGGGAAGCTCAGGACCTGCAGCATCCCTGGGGAAGCAGTGTATGGGGTCTGGGGAGAACCCCTCCCTGAGCAGGGGAACAGTAAGGAGGACACAGGAGACCCCCACCATGACTCAGTGTTTGGGGAACAGAGAGCATGCATTTGTAGGGGAAGTGCTTCTGTTTCACCCCCATGGCCAGCTCTGGGGAGATTTCCCCTTTGTACTTTCTATTTTCTTTGCAGAGGACAGGCAGACTCCCCCTAGCAAGTTCCCTGCCTGTGCAGGAGCTCATGGTTTGCCTCACAGACTGACCCCTGCCTCTTATCTCAGGAGCTGATTTCTGGCAGAACCCACCACCCTCCGTGCTGTGGCTGGGGCTTTTTTGTTTCTTTTGCTCAGCAAAGCATCATGGTCATCTGGGTGGTGACTTGGCTTTTGTAAAAATAGCACTTGCTCAAAATCAGAAGATAATCATATCCTCAACCCCTCTTCATTCCTCATTCTCCTGAGCCAGCCTCCAAGGCAATACCTATTACCAGGTATCACAAGCAAAGCAAATTCTTGTAGTCAGACAGCTCATTAGCTCCTGCTTCTCTGGGGATGTCCCTGTGCCTTTCCTCTGCTCTCTCCCCTGTGAGGAGCAAAGGACTCCACCTTTGCCGGGCCAAAATAAAGAACAATTAGACAGTCATTAATCTGCAAGGAGGGAGGGCAGGAGGAGCACCAGCTGCTGAACTGCTGTTGCACAGCTGAAGTGTGGTTTTCCAGGGGCAGGTGGGAGTGCAGCTTGGATCAGAGTTGGGGGAACTGTCTTGTGCCTCTCCCTTGCTGTCAATTAGTACAAGAGGTTGGCCTTACCTCCAAGTAGCCAGAGACCTCGGGAGCAGCTCTCAAAGCTGCAAGCAGACTCTTTGGAGACTAATTGGGGTCTTTCACATCCTTTTAGCTGCTTCTTGGCAATGCGCTCTGGAGTGCAAGCGGGAGAGCAGGTGCTTAGTTTGCCAGGGAGTCAGCAGAGTTTTACAAAATCCCTGGAGCCGAAGGGATAATAGAAAGAGACCTGGGAGACATGGCCTTGAAGTCAGCAAGCCACTTTCAATCATTTACCTGTGGTCCTGGCAAATCGGGGAGGTCCCACATGACTGCAGATTAGCAAATGTGATGCCCATCTATAAAGGTCAGAGAGATGATCCAGGAAAATACAGGCCTGTCATCCTGATCTGAGTACCAGGGAAGGTCATGGAGCACGTCATCTTGAATGCCACCATGCGGCATGTATGGGATGATCAGGGGATCAGGCCCAGCCACCACAGGTTTATTAAAGGTAGGTACTGCCTAACAAACCTGATCTCCTTCTGTGACAAGGTGACCCGCTTGGTGGATGGTAGAAAGGCTGTGGATGCATCTACCTGGGCTGTAGTAAAGGCTTTGACACTATTTCCTCCAGGAGAAACTGGCTGCTCATAGTTTGGACAGGTGCACTCTTTACTGGGCAAGAAACTGTCTGGATGGTGGTGAATGGAGTCCCATCCAGCTGGTGGCTGGTCACAAGTGCTGTTCCCCAGGGCTCAGTGTCGGAGCCAGTTCTGTTTAATATCTTTATCAATGATCTGGACGAGGGCATTGAGTGTACCCTCAGTCAGTTTGCAGGTGACACTAAGATGGATGGATGCATTGATCTGCTGGAGCATAGGAAAGCCCTGCAGAGGGATCTGGACAGGCCGGATCGATGGGCCAAGGCCAACCGTATGGGGTTCAACAAGGACAAGTGCCAGGTCCTGCATGTGGCTGACAACAACCCCATGCAGTGCTACAGGCTGGGGAAAGAGTGTCTGGAAAGCTGCCTGGCAGAAAAAGACCTGTGGTATTTAGCCTGGAGAAAAGGAGCCTCAGGGGGCACCTTATCACTCTCCACAATTGCCTCAGAGAAGGTAGTAGTGAGGTAGGGGTTGGCTCCTTCTCCCCAAAAACAAGTGACAGAATGAGAGGAAATGGTGATGAGTTCTGCCAGTGGAGGTTTAGATTGGATAATAGGAAAAATTTTACTGAATGGGTAGTCAAGCATTGGAAGAACAGGCTGCCCAGAGAAGTGGTGAAGTCACCATTCCTGGAGGCGCTTAAAAGACATGTGGATGTGGCACTGAGGGACATGGTTTAATGTTGGACTTGGCAATGTTGGGTTAATAGTTGGACTCAGTGATCTAAAAGGTCTTTTCCAGCCTAAATTATTCTATGTTTCAATGAAGTGCTTTGTGGCTGGAGACAGACCCTTGCGTGGCAAGGTGGTACCTGCAATGGCAGCCAGCATGGGGGGGCCCCATTCCCAGCTTTCAGACCCTGCATGAGACTCCCTGCTGCCTGCTCGTGTCCTTCTCTGTGCCCAGGTCCTTGGGCTGATGCTCATTCAACCTGTAAGGGACCACCTGCCTTCTTCTGCGCCTTCTCCTCCATGGAAATGTGTGGGGAGACCTTCATGAATGTGGGGGAAGCTGGTGTTTTGCCAGTGTGCTGCAGAGGAGGAACATATACATCCACATGGAGAAGCACCCCTTTTCCTTTCCACTGCAGGAGGCTGATGGTGGCTTACATGAAACAGTAACAGAAGTGTCCTATGAAGAGGGAAGGGAAAAGACTGCCCAGAGGTTTCGTGCAGGAAAGGTGTTTCCTCATGGGGAGAGGAGAAAGGAATGAGGTTGTGAATCCTGAAAAGATGCTCTGGACTGCACCAGAATACACCATGCAACGAGTTTGAATGGCGGCTGGTTATGAGCCCCAGTGGGGAGGGCAGCAGGATTCAGGCTCAGTTATTAAGACCATAAATCATGGAGACAGTCATGGGAAAGGCTGATGAGAAGGGTATGTGCAGCCAGGAATGCCAGGAGGGAGGGATGGTGGGCATCAGAGGCACAGAGCTTCTACACGTTGTGTTATTTTAAGAATTTTTCTTTTTTATGGCAGTGCTGTCAGTTTTCTCAGAAGAAGGGACCAAACGATTTTAAGATCCCATTTCCTGAAGACCCAGGCATGAATTCCAGGTTGCTCCTGATAAGAGCAAGGGATGGGGAGTGGGAGTGAAACAGCATTGGCAAGGGCTGCAGGGCAAAAGTGAAAGTCAAGGACAGGGCTGGAGCGAGGCACTGAAATACCAAGAGCCACCCATGTTTGGGGCAGGGGCTGGCCAGGATTTGGGATTGCAGTATTTTCACCGTCAAAAGCAGAGAGTGAGGTGGGGAGGGCAATACACAGCACTGTCTGCAGTGGAAGGTGGATCTGTTTGAGATGTTTGAGGCTCCGCAAAGCCAGGTTTGCTGCAGCCCCTTCCCTTGGGCAGCCTGTGTGGCACTGATGGCTTCTCCGCTGCCTGAGCCCTGCCGCTTGTGGTCAGCTCTGGTATCTCTGTGCTGTGCTGTAGGTGTGATGACTAACTACCTGAAGGGTACAGCAGGCAAATCCTTGTCCACTTGCAGCTGTCCAAGCCTCCCATAATCTTCTTAGGAGCCTTCAGCTCTTTCTGGTTAAATGCTGAAGTCTCTCAGAAATATCTGGGCTAAGGAGAGGCAGTCACAGTCATCTGTGCAGCCAGTGTGCCTGGTGACTGCATTTTGCTGTCGGGCTGAAGGCAACTGCCTGGCTCTGGCTTAGTTCTGACTTTGGTTTTGACTCTCACTCAGAGCATCAGGCACAGCTGGAGTTGCACAGGGACATATAGTGAGCTTTAGGCACTGCTCAGGTACTGGCAGCAGGGCTCTGGCTTGCTGCAAAGCCCATTCAGGACACTGGCTTAGAAGAGGCTGAGTCTTGTGAGTGTAAACCTATTGGATAAAGGATACCTCAGTGATTTTCCTCCGCAGTGTAGCTCTTTTCAGAGGCAGATGAAGTTGAAATCATCCAGGGCAGCCCATGAGAACATAAAAACTGGTCCCAGTGTTTTGAACAGGTGAGGTGACAACCGGCTGAAACAGGGCAGCAGCCTGTCCAGAGGCTGCAGCTCAGTGTTCAGGCATAGGATGGGACCCCCTTCCTTCTCAGTGATGTGGAGCATTTTCTGATGCTTGCACAGGCAGGAGGTGATGCCTTGATCTGCTTTGTGGTCTGCTGACAGGCTTGTCACCTTGCAGGAGCAGCCCTGGCCCTTCTTCCTTGTCCACTCTCAAGAAAAGCTTTCAGAGGCATGTCAGTCTGGCTTTTACATGGAGCAATCTGTGATGCATCTGCCTTCCTTCGCGCCCAGGGGCTCACATGGGATGTGGAAAAGCCCTGCAGGGATGGATGGGTCATCTCTGAGCTCCAGCTGCCAAGACATTCAGCCTGCTCTGGCATCCCCCATCATACCCACCCAGGTGCATGTTACCAAGCTCTGGGCTCTGTCTCTTCTCAAGGCAATGTGAAATAATTAGCTAATTAATCCCCATTCCCTCTCCAAGGCAGGGAGAAGTACTGGCTCGGTGCCAAACCGGAGGTGCAGGAGCAGGCAGTGATCTTGCCTTATGCTGCATGAGTTGTGCGAATGGGAGGGCCACAGCATCCCAAGCCCTTGGTGCAGCAGGTGACAGGGCAGTGAGCCCAGGGGAGCAGACTGCACCACCTGCCTCCTTCCACGAAGAGTCCCCAGTGCAGCAAAGAGAATCAAGATGCGGCCAAGAGAGGCTGAAGGGAGTCAAGGTGGCTGTCCTCTGACAAGGTGGGACAGTGCTGCTGGTAGGCCACAGAGGGAGGAGGGTTTTCTCCAGAGATCAGAGATCCAGCGGTAGTGAAAATCCAGGAGCCGATCTGAGGCTAATATCAGCACAGGGCTATTGCTGACTGAAAAGGGCTGGGGGGGGAGGTCCCATCCTCATGGGAGAGCCCTCATGAGGATGAATGTGTGGCATGTATATGGGACCACATGATGGAAGAGTGTGACAGTGTGGAGAAACGCAGCTGGAGGGAGGTGCCGCCTCCATTGCCAGATATCCAAGCATAAGCTAATCCCCCTTGCTGTCCTCACTGAGCTGATGGACAAGGCTTTCCCAGCCAGACTCAGGACCCAGCTCTGCTCTGGGGCTCACATGGGCTGGCAGGATGCTATTGTAGTGGGCTGTAGCTGCAGCCTGTATCTCAAAATCTTCTCTGCTTTTTAGGTCACTTTGTTCTGCTTATAAATCCTGGTCTTGTCTTACCAGCCATAAATCTTCCTCTCCAGTCAGCACCATTTATTTTTTTCTCTGGTCTTGTTAAAATAACAGGGTCAGAATATTTAAAATCCAGATTGTTGCATTTTCTGTGGTTTTGGCTCATAACAAGTATTCTCTTCTATTCTGAGAAAATGCCACAGACCTGTGGCCAGACAGCCTTGCTTAGGAATTTGTAGGAAGAGAGGAACAGGGAAAAGGGGTTCCAAAGGATATGCTGAAATAATCTGCCACTCACACAGTCCTTGCATGTATGTACAATTGCATGCATGTGTGTGGCACACCCGATGCACCCACGTGCACGCAGCCTTAGCTCCCCTGCTTTCACACACTTACCACCTCGCTGGCACCCGGCACCTCTCTTCACTGAGGCACAGCCTTGCACAGGTCACAGCTGCATCTTGTCCCTCCACCTCTAATGCTCATACCCTCATATCTAATCCCAGGCATCTGGCAGGGAATGAGTGATTCCCATCCTCCCCCTTGCCAAGTAGGGCTGTCCACATGAATCTGGTCTCTGCCATCCCAGCTTGGTGCTCTGAGCCTTTACACCCTCCAGAGTGTCACGAGCTACTTCTCAGCAACATCCATACCCAGCTGTGCTCCTCACCCCTTCCTGCGAGATGCTGGTGGGTCCCCCAGCTGTCAGAAGCAGCCCCTCTCCTCTGCTCTCTGCCTGGGGAGGGGGAGATACTGTGTGAGAGCTGGGTTCATGTGTTGGCACAGCGGTAAATAGCCTCTGCCAAGCACCAGGACAGCCCTGCATGGGATCAGGAGCCTGCCAAAATTTTGTGTGCGATGGTGCAAGGCCAGCACCCCACGCTCAACCAGCCTGGAGCCCGCAGATGTGCAGTGGAGCATCCCTGTGTGTCTGCATTACAGTTCTCTTCTTAATGACCGTACAACTCGTGTTTCTGCAGGTTTCACGTGAAAGGCTCTACTCACTTGAGCATGCAGTCAATACTGCTTTCGATCTTCATCACTCACTGTCTGGCTTCAGGCTTTATTTATTGCACAGCATCAAATCACCGAGCCAAAGACAAAAATGGCTCGCTCCCTTGTGGCCCTTTTGGTGGGCATTCCCAGTGATCCAGCTTTAACAAAGTTAGCATTGCTTCTACCTTTGGAGGTGATATTGCTGTCTGCAGTGCATGCAGGAAGGACTGAGCTGTGGCAGCTGTACAATCAATAGTACAGAGCACCTTGCAGGAACAGCCTGAACCTCAGCCCGGTTTCTAATCTGCCAGCACATCCTCTTCTCCCTTGGGGAAGAATTGCAACATAAAGCTCGGGAATATGTTAGTGTGTAGGAAGTGAGAGTGACCGCAGATGGGGTGTCAGGCAAACACAAACTAAACAGTAAATTCTGGGTTATCAGAGGTAATCCCCAATGGTGGTGCCCTGTTTGAGAGAGCCAGAGCCCAGGCTTTTACAGAATGTATTATTTTATAGCTGACAACACACTAAAAAATTTGAGTGCTTCTATGAAGCAGACCTAGTGTGGGGACATCTAGAACAGCAAGAATTAACTATTAATGACAAAAAATGCAAAGTTCCAGGACAAAAGGTAAGTGGCTGGAGTAGACTCCAACTCTGTGGGCGATTTTAAACAATCTTACATTTTCCTTCTTTGGCTGCCCTCCTCTACCTTATTTTCCTCCCAGCCTATGCCTGCTCCTTCAAAATACAGCCTGCTTTCCTGCCCAGTCCCTGCCAGCCTCTGAGCTGTTCTGGCCTGTGTGCAAAGGGAGAGGGACCCTGAGGAGTCATGGCAGAGTGGGACTCTGTGTCTCAACACGTGCATGACAAGGGTGAGCTGAACTTGGGCAGGAATGACAGAGATGAGGGCTATCTGCATGCATATATATGTATATATATAGTATATATGTATGTTACATATATATATATACACACACACATTTGTTTACTAGTACTTTCCAGTACTTTGACCTGAATCTCCACAGTAATTCCAGTATCCAGCTCCCTTCAGACTCCCATCTGGAACAGATATTTTTCATTATGAGAGGGAAAAAGGAAGCATTTACTAGGCATTATTATTTTCATAGAATCATAGAACCAGACATCCTCTTTGCCAGTGAGTTTCACAACTGCTTGCCGTGAGGGAAGCGTAGGAGGCAGAAATGCTGGGTTCGTTTGGAAGACTCTTCTGCATTGCTTTGAGCCCTATCCCCAACTTTCTCCAGGCAGCTCAAGATGCCACAGAGTCATTATCAGTAACATCAGCTGAAGTGGAGCATATGGCTGTAGCTTATGTGATCCCCTGCCCCATAGTCAGGGTAGGCACCTGGGTGCTGGTTTTGTTTTAGCATCTGCTGAGGTTCAGCCAACAGCAGCTTGTGGCATGTAAAACAAAACTGCGTTTGGCTTTCACACCCAGTTCTCTTTAAGTGTTGCTCTTAAGGGCTTGGATGGAGCAATGTTAACTTAGGGTCTAAGCTGAGTAGCCCTGCAGACCTCATGGCAGAGAAGACATGTTTACCCAAGAACATTTAGGCATCACGTGGGTCATGGTTGGCATTGCCCATTCTCTGATGGGTCCATGGAGTAGCTGGACCCATGCTGGAGACCCTGGGGTGGAGGGGAGTACCAGGACAAGGGGCCCTGGCACTACACTGACAGCCCATGGCTGTTGGCTTGTTTCACACTTACTAGTTTTGAAGCTGCTGCCTTGGCTCATCTTCTTGTGGGAGAAGTCAAGAGCAGAGGACAAAAGAACCAGCTTTGAGTAGTGTCATCAGAAGCCAGCAGCCTCATATGCTGCAGCTCTGGGATGGGAAGGAGAGATTTAGAAAGGGCAGGAGGAGTGCTGCGTAAGGGAACACCAGGGGAGGGCTCTGTACCGCTCCCTTCACAAGGGCTCCCAACACTGACTGCCCCAAACCTGCCTGTGCCATGTCCTATGCCCAGCCCCTGTGCTGGGGTTTGAGCAAAGCTGAGAAGCCTTCCCCAGGGACTTAACCAGATGTTTTGGGTAGACTCGGGGTCAAACACTGGCACATGCCTCAGTGCCGGGCAGCAACAGGAGCTCCTCCTTGCCCCAGCCACTGTGAGCACCAACTGCAGGCTGCACCTTGTCACCCCGACCCCACACAGAGGGACACACAGGCTCACCCACTCGAGTACTGCAGCTTTATTTGAATGAAACAATCCACGTTGAGAGTCTGTAGGTTACACGGTGGGTGCATTGGGGCTGGGGGAGGTGGTGGATGAGGCAATGCTTATAAAACATCTCACCCTGTTTAAAAGGTTCAGTTCAGTCCCTTTGTGCTTTGTGCTTTTAACGTTGTGGACGGCTTGGTATCATGGTGGCAAGAGGGTCCCAGCTCCACTCAGTGGTGGTGATGACAACCTATGAGATGTGGAGTGGAGATGGGACAAGACATGGTGGCGATGAGGGAGGTGGGTAGAGAATGAGGCTCTATCTCAGGATTCCCACCTAGGATACTGATAGCAAAACACTCAAGAGACACCAGAGAACCCTCCTCCCTCCCTCCCAGTATCCCCAAACATGCAGACTTTGTCTGTTGCTCCATTTGGGGGGCCGTTTCCAAACACTTCTGTCAGGTCAACCAACACTTTCTACTGGCCTTGGTGACCTGGAAGTGTGAGATGATGCAGTCCCACTGGAACTGGATCCCACTGAAGTGGCTCACTGTTGGGCCTGAGCTGGTTCTCCCTGTACCTCGGAAGTTGAGGACAGGATTTTGGTGTGATCCCCTTCTACGGGATCCAGGGATGAAGTCTGCTGTTGTCTCTCCAGGCTGGAAATGAAACACTTGGTGAGGGTAAGTAAGGAGCAGGGGGATGGAGTGAGAAGGAGTGTGGAAATCACTGTCTGATGCTCACTTCTGGCTGAAAGCAGATGTCAGAGTTGTTTCCCTGTGAGACAGTTGTATCTTGAATGATGGCCCCTTTCCTCTGCTATGTGTATTGTGATACAGGCAGGATGGTTCTGACTGGGAAAAAGGACCCAAGAAAAACCATGCTGGCACCAAATTTCCCCTTTCCATCTAGAGATTAGAGATTGTCTCCATGCTGTCAGGCAAGGCTTGTGACCAAAACCACAAAGCAAAGCCACACATCTGTAGCATTCACAGCTTTTAGGGAATGTCTTGAGATGAATGCATGCTGTGGAGCCCCCTGGAATGAGATGGGACATCTAGAAGATCCCAAAAACTGGAAAACAGGCCAAACTTATCTATTTGAAAGCACTGACACTAGGTCACTTTACCCAGCTTTAACACCAACAATTATATTAATGGGCTGAGAACCTGGGGATGGGCAGCAGAGAAGAACAAACAAGGTTTGACGAGAGGAAAAGGTCACCTCCAGCAAACTCTGAGTCTTCTTGTCTCAGGATGCTACATGCAAAGCAAAGCTTCTTTGCTCCAGATCTGTAAATACCTTCCCTCCCCAGCATCTAAATTTTCCCAGGGAAATGTCTAGCGCTCACCACGTCTAGTCTATGTCTAGTATCTGTGTGGTACATGCTGCCACCCATACAAAAGACCCAAATACTACTCCAGTCAATGCTTGTGGCATTTTATAGCCAGAATGGTATCTATATTCTCCTCTCAGCAGAGTCTAGGTGCTGCCTGAGCTGACCATGCTGCTACAGCCTGGCTGTCGCTCTGTTTACTGATACCCACAGCTGGTTCTTGAGAACAAGACCCAGTGAGACAAGATGTATCAAACGCCCCACCTTTGAAGGTACTCAGAGTTGGAGCATGGACTGTGGAGAAGGGAAAGGTGGAGACTCCTCCAAAAGGGGCCCTGTCTCCTCCCTGCTGCATTTCTGGCAGCTGCAACACACCCACACCTCAGCTTTTAGCCTTGATCCCTCTAGAAGCTGCTAAGATAAATACCTTACCAGTGCCAGACCTACAGTGCAAGCAACACCTGGAAACATCTTCTTTTCAGCACCACATTACTTATCAGGGTCACCAAAAGAAAACCAGTTGGTGCCTACTTTCAGGGGCTGTAATGCAGAGGAGGAAGTGGGGTTGCACTTGCTCTTAGCTAGTTTGGGCTCAGGCTTGAGCTGCTGTAATGCTGAGAGCAAAGGAGTCGCAGCTCACTCAGCATGGCAGAGCAGGACTGCTGACATCTGGCATGTTCCAGCTCCTACCCAGGGGCTGCCTGTGCTGAACTGAGGCTTGCCATAGTTACGCAACTTCTGAAGATCTCAGAGTATCTCTTCATTGTAAGAGCTGGGCTTTACACAACTGAAAGCCACTTCACTGCTTAAATGGCAGGACCAGAGCCCATCTCCGCCACCCAAAGCAGACCCCCACTGGCTAACAGCAGCAGCAGCTTTTATCTTCCTACAGACTTGGCTGGCAGACAGGACAGATGCACATGGGCAGCAGAGCAAACAGGTACCCTTCACCTGGTTCAAAGGTTCAGGCAAGGGCCCAGCCATTACAGCGTAAAGGACATCCATCACCATGAGCTTTGGGCACTGGCACTGCCTGGGGACAGGCACTGTATGACAGCTGTCCAGCTGGCCCTGTCTTATATTGAGTTTTGGCCATCCTGGGGGTAAAAAATCCCACTCTAAGTCAAACATTCATAGCCCAATTTCCTTTTACAACAACAGTTAGGGGAAGCACAAAATTTTGTCTAATTCCACAGGAGCAAATTGTTTATAGGCCATAGCAAATGCAAGCAAAACCTGGATTTACCACAGACCTGCGCAGCTCCCTACAAAAACCTCTAAACACCTAGCTCTACCTTTCCAACAGTAAAGATAGCATCCCTCCCCCTCCCTTTCCCTTGTTCTCTGCTCTATGCTGGAAAACCCTCACCATGAAAGGCAGCAGAGAGAAGGGCAGTGCTCGTAAGCTGGGATCAGCTCTTTGCAGCTTTCCTGAAGGATCACCCATGTGAGGACAGTGGCTTGCTTGGCTTCTTCATGCACAGATGTGCTGAGGATCTGGAGTTGGGCTAGTGTATTTTACTGGGAAATCTGGTCTCAGGACGTTCCTTTAGTCTACTTGCACAGCATCTGAGCAGCTGCAGGTCAGAGCCTGCTGCCTGCCATCAGTGAAACAAAGGACAATGCCCTGTGGAGCTCATCTTCCCTCTCTCCTTGTCCAGAAAACACAAACAAGTTCTGTTCCATCCTTTCAGCCATGCATGGGGTTGTCCTTTGCCTCTGATGAAGCCAGGACATGACCCACACTAGGTCCCTGATGGAGCCAACACATGCCCTGAAGTGCTCCTGCTCCACCACCACCATCCAGGCAGCCCCACCAGCCCCTCAGGCTTTGCCAGCACTGCAGGGAGCAAGATGGAGAAGGTGCCAGAGCAGATCCAGGTGATCTGGACTGAGGCCCCATCCCCTGCAGCCACACAGCACAGGGACACAGTAAGCCCTGCTGACTTGCTATCTGTCTCTGGAGCTCTCTCCCCTTTTGAAAAGGATGCTTAATGGCAAAGCCACTGAACATGAACCTGAGTCACAGCTCAGGGTCTGGATGTCAGGCACACATCTCAGACAAAACGGAGTGGGATGGCACTGCTTCTCCATAGCCAAGAGGTTGTCCTGCAGACTACAGCTCCCTGCAAGCTGCATCCTCTCCCTCTCTGGAATGGCAGGTTGGTCAAAAGTGGCCCTGGGCTGTCCCACAGTGCACTTTGGGATGTGTAAAGCCTCCAGGGCACAAGTGGTCTGATTTGACCATACCACACTATAAGCAGAACTGGAAGACCCCAAAATCCCCTGTGGTGTGCTGGGTGGTGGCAGATGGTCAGCCAAACTGACATGTGCCTATTCCCAAGGGAAGTACTGAAAATGCACATATACCGCACCTATCATTTGGGATGCTGGGTGTACCAAGTCTATTCAGCTCCCTGCTGGAAACCAACAGCTGCCAGTTATTACCATGGAGTGTAAATTTGGTCCGGTTAAAATGCAATATCCAGAGCTCTCCAGCATTTTTCTTCGGCAAAAGCCTTTTGTCTCAGGATGAGCAGTTATCAGTTGGGACAAAGCAAATACAAATTATGGCAACAGCCTGCACAGGGTCCTGCTGCTGCACACTTGTTATGAACAGGGATGCACCCACATTCAGTGCAGCCTGGAAAAGACAACATATCGGGGCAGTTTAAAGGACCAAAAGTGGTCCCTCTCAAAGCCAGGAGTGCCTGAAGGCCTATCCTTTGCACAGGAAATACTCACAATGCAACTGCTTGTCCTCATTGAAAAGCAGAGTCCTTCTCCCTGGATGCAAGAGCTGGGCATCACTAGGTGCTGTGGCACCGTGTCGCACTGCACCCAGCTCGAGGCACAGAGCCCATGGTGATATGTCCCTCCATGCCATTGCTAGGCCACCCAAAGGCACCCAGGAGGCAAAGGGGTGCTGCAGCATTTCCAGAGAAAAACGGGTATCTGCATGGTGCTGACAGACAAAGGTGACTAAACCAGCGACATCCTGAAGCAGCAACTCCCTGAGCTCTCTGCTTTAACGAAAAGGCTTTTCTCTTCAAGTGGGGTGAGGTGACACCGTTGACTCCATGTAGGAGGGAAAGTGCCCTGGTTCCTTTGCCTGTCCCTGCCTGGCGCAGGTGAGGTTGCCCAGGGCAGCATGAAGCACCCCCTGGCAATTCCCATAAGTAAAATTCCCTGCCTCGGCCTCGCTGAGAGCTAATGGGGAGCAGGGCTTGCTCCTGACAGTGCCTTGCACAGGGACCACTTCACGCTGGAGACAAGGCTCAGGGCAGTGATGGAGGGATGCTTCTCCCACCAGCACCACTGACTGTCCCTTACAGGCTGAGAAGCACCCGGCACCAACCCAAAAGCTGGGCGCTTCTTGGCACAGACTCATAGGGACAGGCTAAGGAGGAGGAACCCAGACTCTGCTCTCCCTTTCGTAGTAAAGTACTTTTTTTTTGTAATTCTGGAGTAGTGCACCCACAGGATTTTGTATAGAAAGAAATTCAATTTCAATACTTTGAATAGCAATAGGGAATAAAATACGACTTGTATCATGTTTACTACACTCATTCTTACATCTCTAAATTATTTTTGCAAAAAAATTGCCAGCCTAAATATCTGAAGCCCCCCCTACTTTTTCCCTGATTGCTACCATATTTCTTTCCAGAAGAAAACTAGTTCCCAGAAGAAGGGCTCCCTATCACTGTTGCTACAGCTGTTCTCCAGGCAGCACACTGTGCAGCTCTGCTGGAGCTGCTCTGCATGCCTGCCAATCACAGAATCACAGAATCACAGAATATGCTGAGTTGAAAGGGACCCACGAGGAGTTCCCAAACCATTTGTGCACTATGCAAAGTTTTTCATATACATGAAACATTTTTTCACTGCCATACAGCTGGGAAGAGTTGCACTCAGGTGTTCCTAATAACTCCAGATCAAATGGAACATATTAGGTCCATCGTTTTCCAGGGGCTGATCTTTGTGGAAGAAAAATAGTCTATTGTTATTACCAGCCAGGAACAGCATTTCAGGACAAGCAGTAGGAATTGATGTTCGTATTGTTAAAAGCCATGGATTAAAGGTCTGTTGATGACCTGCTATTTGGACTTGCACTGAATTGTAGAAAATTATAATTAAAAAGTATATTTTTCAGAATATGATGAACAACTACAAAAAGAGGTTTCAAATGTAAGTTTCTTTGTAAGCCCCACTTGTAACTACACAGTAGCATTCACCACTTCTAATATCTACAACTTATACCCAGGAGCCTGCACACTCACGTATTTTCTGTTTTATACCCTGAAAAAAAATGAAATCGAGTATATATCGGCTAACACCCACACAGCATTCTTCCTAATGTATTTCTACAACTACCAAGCAGAGGTCTCCTTGTAAATAAAAGCAGTCTCTTAAATTTATATTGCACTTTTCTTCTGCAGGGACTTTCATACTATATACAGGAATAATATCCACCATTGCTGAAATGCAGCCACTTCTGGAGTGGAATAAAGCAGCTACTCAATAGGCACAGAGCAACGTAAAACATCAGGAAGAGAAAGATAACATTGGGACTGCAACAGATATTTAAGAAGACAGACAGTAATTAAGTTTAAGGACTGTAATTTAGCCAGAACACTGTGAAAAATGTGAAGGGATCTTTAATTGGAAGGGGTAAGGAGCATGGCTTTATATCTTGCCTGGGATGCATTACTACCACAAGGAAACTTGCCTCTCAAGCATGGGGTAGTAAACCACAAATACCACTATCCTCAAAGAAGAGAGACACCCTGCCTCCCCTCCACCCCACCACTGCACAGCTTCCCATCCTTGCCACTGAAGTGCCTCTTTCCTCTGATACCATCTCTCAGCACATCTGCCAGGGAAATTAGGTTTTTCCTTTTGTCCTCGGTACTTCTGACAAGCAGAGGCACTTGGGCTAATGACTTTCCCCCAAACTCACCATCCGCTGCTTTCTAGCCAGAGATAAAAGAGCAGCAGTCTAAGTAGGAAGTGGCTTCCTGAGATTTCTACTGAAGCTGACGGACACCTGACAGCAGGAGAAGGCTTCACCTCTGGCTGGGGCAACCTCCTTGTTCTGCCCTGGACTTATGGCCACCAAAAGGCTTCTTGCCCCTTGTGCCATGGATGGGTGTGGTGAGGCTCTTACATCCTTCCTCACAGGGGCTGGCAACAGGGACAGAACAACTCCCTCCCTGCTGGCGTCCCTTGCTAAAAGTGTGGTGCCTTTTTGCTGACACTCACCTCACAGGTTATGCTTTGTCCCTCATCCTGAACCTTCAGGTTGCACCTCCCCAGCCCCACAGCACCTCTAATGCCCACTAAACACCAGCAAAACTTGGGTGCTTGTGCAGCCTGGGATAAGCAGTCAGTAGAAGCAAACCCACAAGGGCCTCTGCCTCAGAGCTTAGAAGGTGAGATGGTTGCCCTGGGCTATCTCTTACTGACAGGGAAGCACTCCTGTCTCCACCTTCCGTCCAGCAGAAGCCTCCTGGAACCAGCAATGCAACACAAATGTGTTGCTGCTGACAGATCAGGAGCCATTGTGAAGCTCCCAAGGGCCCCTGGAAAGCATGGTTTCTCTCCTAGGAGTGAAAGTGGACTCTCACCAGGAGTGGGGTGATGACTTCTGACCTCCAACAAGCACAGAGGAAAGGAAGAGCACAGGGCTGAAAGAGCTCAGCCTAAAGAAGGGCAGCACTGGCTGCCCATGAAAATTGCAACAGACAGCAAGACATGGAATTGCTGCCGGCACCCACTGCATCCCATGACACTGCCTGGCCCTGGGCAACAGTCATGGGTTTCCTGGTCAAATGTGCACCATGATTGAGGTCTGGGCTCTGGAGGGAGGAGTGGAGACAGAAAAGACACAGTCCCAATTCTTGGAAATGGAGAAAAGCAAAATGAGCTGGGGAGACCTGTATCATGCTCTCCCACTGTCTTGCAAGGCCTCCTGTGAAAAAGGTCCCCTTGTCCCTCAGAACAGATGTCCCTTCTCTTTCCCATGGTGGCCAGATCCCTGGAAGTTAAGAGCTTTCTCCCTCCATCAGTGAAGGCAATGAGGCACCAGCTGTGGCTGGAAGCTGAGCAACGCAGGAGGCAGCTAATACATTCAGGTGATTTCAGACAAACACAGCTGTCTTAGAGAATCTGATATATTCATCAGAAATGGGTAAGGAGCCATGGGTACTGGGTCTTCAGTGAGACAGCTATCTTATCTGTGGTGCTCCAGATAGGGATTTAGGAGGGGGTGTCCCTTAGGAGGAAGAGTCTCACTTAACTAATTGCCAGTGTGGCCTAGTAAACCCCAATTCACAGCCTTGTGGGGCTAACTCTGCCCTGTGCAGGGAGCTAAGTCATGCCCACAGCTGCTTCCAGATGCAACAAGGCTATCACAGTTCCTGTCTGTCTGGTGCAGGGCAAATCCTTCTCCCGGGGGTTCACCTGGAGCAGCACGTGCCTCCACCTTGAGGAGGTTAGGCCAGACCTGCTACAGATCTGCAGCAGAGAGAAACACTAGCTTTAACCACTCATGATACTACCAAGGAAAAGATGAATTTCCCCCACCCCTATTCCCTATTCCTAAGTGGCAAACAGGGCCACAGTTCAGCATAAGCCCCTCTTTTGGGCCAGCTTCCTGCTTCTATCCTTCTTGGAGCAGTTTCCTCACTGTTCCACCTTTCAGCTCCTCTGCCCACTGTCCTGGCAGTGGAAGCTGAGTGCCTGTGTGGCTGCATGTGCTGACAAAATTCAGCCACCTCAGCCCCGAGCAGTGATGCTGTTGCCCCTTTTGCCCACACTGCAGTGAACGCACTGCGCATGCAGAAAGGCCTTGGGAGGTGAGAGGGCAGCATTGGAGCTGTTTCAACTGCCAGCCCAGGGGCTGGGTTGTGGACACGGGACTTGCTGTCTGGGTGAAGAACATCTAAATGCCTGACTCTTCCCATAATCCAGAAAACTTGAGGTGGTGAAAGTTAAGCAATGGAATAAAAACCAAAATAAATAGGTAACAAAATATAGGCAGAGAAGCAACCCTGGTTTAGAGCTGAGGCGGTCGTCATCCCAATATTCACAGGGGGAAGCCAACGTGCAACTGCTCCACCCTTCCAGTCCCATCCCATCACACCCCATCCCTCAGCCCCATAGAGACCAGACGTTTCTGTCTGCAGCTGAGACCTGCTCTCTACCCAGCAAGAGTGCTGGGAGACAGAAAGAGGCTCTTGGAGACCAGTGCTGCAGCTGGATCCAGCCAGGACTTCACCACTCAGCGTGGTCCATGTCATCGGTCCCTTCCTTGCTCCATCTTCTTCAGGCCGGGGGATGAGAAGCACAGAGCGGTGCGGAAAGGCCAAAGCAAACCACACTGGGGGCAATTAAATACATGAGAGCCTGGAAGATGTGGATGGATGGAGACACTGAAGCACATGCGGTGCGAGGCAAGGCGCTCCGGCCGCCTGCACGCGGGGACGCTGCTGCCCCTCGGACGAGGCCGGTGTTACTGCAGGGAGCTGCAGCCGGAGAGGGACAGCCCCAGCCAGCGGGAAAGCATGAGGAGACAAGGGGAGCACTGCAGGACATCATCCACTAAGCTGTGGGCTCTGCAGCAAAGAAGGTAACTGTTCTGGTAGAAATTTGTGCTTTAATATATTTTTGTTTGTTTGTTTAAAACAAGTTCCCACTTCCCCGAGGAAGCCCTGTCCGACATTCCCAAGGAAACATGGGGGTGGTTTTTTTCTTCCTTCATTTGCTCTTCACATTTCTTCATTCCTATTTTTTGTGTTTCATTCCTTCATTTCTCTGTGTGTGTTTCTTGCCTTCCTCTCTCTCTCTCACTCTCTCTCTCTCTCGTGCACGTGCTTTTTAAAAAAAGTTTTGTCTTTATTTTTAAATTTTGTTCTAGACATTATGACTTTCTCAAGGAGTGCTCCAGTTCTGAACCAGATCCCTTTGCATGGTCATGCCTGTCAGTCTTTGGTAACATATGGACACTTTGGTGTGCCAGTGAGGAGGGGAGGAAGAGGAGCAGAGGTGGCTGAGTAGGAAAGGAGCAGGAATGTCTTGGTCCGAAGACAGGAGCGCTCGCTTGCCATCATCTGAGCAGCACGTAAAGGAAGAAAGTCAATGGGCCACAAAGACAAGGGCTGTGCAGGGCTGGGACACCACTTCCTGGAAGAGCAACAGCTGCCAGCCGGAAAGGGAGAAAAGAGAATTAGTGATGGGACAGATACAGACCTCATCAAGCAAGTCAGCACACATCAATGTCCTCTCCCACCCTGAGCCACAGAGAGTTCCCTTATCTTTTGGAAGATACTTTGAGCCTTTCTTGGATGTTCTCAAGGTTCTCCAAAACTAACTTTGGAGAAAAGGTTGACTCTTAGACACTTTTGCAATCCAATCCTCCTTTCTTCCCCAGAACTTTCAGCCTGAGTCAAACAAAAGACTCTTGTTGTGTTATGTTACATCCTAGGCTAAAAGAGACCTTTAACTGTACCTAAAATTTTGAAAATTTTAGAGTGTTCTGACTTTTGTTTCCCCCTTCACCTCTGGAGTTAAGAAAATTGCTAGAAGTGACTCTTACTCTGAGAATTTTTTTGCTTCAAAAATAAATAAACCAAACTGAACCTCGTTCTCAAGTGCCTGTCTGGCTCTGGTTTGCATACTCCAAACATCTGCTCTCCATCTCACCTGAGCCATGTTATCGAGGCCACAGGCAGGACTAAGGCACGAGGCACACCAGTGATTCCCACCCAATGCCTACATACTGCTTACACACACCTCGCTGTGGCTTCAACCCACGGTGCACCCTAGTGCGAGTGGAGTTGTCTCCATTACTGCAATGCTGGCATCAGTTTATGTGGGTGGACTGGAAAGGGGCTGGTGGGATTTAGCCTGGCTGTGCCTCTCTGCTCCGACAGTAACGGGAAGAAGCACAGCCCTCCCTTGTTCCATGCCCCAAAGAGCAGATTTTTTTCCTGAAGAAGGACTGATTTAACACTACAGAGGCCATGAAAGCCTGCAGAAGGTCCTTCCCTTTTCAAAGCTTCCATAACTTCAAAGCTTCAAAACTTCCATATCTCATTCCATAAATGAGATATTAAAAAAGTTGTTAGCCCCTTGGGGATGACAACTCCTAGTTGTTCCTTTGACTCTTGCTAACTCTCAGCTGTAAAGACCAAGTTCAAGAGTCCAACAGCCCCTCTGGTGACTTCTGCTGGTGGAGTCAACCATCCTGTTGAGTCCCACCGACACGTCAGTGTGCTCTGAAATCAGCTGCGCATCCCTAACACGCGCATTTGTGAATGCACTCCTACCAACTCGTTTGCCTCTGAGGCAGACACAGTCTCACCCTTATTCGGTCCAATTGGCTTCCTTGGGCAGTCTCCCTTTTTCAGAGTGACATCATCAATGGCAATGTCCCCCTCGTAGCTCGTGCCCCGAACACCTTCAAAGATGATCTGCAAGCAGAGCATGGGAGAGAGCCCGGCGTGAGGCTGCAGTTGTGGACGGCCCTTCCTGCACTGCAGGGCTTTGCAGAAACGACCAGGACACAGACCAGATCTTATCATGTCCCCAAGAGAATTATTTCCTTCCTGTTTCTCCAATATTCTTAGATCTGGAAATCCAGATCCCACTCTTTATGGGACCAACTTCTTGGTGCTGAGCATCTGTGCAGTAATAAATGAGCACTGGAGCTCTGCTTTATTACGTGTCCTGCTCTAACAAGCCAACCAACACTGAACAGGACTTGCAAGAGTAACTACATTCTTATTTACTATTTTCAAGTATCCAAATGCACACTAGGCATTTTGCCACAGTGCCACAACTTAACCAGCCTGTACAAAGCAGCTCTCACAAACAACTCTACAACAGCAAAGTAGACAGTTGGGTAAAAACCTCAGCCATAAAAGCAGCACACTGCCTGGGCAACATGAACAACTTGATAAGCACATGCAGAGTGCCCAGCTCATATTCACAAGCGCTCCTAGAGTCCTAAACAAGGGGCACAGCAGGGGTGGGCCCTAGAAACCTCTAGCACTCAGTCACTTTACACCAACAGGCCAGCATCCCCCAGCCGCTCAGCACCGAGGCACCTGTCCATCACACAGACATGTCCAAAAGGAGCTCTCTGACAAGAAGTTTCCAGACCAGCAATAATCAGAAAATTTATAGTGCCAAACTGATGTTTGCACATGAAAACCTCAGAGAGAAGTGGATTTGACTTCTGTGCATCCATTAAGCTTTTGCCTTGCCCCAGCGACCCTGGGAGTTGAAAACTCCCAGTGCCTTCCCTTGTGCCCCACCAGCCCCTGTGCTACAGAGGAAGATGTCTGCCAGGAAATCTTCTACATCCATGGCACACAGATAGGACAGGTGGCAGGTGGCTCCTTCACTCTGGGCTTGGCTTACCTGGAAGGGCCCGGGCGGGTTGATGGGCACATGTGCTTGCTGCCACATGTTCCCCCGATTCCCACTGAGGGACCAGACCTGGGTGTCGATGGCTCGCTTGTTTCTCACGCGAACTAGGAGGTTCAAGGAGCCTGTAAAAGAGAAATTGGGCTCTGGCATGCTGGGGCAGGCAGCCAAGCCTGCCTGCTGCGCTGGCTCCTGGCACAGCTCTGGGCTCAGCCTTGAACCACAGCTGTAAGCCCCAGCTGGCCCAGGGACAGCCTGCAGAGCCCCAGCGGTCATCTCTGAAGGGAGTCGGCTTTCTCCTGTGTTCATGGGTAAGTGCCACTGGCAATGTTTCATCTACCTGGCCTTTCCTAGGCAAGCACAGACCCAGACAAAGAGGAACAGGATGATGAAGAAGCAGTGTGCAGCATGGCTGGCGTGGCATGAGAAGGGGGTGGCAGAAATGCTAGCTGCCAGGGACCTCCAGAGGCATCCAGCCTGCTGCTTGAAGCTGTCTCCCGCTCTACAGGAGGGCAGCATGGTTTTGCCTGGCCATGTCTTGAACTTCCCTGAGGAAACCAAGTTTTCCTACTGTCCAGTATGAACGGCCAGCACCACCAGTTGTGGACACTGTTCCTTATCATATAATTTAATACTATGAAAAGGTTTTGGTTCCATTATCTTTGAATTTGCCCTTGAAACAGTTGAGGGCCAATGGCTGATGGCAACCTCCTCTCTACCAGACTGAGCAAGTACAGCTTCCTTAACCTCTCTTCCTAAGGACTTCTGCTCCTGTCCCTTGACCATCCTGATGCCCTTCTGCTGGACCCCACCAATTTCTCTACATTCCACTTGAAATGGGGAGCCCAGAGCATGTATTTGCCTCCCCCTGTTCACCACTGACACCTGAAATATGCAATGCAGCTAACAGGGCTCTCCCTGCCCTGGCCCTGACCATCAGCTGTGGAACTACGACCAGTGTCCTCATTCACCACTTGCCCTGGGAGCAGCCTTGGAGTGAGCAGCTGTTCTTTGAAGCACCAGCCAGCGTTGCCTGTTCCACACCACCTGGTACCATCCCAGCCCAACGTTTTCAGAGGTTCACAAAGGCTCTGTGAATCAACGCCGACTTCAAGTTCTTTCAAAAAAAGCAATTCCCAAAAGGTTTTGTCTATCATTAAACCGAAACCAAAGCCAACAAATCTCAAAGCATTTCCAGTTCTCACTTTGAAAACAGTGTCACAGCTTCCTACCCTCCACCCACACACGAAACGATCTCGGTTTGTCTTCCTGCAGCATTTTGTTAGTATGCCCTCAGATTACTTCTTTTCCTTTTTTGCTTCAGTGAAAAAAACATTTTTAAACATTCAATCAGGATTGACCCGAACCATTTTTTTTTTTCTCGAAAAATCAGTCAATCACAACTCTAGTCATGCTGTTCCTCATCAGTGTTTCTGGTCTCCATACACAGATATATTACACCTGAGAGCACGGTGGAAATAGTAACCCTTACTTATCCATCTGTAGTCTGTCTGCCCTTGGGATGCTGCATTCTCGCATGGGTACGCCCTTTGGAGAAGCAGCAGAAAGAGTTCAGGGGAAGAGACAGGGAAACAGACTTTCCTGTATAACCTCCCTCCTACATCATCCCCTCAAATCCTTCATTCTTGGCACATCCACTTTAGGGGCACTGTGTGAAGGACAGGGACCTGGAAATACTCCCATCAAGTGCCTGGCTGTCAGAAACTGAGAGATACATCACAGGGAGTTCAGAGCATAATAAAGATGATGAAATGTTTAGATTCTGGGTGAATGACTTACAAGAAAAGGTTAAAAAATGAAATATGTATATAATTTAGGGAAATGAAGATAGAAAACACATTATTGTCTGGAAATATTTGGAAGCATTAGCTGTAAGGCTAGCTGAGAAAACTAGATGAAGGCCTGACAGGACATAGACAGCATATCCAATCCCCTTCCCTGGTGCTACTCAGTTTGGGATGCATACCACAACCCAGGATAAGGAGAAAAACAGCTTGTTTCTCTCTCTTGAGACCAGCTGGCACTGCACAACCTTGGGGGATCCAAGCCAGTGAGACCTCCCTCCTGGAAACACAGTGCCACAGATAAGAGAAGTCACTATAGGAGTCTCTGGCAAAACCAGCTTTGAGCTGCTGGTTTCTTGGCATCTTCCCTGCCCTCAGCAGCTTCCTATGAAGGAAAGTCTCTCTAAGGATACCTAGTCCTTATGGAGCCCCTTGTCCAAACTGACAGCTCACGTAGGAACTACATAACCCCATAGATCAATGTCAACAGGAGTGTGTTCAGAGCAGCTAATTACAGACACCAGAGCCGGTGAGGTGAGGGATTGAGAGCAAATAAAGAATTAATATGAAGCTGCTAGTGAGCAAGGATTAAAAACAACAATTGTCTATTCTATCCTCATTTGGGGACTTGTAGCTAGGATTTGCTGCACAATAGCCTGGCTGAGTAGCCAGCACTGGGACAAATCACGCAGCAAATGAACTTTGATGCCCTAGGAAAAAAGCAAAGGCGAGATAGAAAGAAACCCAGAGAAGCATCTGGAATGCAAATTAGTGCCTCCAAAGCACTGGCTGTGAATGCCTGGCCTAAACCCAAACCAAGCCTGAGCACATCCTGGCTGACAGCTCCATGTCCTTGCAGCATCAGGAAAAACAACCTTTTGGCCCCTGAATTCCCTAATACAACAATAGTGAATACAAGCAGGCATTCTTCAAATGGTTTACAATTGGAAAGGAAGCTCTCTTATCTACTCACAACATGCAGTGTTTCACTACTCCTGTCTACACATGGAAAACTGAAGGTCAAAACAGAGGAGCAGCATGCCCATGGCTGTCTTAGAAATCAGTCAGTTGTGAAGGGCAGCCAGCTCTCACAGCCCTACCTGCAATCCCTGCTTAGTTACAGAGGCTCCCTGAGACTGGGAAGGAACTACAATACCTCCATTTTCCGGTAACACTGTCACTGGGAATGTGCTTCTGGGAGGCATGGCAGAGACTCCTGGACTTGAAACAGTGAGGAAACTTCTACCCCATCTAAACTGAGTCCAGGGTGTTGTAGTTGTTAAAGTTTGTGCAGCTCTTCTACTTTACTCCCTTCTACCATGTGTCAATCTGCCACCAGTTGCCAGTCAAGTTAAGGGCACACAGCCTGTGATGGAGGTACCTGCAAATGAACCTCCAGATCTGCGATCTAGGCAGAGCCATAAAACATTGCAGACTTGGACTATGGGAATCTTCAAGTCATCTTCCTTTCCAGTGGCTACAAACTGGAAAAGAATCAAAGTGTGACCTGCTCTTCAACTCTTCATCAGTGGAGATGAGAAAGACGCATCTGGGATGTTCTCCAGTGCCTGTTGCTGCAGTCACCCTTTTTGCCTGGTTTCATACTGCAATCATGCCTGTATCAGAGTCCAAAGCCAGCTGGACAGTTTTGTTACCTATTTCTCTCCTTGCTGCCTCTTCCCCATCTCCCCAGCCTGACATTTCCTAAGGGCACTTGCTGGTGAGGCACACAAAAAGACAGACCATCTATCTGCTGCTATATCTCTCCAGCTGACCAGAGACAGAAAACAAAAGGGAAATCCCGGGACACCAGCAATCCTGTTGTTACCTCTTCCCATACAAGGCAATCTTTGTATTTGTTTTGTAATCTTTATTATTCCTTCTTCCCAATCAAAAGGGAGGATAAAGGCAAGTGATGAGTGATGAGGAATTAATTACAGGCAGAGCCAGATGTACCTTCTGCTGGCTGCCTTGAAGACCAGACCTGGCATTTCAAAAGAGTGGCACTCACATAAAAGACCAGCTGGGCTGCCAGATAGAGTAACCCAAGGGATGCCTTTAAATGTCACCTTCTCACAACAAAAAAAGGCCTTCACTCAGTTTCCACAGGACTGGGACTTCAGTGCCACATTGAATTGTAGTGTAGATCCAGAAGAGCTGGCACAGGCAGCAGTGGGAGGGAGGCAGGGCCTGAAAGGGTGGGGCCACCAGCACAGTTGGTGCAGGATAGCAGAGAAGGTAGAGGTTTCCTCAAGAGTTCTCTTGGGGAGTTAATGCAGGGTGATGGAGTGGGGAAAAGGCTAAGGAACGGCTCAGTTTACATGGCTCAGATGGAAGGCAGGCAGCTGGAGTAGTCAGGAAGCAAAGGGAGGAAGACACTATGCACTGAGAGATGGGATACCATGCCAAGTGCAGCAGAGCTCTGTGGGATGAGTAGGGAAGGCTGTTGGGATCCACAGCCAGGAGCTGGCATGCAGCCTGGTCCTCACTGCAACAGCCTGCTGCACTCCTTGCTCCACTACGGGGCAATCTCAGGAGATCAGCTATTGATGAAAATTCCTGGCTGCGGCTCCAGTTTAGATTTGGCACTCAACTGGGAATTCAGGGCTGAAAGTGCCCGTGGAAATTCCCATGGCATTTCCAGTGCAGGCAAGACAGATTGAGATAAGAAGCTGACTGATTGCAAGAGATATCCAGTAGCTAGAAAGAGATTCACGGTGTGGAGAGGACTTAGACCTTGCACAGCTTAGCAGAGTCACCTGTAGACCCAAAATGAGGGCTAAAACCAATCCAGGGAGAAAAGAGCTCTTACATTTCTAACAGGGGCTCTGAGCACTTCTTTGAGTGTTTAATGTTAATGCCACTGATCAGGAACAAAAAGCCCAAAGCTTAGTGCAGGCAAATCCCAGGAGCAAAGAGCAGTCTCCAGAAAGAACCTATTACTGTTTATAATCTCCACAACAAACACAGGTCTCTCTCCCTCTCTCATTTAATGAATAGCAGTCAGCATCAGGCTAGTTACAGAGCTGGGGGGAAAGTTACTGCTCTGAGAGCTAGAGAGCAGAGGGTGGAAAAATAACTGTAGTACAGATAGAGATGCAGAAATCATACCAAGTAGTACTGACTCATAATTTCTAGGAATGTAAATTGTCTTTGTGCCATGGTAGGATGTATTTACTCATTCACAGTCTCTCAGGATGCTTCACACATTAACATATGAGGAGTAAGATCATTAAAGCCTCTGGGCTGCTTTCCACTCCTGACTACAGAGAACTTTATTTCTACATGTCTTTCACTGTTCTCAGCTTGGTGTGAAGGGTCCCCTCTGCCCAATCATAGGGTCACTACACAGACCTGCTTCTGCAGACACTGCTTCACTAACTTCAGAGCAGGAGGGTTCAGAGAGCTCATCCTGGTCAGACTTTGGAAAGCACCATGGTCTCACCTCTACTCACAAGGCATCTGCATTGGGGCATGGAGAATGTTCAGCCTGTGCTGCCAGCCGGCTAATTGCTGTGGGACACTCCATGCTGTGGTACAGTAGGGAGGCTACGGAGAAAGGAAGCAGGAGAATCAAAGCCTCCTGTTTCCAGCTGTGTCTAGGACTTTCTGGGGATATAAACAGCAATAAGGTAAGTTTTGATTGGCAATGTTTCCCCTACAGCAAACTTGTGAAAATTACTTATATATGGCTACAGGGAATTTTCTTTGGAGTTAACTGTGGATTTCAAAAACCCAAAGAAACAAACATATTTCCACCTATGACCTCCTAAACCACTATCAAATGAGGCTGGGCTTGAAACAATATTCCCTGACATGGCAAAGCCAATTGCACAGATTGATCTATGATCCATCACTATCTATCTGACCAGTGTGGCATGGACAGGAATTTCGGGATGGAGGGAATGTACCAGCAGAGAAGCAACAACACTCTAAAAAGGCAAAGCGGACATATGGCTGGATCCTTGGGGAGACACACTGCGCAGGAGGGACCCGGGCCCTGCAGACAGTGTGGTAGGTGCAGTGGTATTGTCACGGCTGTCTCGTGATGAGGAATAATGAGAGGAAGGCAGGCGAGCTACAGCTATAGCTCCTTCTCTCCAGCATATCCCCACCTGTCTGTGTACATAGAGAGCAGATGGTGATATGGCAGGAGCAGACTCGCAATGGAGCTATGCTTGAGCTCCTTTGCTCATTTGATCCACCAGTCTAATTAGAGAAACTGTTAGCATAGAAAGATGAATGATACAAGACTTCCATCTTTGATACTGTGTTTATAGAACAAAATCCTGGCAACCTCTTTTCATGGAAAATTCCCTCAGAGGTTGTTTGTGACCAGTAACAGGCTTTCTATGTGCGGACAACAGGATGTGGTTTAAGAAATTCAAAAGAGGGAGAAAAAAGATCTCCATGCTCCATAATATTAAATTTGTTATCTCAGAAGAACAAAGGCCCATCTGATACGCAGCTAGAACAGAACAGAGGGAGGGCACAGGGAGAGTGACTCAGAGGTAAGTTCAGGGCTGGTCACTTGTTGGGACCATGGCTGTGTAGGAGCCCAGTGCTGCCTGAGACTCAGCTCCAGGCAGGGCAGGGGGAGCCTCAGATGCTGGGCAGGGAAATGGATGTTCTCCTTCGTTTCTCTGGGCAGCTGCTGGCAAGCAGGATGGGATGATGCTGATGGGGACAGCTCATTCCCTGTTTCCCGCTGTAGCTGCTGGTCCCCAGAAGTCCTGGCTACTACCTTAGAGAGGAGAGGCCAGCCTGGGGGAAAATCATAGAATTGTTTACATTGGAAAAGACCTTCAGTATCAAGTCCAACCATTAAAAATGAGAGTATGAAAAACCTAGCAAGAAGGAGATCATGTGTAGGCAACTTTACCCACCAATTTTGCACACTCAAGAAGCAGAGTCAGCCATAGTTCGGCTGTGAGGTCTGTTTGCTCCTTGTTCACCCTCTGTTTCGTGACATGCCCAGATGCCTCCAGGCAATGCTCTCTCTCCTCCCTGCTTTGATAACGGGCCCTTTCATCTTTGGCACCAGAGACAGCTGGGTCCCTTGCAGAATTCATGTGCTCAGCTCTCAGACTGAGAGCACGCACTGTGCTCAGCACTCTCCAATAAACTGAAACAAAGTCCGCTTCATAGACACTGCCAGTTTTGAAAGAGGACAACAGCAAGACAGGGGACTCTGCCTGTCTCCCTTCTGTGGGCAGGCTTTGCAAAGACCTCAGAAAGAGAGGACGGAGCCTCCCAGAGCCCCCGAAATACAAGTGATGTGTGTGGAAGGGTTCCTGACAAAAACCCTGTAGGCACAGATGTATTTATGTTGAGGAAAATGTTGCCTGTCTCTTCTCCATCCCTATTAGCAATTTCCCTATTTCCCCATCATCACCCTGCTGTGGTGTCTCAGTCCCGAGAGCCAAGCACAGGGCAGCTGCATGGCTGCAGGGCTTGGAGCAGATGGGCTGTTTTGCTGCAATGCTGAAGCCAGCGAGACAGCAGGAAGGAGCAGCTGAGATCACATATTCTTCCTGCTGAACTGAGGACACCACTCAAAAGCTGTTCTCTGGCCTCATTCTCTGCTTGACCCAGGGAGATGTGAGAGGATGAATGGTTCAGGCCTTGAAAGTGATTTACTGCAGGAAGGCTGTTTGTTAGAGCAGGCTGTGCTCCCAGCTTTGAGTCAGGATGCATTATAGGAAGAGGTTTTTCCCACTTCATGCCTGCCTTACTTGCCCCACAAAACTTCAAGGCGACTAGCTGAGACAGTGAGACTCCAAACCTGCAACTGCAAACTCCTTCAAGTGTTGAGGTGCCTGTCATCCTTGCAGAGCTCTCTTTGGGAGACGAAGTCGCTCCTAGAAGTGATGGTGGTGACTGACACTCGTTGAGCATTTGTTTGATTTTCTGGGACGCAGTTCCATACATTACAAAACCATGTCTGGTTGAAGCTCAAGTACAGATTGGGATGGATGCACAAGTAGTGTATCATAGTTTCGCACTCTGGCCCCATAGCCTTTATCCTGTCAGAGCACCCAGGGGGTGTCCAGATGTGCACCTGGAATGACCAACAGTGAAGTAATTAATGGTCTATGGAGAGAATAGAAGAGTGATAAGGGAGTGCTAAAGAAGTAGCTGGATATGCTCTGAGAGCTCCTGTTTCCTCTTAAGTGTCTGTTAAGTTTTGTATATATCAATTTCAGAGTCTGAATAATTGATGCAACACCTGATGTCTCAGGAGATGATCAGGTTGCAGTGTATTCTTACAGCTCCTCAACTTTGCACAAGGCTGCTGCTGTGATTGAAGTCTGAATGGAAAGATGTTCTGCTGAATGAAAGGAGGAGGGATCACAGCAACTGTCCGCCAGAGGAGTAACTGTGTCTCCAGTGAGGTGATCAGGAGCAAAGAAAATCTGTGAGGATTCAGGGCATCTGCAAATGAATGGGTGCCAGCAATCTGTGCTCCGACAGCCTTCCCAACAAAACCTGCAGCAGGAAAGTAGTCAGACATTCAATTAGTAAGACATAAGAGGACTTTTGAAGAAGGCAACATTTCAGCGTCTATCTGCACTGGGAACTTGATTCAGTGATGCCCTTTTAGTGAGGTGCAAGGAAAGGCAGGGATCAGTGAACCCACATTCAAGGTACTAAACAGAATGCCTGCATCAACACGAAGATACAATATTTGTGGGATAAAAACAACATGTAGCCAATCCACATCTGAACACCTTTCCATTGTCTCCATGTCTTCTTCTTTAGATGCTAAGGTCTTTGGCTTAGGGATGATTCAATCCTGCATATCAAACATGCTGTTGGTACTCTTTGTAAGTAAAGAAGGTATAGACACGTAGTATTTACTGGGCTCCAGCAAAAGTAACTGAAGGGAATTCTCTGCCCTTGGTTATGCAGGAAGTTTGATTAGATGATGTATCAGTACCATTGGGTCTTAATAATCTTTAAATCTATGCCTCTAATCCAAAGTTCACTGAATTCTTCAGAAAAACAATGACTTCATCTGTCTTTGGTTCAGAGCCACTGTATTGAACTTACAGAGGTTGAACGACACTTTACAAATACGTGGTCTTCTTGCTAGGTATTTATAATCCTTGCTCATGATCATGGTATTTGACTAACCTCCCAAACTACAGTCTATCCAAAGGGTCCATACCATAGCCCACAGGAAGGTGCTGGATCTATTAAGAAATCATTAGTCAAACACATATTTATCGATGGCCAAGAACACATCTGAATAAGTGGAAAAAGAATGAGTATTTAAAAAATTGAATACATTTTTTCATTACAAACTGTTCACTTAACTCTAACTGCAACTTGTTTTCAAGAGCCTAGAGGGAAGTGAATCATACTCATTAGGAAAATCAGCCTCCCCTCAAACAATCCAGTGATGTAATCTCTACTGTGTGGAGTTATTGCACTGGAGACAATGGCATGGATTTAACGAACAACACATTTCTATATATGGCAAACTTTATGTATCCAAAAGAATGCAGCTACCTCCAGGGTGCCACCTGTATTACTGTGCAGTGGCAGGGTGCTGTGTTCATAAACAAAGTTTGGAGGGAGTGAGCTATGATGTTTAATCTTACAAAAATGATGCCTTTGTGGTTCAAGCTGCTTTTACACTGACATAACTGGTACCTCTCAATCTGTGTGACCTGACAGCTCTGACTAACGTCACTAGTCAGAAACAAGCTGAAGCCACGTGGCACCCGCTGGCTCCTACGTGTGATCATCCACCATGGCCTTTTAGACACACCTTTGCACAGACTGTCTGATCTGAGATGAAGAAGTAAAGAAGCAATTCAGTTTGGCAGGCCTTCCAGACCTGTGATTCCTCCTCAGCAGGAGGGCATCAATGGTGACACTGCCTGTGTTAGCGGCCTTCCCACAACCCAATTCCCTCTGTGAAACAGCAATGGCTTTCTTGAACTCAGATGCTGTGGCAAGTGATCTGATCAGGTCTCACTGTTTCCAGTGACTGAGAACCAAAATCCTTCTTAATTAGTCTCCAGCACTGTTCCTCATTGGATCTTAGAATAGAGTAGAAGAGAAAAAAAAGAAAAGGGAAATGAAGGGAAAGAAAAGTTGGAAAGGACCTACAACCACCAACTGCCTGACCACTTTGATCACCTCTCTAGGAAGCCTATTCCAGTGTCTGACCATCCTCTCAATAGAGAAATTTGATCCTCCCCGATGCAGTTTTGAACCATTGCCACGCATTCTGTCACTGGATACCATGGATCAGCACTTTTCACCCCCTTTCCTTCCTCAAGAAGCTGTAGAGAGCAATGAGTACTTTATAATTTTATTGGAAGCTTCCCATCCTGATTATACTTAGACCAGACTTAGATGGGGTGGTCAGATAAGGTCTGTGTCAGCACTGGAACAATCACATCCTTAACTCTCCAATCAGTGGCTTAAATTTCCATGTCTCTCTCTGCAACCTTCATCCTGCGACCTGACCATGAAGACATCTCTTGCTGCAGGCCCTGCAAGAGCATCCAGCAGTGAGCAGGAAGATGTACAGATCATAACCTGGCTACCATGGAGATAGGAGGCATGAGCGAAAGGTGGCAGGGGACTGTGGTGGAACCAATCTGTCAGGGAAACTGTCCTCTCAAAGCATCCCCCTCTCAGGCAGCCCCCAGGAAGAGAGGAAGAGGAATCTGATGGCTGAAGCAAGGACTTGAGGATTTGCTCCCAGCTGCGATGCTGATTCGCTCAGCCAATCTGGCAAAGAGGCTTTTTGAACTTGGAGAATAGTTGCTAGCTGCCATTGCTAGTTTCCTCCTCTGAAGAAAGAAAGCAATTCAGAAACACAGAATCATGGAATATTCTGAGCTGGAAGGGACCCACAAGGATCATCAAGTCCAACTCCTAAGTGAATGGCCCACACAGGGATCGATGCCACAACGATGGCATCATTAGCACCAGGCTCCAACCAACTGAGCCTCATTTGATATTTCTATGCCAGCCGCAAGTAAGACACCCTCATTCTTGAATGCCTGGTGGAAATGGGATTTCTTTTCTTTCTCTCCCCCTGATTTTAGTGTTGGGGCTGGCAAGATCATAGGGCAATGTGAATGCTTGCTGCAGAGGGGGCCAGAGGAAGAAAAACAGATGACCAAATAACTTCAGAAGGACAGGAATTGCCTCCAGGGAGCTCCGCTTCATCCTGCTCTCTCATCAGCTGAGAGATATTCAACAGTGTCCTGCTCTGCTAGTCACTGAATATTTTATATCATGGCTACAACCATTGCATTTGTATTCTGTTTCTCTCTTTCGTCATATCTATTATAAACGAGTAGTGTCTGGGAGCTCTCCCAGGGAAGATTTGCCTGGATGGCTATGGATATTTTATAGTCAAATTGTGAGAGTAAACCAGCTTTCAAGTTCTGTAGTGGGGGGAAAAAAAGTAATAAAAGGGTTATTAAAAAAATAAATAAATGTCGGGATTTTATATGGCTACTTTTTGTAGTGACAGAGCTTCAGCTTGCTCCACAATGGAGCTGGAGTTGCTAGAAGAGCCTTGGGATGGGAGACACCCTCTTGCTGGCATTGTCTGCTGACAGGAGCAATCTGATACACTCTTGCTGGCACCTGGCTTGGCAGGACTGCGCTGGCACCAGGTGAGCCAGGGGTTGTGGCCGTGACTGCAGGCATCAGCGACAGCCGGTATATGGGAAGCAAGGCATGGCTCAGGATTGTAGCAACCCCACCTTTATCTTCGTATTGTTGCATATGTAATATGGATGGGAGGGCAGGGTCTGTCTCCTCATTTAACAGAAGAAATCCTACTGAGTCCTACACCCTCCTCTAGCTCAGGGCTAAAGAAGAAGAGCTGAATAAACTTGTTTTGCCCTAAGAACTCTGAGAGGACTTCAGCCAATGTTGGTATCAAGCCTGGCATCAAGGTACTGAGTTTCAATCTGCAGACAGATATATGGTGGGTTTGCTGGACCAAGTAATGTATTCCACAGGCCAAGAGAAAAAGAACTTTTTTCTCATTTTGTTCTCTTTCAATCTCTGTCTCTGTCTAATCAGTCTGATTTTAAAACTTGCTCTCGGGTCAGCAGCACCCACTGTGGAAATCATATGGCATTGAAGAGTCCATCTACCTCACAGAAATTTATCAGCCCCTTTGTACAACAAGAGGTAAAACAGGGATCAAGCAGGGGCCATAATATTGGATATGAAGGGAAAAATCAACAGATACAAAAGGTGTCTGAAGTTGAGAAATAGAAAATGGCACTCAGAGGCTTTCTTTGGTCTCAGGAGTCACTGTTGCTTTTGGTAATTTGTGGGTAGAACAAATCAGTAAAGAGTTAAAATGCTAAAAGCAAAAAGCCTGTAATGAATTGATTCTCTGGCATGTCCAGTCCACTCCATCTCCAGACAGACCACCACATGAGAACTGTTAAACCAAGCTCTCTTCCAAAATCAAGCACATGGTGATGAGCTTTTACTTCAGCTGTGAGATGAACTTGGGAATATGACACAAGAAAAAAAGCAAGAGAAGCCTCCTCTCTCCACAGTTTTTTTTTGCCAATCTCCCACCAGTCTGGGCCACTCTTCATCAAAGAAGGAGACCCCTTTCCAAGCCTCCAGGATAAGATGAGCAGGAATTAGGCAGCAGAGCTGGCTTACCATAAGGGCCAGCTGCAGGGAACACATGCGTTTGCCAGAGAGCATTAGCAGCTGGATGCTGCCAGCTAAGAAGGACCAGCAGGTCCAGGAAAACTTGGTGTGAGCCAACACTGACAGTGCTCTGCCTGAGCAACCTGCCACCGCCAGCATGACTACAACATGGAGCAGCCTGTCTCCAGGGAGAATCCAGGTGTGTGAAAACTCCTCTGACCTAGCCCAATTCCAAGTGCAGAGAGCAGATGTGAATCCTCAAAACACAGACACAGATGGAGACCTGCTCAGTGAACTGCAGCCCAGCTCCTAGCCCCCGACACCCATGGTGTCAGGGTTTCAGCCTTGCCCAGATTTTGCAGTTTAACCTCTCAGCCGTGCCACATGTGCACAGAGACGTGGCCAGACTCAGGAGCATGTTCCCTCCCAATGACATCTACAGTACTGAGCAGAGAGCGGTTAATTAACCCTGCTTATTGAAGGGCGGACACATTCCTGCGTGGGCCCTGATTTTTCAGTCAGGCTCTAGTCCAGCAGGTGATTAATAACCCTGTGTGCTGTGGGAAGAGTGCATCTATTATTCAAATTAATGAAATTATAATCAAGAGGTGACGAATTAGCAGTTGCTCCTTGACTGGATATGGAAACTCATTAGTGTGCCGGGTGCTTCTGTGATGCTCGCTGCACTCGAGGCTTACAGTAGTGAGAGGAGGGAGCCAGGCAGAGCAGGCAGCCCCTTGGCACAGCTGGGGGAGCACACATCCCACCCAGCCCAATGTAGCCGTGGCCACCCCAGAGCTCTCTGGTCCACAAAGCCCCTTCACCCTCTTCTCCTCTCCAACGTAAGGTGCTGCCCCAAGGATGGGCTGTGCCAGCCTCAGAACCCTGACACTGCTGGGCTACGGGACAAGTATTTGAGTGCAGCAGCCCAGCCTGTTGCTTGGAATACCAGAGTAGGACTCCCACTTTTTGGAATTGCTGGTCTCAGGCACAGCTCTTGGAGGCTTGACATCTTCCCCAAGAGCCCACATGAGGCTGAGTTTACCCTTCCCCGGAGGGTACTCACCAATGTGCTTCCCGTACATGTGGTAGTAGAAGGAGACACAGTAATACTTGGCAGTGATGTTGTAGAGGGGGCTGATGAGCCGGGCTTTGTCTCCTGTCACCCGCGGCCGGGACGCCTCGATGAACATGTAATAACCTGCAGAGTGAGAGAGAAAGGTGGGCAAAGGCAGCACGCACTGGGTCTCCCTTCCTCTGAACGATGGGATGCCAGTGTGGCTGGGAGACCATCCCTCCTCTGGGAGACACGGCCTTGCTCTTCCCAGCTGCTCTGCGCCCACTGTGATCCTGGCCAGAGACACTCGCAGGATGTCCGCAGTGCCTCCCCTGCCTCGGCAGTATTGAGGGAAGTGCAGGAGAGACGGGCATCTGCAGACCTGCTGTGAGCACATGTAGCAGGTGAACCCCTGAACGTGCACGTGCACATATGTCTGGGTGCAAAACGAGCCTTGCTCCTGCAGCACAAGGAGCCTCAGAGCTGACTGCACTGTGCAAGGAGAACACCAGAAGGAGAAACCATTCCAGACTAATTTCTCTGCCTCAAGTAGGGGGAGAGAGGATTCGGTACATCTAGCCTAAACGATATTGTTGTCTAAAGAGAACAATACCAAAGCAGTTGTTAACAGCCCAGGGAGGAACAGATTAGCCATTTAATTTGTTAACATCATTTTCAATGCTCAGTCAGGTTGGTGTACTGAACACTAATGGGAAAAACCATTTCCTTAGCTGGCCATTGGATGTTTCCCATTTTTTTTCGAGTTCAAAGATATGTGTTTGCATACAAATCTGCTTTTCTTATTACAGAAAGAGGGACGTAATATCTAGCTAAACTGGGACCATGTACTCCATGCACAGCTAGGGTGAGCAATACATAACACCAGTCTCCTCCAGTTGTAGGTGAGGCTTCTTTCTGCCCCACAGGCAGTTCCTGTCTAGTCTCTCATGCTTCTGTGCTTGGTACTAAGGAGATCTGTTTGCATCCCTGAGAACTTCTTTGAGGAAACAGCTCACTAAAACCTGCAGGGCCATTTCTAGGTGTTAGAGATATTCTGCTACTCGTTTATCCATTTTTTACTTCAAAACAAGCATCAAACAGTGCAAGGGCATTAGGCAGCAGGCAATTAGCTGACAACAAGAACTAATGCTCACACTATTCCCTTCAACAAAGTTGTGGGTGTTTTAACTGTGTGTTTAATTCCAATCAGTAACATGCAAATTAACTGCCTGCTCCCTGCACCCCGTGTGAAGTAGAAAGCAGATCAGCCCTCCATCAGCTCCCAGAGCCATAAGACTCCTGATAAGAGATGGCATGCACCTCCCCTCCCCAGCCAAGCCGAAAGAAACACAGATTTGTGCCTACCCTCTGGCGTACCGCTGATGTCCGTGGGGGGCCCTGTGTTCACAGTGCGTTTGGGGTTCTGGGTCAGGGCGTTCTGACGGGTCCAATCAAAGTTGTCCATCTTGTCCTGCATGAAGCCGCAGATCTTCTCGTCCTCAAAGCGGCAGGTGTTATCTGTGGGGATGGGAAGGGAAGGGGCTGCTCAGCTGCTGCATTTCAAATACCCTCCCCAAGCTGCCTGAGTGCTCACAGCAGTCCTGTGTCACCACTGAGGCTCTGTGTCAAGCTGGGGGCAGAGGGGCAGCCCCTGACCTCAGGAGGAGGCTGAAAAGGAAGGCACAACAGAAATCATAGAAATCACAGGATGGGTTGAGTTGGAAGCAGCCTCAAAGACCATTCAGTTCCAAACCCATTGCCATGGGCAGGGATGCCATTCACTAGATCAGGTTGTCCAGGGCACCATCCAACCTGACCTTGAACACTTCCACAGAGGGGGCACCCATAACATCTCTGGGCAGCCTGTTCCAGTGCATCACCATTCTCTGAGTAAGGAATTTACTCCTAAAATCTAATGTAAATCTCCCCTCTTTTATTTAAAAATATTCCCCCTTTTCCTATCACTACCCATAATACGTCAGTGATTAGTGTTACTACAGAAGTGTTAATCCAGGCTGATTGATGTGATGGTCTGACAAAATGGAATAAAGCCATTATGGCTAAAGAGAAAGAGATTCTCAGAGAGATCTGAAGGCGCAAATGTAGAGGAGGGTAAAAAGATCACCGAAGACAAACTGGCTACAAGGGCTTTTATATCAGAACAACTTGATGGTAGAATAATTTCCCCAGGAGAGAGGAACAAGTAGCAGCAGATGACCCTCCTTCAGGCTATATATTTAACTAAACTATGACACACATGAAAAAAGATCATGTGGAGAAGAGGTCAGCTCAGTGTGACAAACGTGTCATTTAGCCAGAGTATATCTAATTTATACCAGCTAAAAGGCACATTTGATTTTGCAGCTTATGCTGGTTCCCCTAACAAAATAAAACATGTAGGTAAAAGATTTTTATGTAGGATCAAGCACATGTGCAATAGGGCTTGCTTTTATTACTACCACAAGACAGTTACACCCTAAGGCAATATTGTAAGACAGATGAAAAATCTTGTGCATAGACATAACCCAATATGGACTTGCAGAGATTGGAATGAATTGGACATGACCAGGCTGAAGATTGTAACCTTTGTGTTAAAAAGGTAGTTTTGAGTCACAAAAGCAAAGGCCAAGAACCAGCTTTACACTGCTGATGCAATAGGAGAGGGATGGATAAAACAGGCAAAAAAAAAAGAGAAAACAGGTCCAAGAACTGATGTGAAAACTGCTGTGTGTTTTGAAAGGTCCCTGGGCAGAAACCAGAGCTGGAGAATGAGCTGGAAGTGGGATCTTAGACCTAGTGAGTGATGTAGCTACAGCAAGCACAGATATCTTTAACTGCTGCTTTTAAGTACGAGCAAGGAGGTGTGATACAAAACTGAAAGGTAAAGCCATGAAAGAATGCATACACAAAGGAAAACGAGGCTCTCAATGAGGGCTTGGGATGTTCTAGGAATCTCATCCATGGCACGCTGGTGCAAGACTCAACTTTTTGGGGTTTACCTTCCAGTATTATTTATCGTGCCTATATGAAGAGAAGCCCAAATGCCTGCTGGGGCTCCTGCATTCTTGTATCTTCAGTGACAACTTGCTCTGGTTCCTGGGAAGGAGGCTTTTTCTCCTCACATAGGTGACTCCAGCAGGACATGTAGGACAGAGCAGGGTCCTCAACCTATGGGCTGGGTGCCAAGGATGGGACAGACAAGGAAAGTTTTCTGCAATGTCGGGGCCAAAAGCTCCAGATGCAGTACAATGTGATGGTAGGAGCTTCATACACCTACCACACACAACAAAATCTGTTATCTTGTACCAGAGAAGAGAGACTACCCACGAAATGAATAGAATCTTGACTCTGAGATGCGGCATCTTCTGGTGGCTACCCTGCAGTTCGCATCCCCCCCATCCCCTCCCATTTGGAAACGAAAACAACTGTAATCCAAACGCACATCAAAGGTCTGCACACTCCTATGGTAGGGAACTGGGTTCTCCCTTCTTGCCTGTCTCTTTCCAGCATTCCATCAAAGCAGTGAGAAAAAAGGATGCAGCTTCCTGCTGTGGCCTGCAAAAATGTCTTTGCCAGCACAGGTTGGACAATGTGTGGCAAGCCAAGGGCCTGGTTCATACACCAGAGCAGCTGGGTTTTCTGTAAGCTCAGCGGGAAACACCACATGCCCACTCCTTTGGGCTGAGCACAGCCATCGGGAGCTTGTCTGGGCTGGGCACTTAACTGCTCATTAACCCTGGCTAAGTGCTTTCCGTTCAATCTGCTCATTTCTAATTAGCATCCAAATGCAAATTAGCCACTGCTCTGCAGTGCCTAACACAGGGGCCTGAAAGGCATCTGGAGCTGAAGGAGAAGGCAGCAGAGGACAGGGCAGATGCTTGCAGGGTCTGAGACAGGGCAATTATGTGGGATAGGGGGCCTCTTTCATCCCCAGAACAAAGAGATGGAAGGAGAAAAGAGTGAGAAAGTAGCTCCTCAGGGTCCTTCCTCTCGTGGCTGAGAGAAGGGAGGTCATGGCTGTACCAGATAGCAAGTGGTCCTCAAAGGAGAGGCTGGAGCCCACAACCTTGCTGATGTTGCTAGGTTGTGTAATACCCCTGCTTTCTCTCTACTGGACCAAAGAAAAGCACCTGTACGACTCCAGCTCATGGGCTGCCAGCTGCAGTAAAAAGAGACACATTTTCTCTTAGAATGGCATTATCTTACACAGTAGTATCCACAATGACTGTCCTTTTGCAAAAGCACCAGGGCAGTTTGCACCTCTGACCCTGTTGAGCACACAGACTTTCAAAGAAAGATGACATCTTTCTCCAACACAGAATTACCTTAACAGGGAATATCAGGTGGAAAGCAGAGTTGGAAGCTGTAACAACAGAGGTCAGCCAAGCAACTGATTGAGAAGGAACAAACCAAAAATGAGGAGGCACAGAAATCAAAGGAAAAGCAGATTAAGGAGAAAGCACAAGCTCAGGTGGAGATCAGAGAGTGTTGTGCAAGACAAGAGGACCTGAGGACAGCATTCCCAACTTAGCACCAAGGCCTGCTTGTGCCAGCCTGGTGGACTACTGTGCCTCATTTGTAAGAAGCCACACACATGGGATGAGACTGCTCAGAGAAGTTGACTCAAAAGTCTACGAGAGAGTTCTTTTAATGTCCAAATAGGGCCTTGAGTGCATCCTCTCTTCTCACTCAAATGCAGCTCCTTCCAGAAGGTAACGCTTCTAGCAGAGCACATAAAATAGAGAAGGGTCCTGTGCATCACAGATCAAGCAATGCTGTTGCTTAATCAACAACATGATCCATCTTATGTGCAACACCACTTGCTGTGCAGGAGTTTGTAACTCCAGGACACTGCCTCTGCTTAGCTTGGGAGCTCAAGGCACTTTGCAACAACTAATGAACAAGGCTTAACTTCCCTGTAGCATAGCAATGCCTCTTTCTAGATATCTTCTGCATTACATGTGGGGAAATAGATGAACCAAGTATTGAGAGACACATTTAAGGTCACAGAAGGCAGGGCCTAAGATGGAAACAGAACCCGAGTGCTCTGACTCCTGGTCCTTTGGTTTAAAACAAGCCACAGGAAAGCAAAGCTCTGTGGTTTTTCTGAGCTACAAGTGGAGGTGCCATGAATAACTAGGAAGTGTTCAGTGTGGTTTGGGACACTGCCAGCATGTCACCTCTGCATGGTTATCAACATGGTTCACCATGAGAAATCATGCAGATCCAGCCAGAAAGAAAACCTTTAAATCACCTGCTGTACCTCAGAGGCCACAGAAGTGATCTGACTTTTGACCTTGACTGTGTGATGCAAATCTTCTTGAAGAATTTCGCCATTTGCCAGGGATCCTGGCTCATCATCAAGGTGTAAAGGAAGCTTCCTGTTTAAAATTTAAGCAGTGGATTTAAATATTGAACACAGAAGTTGTTCTCTGGATTATTACAGGTGAGGTGGAGGTGGCAGGGGAGCTGGCTCCTCGAAGGCTGGAGTTAGTGCTGTCTTCACCAAACAGATTTCCTTGGCAGGCTTTGCAGTGCTTGCAGCTCAGAGTGCAGAGATGTTTGCTCTCAGCTACAGACACCTCCCTGCATTCCCAGGGGAGAGACCCTCTATTGTGGCTATTAGCATTTTTTGTTGCTTTGCCTTCTTGAGAAATGTAATGGAGGTTTTCCTTTCAAGTCCTTAGGGGAAAGCCAACCCTGGTTCTGAAATTCCGGCTGCCAGATGAATGCAAAAAATAATAATCCTATTCTAACGGCAGACTATGGCTGAATAGCAGATGGAGTGCACTTGAATAAAACTGCCTTATCATTTAGCTGTGGCCTGACAACTGACACTGTCTTGGAGCATAGAGGACCATGCTCTGAGCCCCAGCTCTGTTGCAGACCTGCTGCGTGACCGACAGGCTAACGTTTTCTGGACATCCATTTCCCCATCTAGAAAATGAAGAAAATGAAAACTGTATTGAGACCTCAAAGTACGTAATGATCTGAGAAAGAACATTTAACAGTCTCTCCCATTGCAAGCTTCTAGGGCTTTTATAACAGGTATTGGAAGAAAGCTACACAATGCTGCAACTGGTTAAGTCATCCTATTTGCCGTCAGGATACAAGGAACTGTCACCTTTTTTAACCTTTGCATTACAAACATTCTTGAAGAATGGACACACTCTCGAGTAATCCAACTCTAAACACAGGCTGACATCTCATTCCCACATGTTCTTACCTGAACAAACTTGGATTCCTCTGGACTCTGAGCATTATCAGAGACCAGACACACAAGCAATAGATGGTAAGCAACAAGCCAGGCTAATCTACAACAACCAACATCTGCCACGGATCACTACCCACTGTACTTGTCCATGGTCCCAAAATCACGGTTTTAGCATCACACACAGTCAGACTGCAGGTATGTGAGAAATAGTGTTGCTGCTCTGGAAGGGCAAGACATGTTGTCCAACCAAAAAATAAACCAGCTATCCCACATACTTCTTAATGACCTCATCACCAAGGCTACAAGGTTACATCTGATAAAACAAGGGAAACCAAAACACCCATGGCTGAGAAGCTGGAATGGCTTGTGGGGCAGAACTCCAGAGTTTAGTTTAGAAAGCAAAGGTTATATCCAAATAAAATTGCAGAGGAGGTAAGAAGGACTGAGCAGATTCCCCAGCACTGGAATTTGGTCATGACATTAAAATAATCAGTTATTCTAAGAGAATTTTAAGGTAAAATCTTAGAATTAAGATAATTCTTAGGCAGTTTTTTAAATACAAATTCTGTTTTTTAGAAACAGATTAACAGATTTTTAATAGTCAGTCTTATTGGTAGTCTCTAAATATTTGAAATTCCCAATGTCTTTTGTTCACTTCCTCTGCTCTTCCTTTGCTTTTCCTTTATAACCCAATAGCTGACTCTGTAACCATGCCACACGCATGCCTGCTCCAATGTTATTAACATCTTATTAGGCTGAGAGAGAAAATGCATGAAGAAGTAATTGTATTAAGTGACTCTCAGAGTTTGTAAATTAATCACCATTGTGCATGCCCTTGGATCAGGTTGCCACAGGCATTAATCATCTAATCTTTGCCTTTCACTTGAGAGCTTTCAATGTTTGCTCCCAGAATTTGGCTAAGCAGCCTAGTGTGAACTTTTCCCTGGGGGTGGTGGTAGCAGAGGAAGTAGGAAAAGAAGAGGTAGCAGGAGGGATTTCCATGTTTTTGGGATGAGAGTCAGGGAACTCAGCTGTGGTCCAAAGAAAGACCTAAAAAGCCTTTGGGCTCATATTTCACCATCAGCAGGTCTGAAAGGAAAGAGTGTATGTGAAAGCAAGTGTGGTAGGTCCAATTTTAGGCAGTCAATCTCAAGGCGCGAACTCACGGGCACGGCCCTCACAACTGGCCCAGAGGCCCCAATATCCACCAGAGGCTGCGCAATTTATATCACAGGGAAATCGTAAGTGTTAGGTTTACTGCATGAAAAACATGAGTGGCTGAGTTATCTTCCACCACAGGCAAATTTCCTGCAGTTGTTCTGGACTCAATCAAGCTGCCAAAGCTACCCCAGGCAAGAAATCTGAAGGCTCAGTTTACAAAGATCCCAAGAGATTGACACAATTAGGACTGAAGCTGCTCTGGGTTTACCAGTGATTTATGCAGTGTAAAAGCAAGTGGCAAATGGCCAGATTTTGTCATTTTCACCTGTGGGCTGGGACGCTTGCCTCCTCCAGCAAGTACCGAGAGACACATTCTGGAGTAGGTCCCTGGCAATATGCTCCATGTTTCGCACTTATGTCTTCTATGGAGAATATTTAAAGAAGATCAGGAAGTGAGGAAGAGCAAGCTAATGGAATCAGGAATCAAAGAAAAAAAATCCCTCTGACTCTGTAAGAAGCTCCTACTCTCAGGCAGAGTATGGTTCATGAAACCATCTTCAGAGCGTGAACATGCAAGAATTAACGCCTTGTGGCTGCCTTAACAAGACAGCTCTCTATCCTGATTCTTGGCTGCCGTCACCTAATCCTGGCTTCTCCTCCCCACTGCTACCTTGCAGTGCAGGAGTAGCACTTACCTACACACAGAGTAATACATAAAAACACTGAATACTGACTCAGCAGCTGGAAACAGGGAGGAACAGGCCCATGCTCTCCATGGAGCACTGGCAAGTAGTCTACCCATCTCTGCCCAAGAGCCTTGCCTGGACTTACATCCTACAATCAAAGCAAAGGGACCTTGTTGCATTCCCTGAAGATCATTTCCCCACTACTTAAAGCAAGCTAGAATTCCTCTTTTACGCTCAATGGGCACTGTCATGTTGGTCTTAAAGACCATCGTTCTTAGACACTGTGTATTCTGCTCTCAAAATCAAGAGGAACTCTGGATGCTCAGCACAGATGTGCCTGCATCTTGCCAAGAATAAGCAGAAGGTAAATAAGCAAGTTAACAGTGATGACACTGAGGGGAAGAAGAAAGGGACTGTGCTCAAGGAGTTTGCAAGAAGATACAGATCTGAGCTGGAGACTGCTCCATACAAGCCTGCAGAAATACCAAGTGGTATCATTCCTAGTCAGAAGAGGATGGGGAATATTCCTAAACACAGATGTTTTGGGGAACATTTAATAACCTGCTTACTGGAAGTAGATTGCTCATGCTGGGGCATGGGAGTGGGTGTTCAAGATCACAGTCTACCCAGTCATAGAGATATCAGGTGTGAGCGAGAGGCTTATCCCTGGTGTAAATCTCCTGGCAATAACTCGAGGTACAACAAATGGAAATATTTGCTGGAAGCTTTAGTGTATGCAATTTCATCCTCTTTTGGGGAAAAAGATTTGACAAAGTCAGCTGTGTATTCCAGCTGCTTGTCTTGCCTGATCTGCTGGAGCACTTGACTAACACACATTACATTCAAAGCATTAACACAAAGGTCTTGTTGCTTACCTGTTGGATTGGGATAGTTGATTGCTGGAAAAAGAAATAAAAAAACAAGTCACAACAAAAGCACAAGTCATAATCAAAGTCTGAAAATAAAACAAACACATCAAGAAAGGTCACAAATGCACGAGTCTCCTGGCAGCATCCCTGTCAGAAAGCAGTGCTTGGTGCCTGTTTTCTGTGGTGGAAAAGGATGCTGACACTCTGATCCAAGCAGCAAGAGACCTTAAGAAAACCCCATCTAAGGGGTGATCCTGGAATTGCATAGGGAAACCCTTCTAGTAACCTAAGTAGTTTCCTTCTGGAGCACCCAGAAGGATAGCATCCACTTAGATACCAAAGCTTGGTATCTAAGAGGGACATCAAAGCAGTTTGATGCACTGTGGAAGACGGACACGACAGGTATGCTGGGGACACGGGACACATTGTCAGTCCTTGGGACAAGAGAGTTGTGTGAAATCAAGCAAACACAGGAGGAGAAGGATCTGTACTTTCTGCTGAAATAGAGGGTCCAAACTCCTGTTGGAGAGTAAAGAAATCACAGAGTTGTGGGACTAGAGAGAGCTGTGAGCTGTTGGGATGAAGGGGAGACAAGTACGGTCAGTGTATAGCAATGAGATAATCTGGCATTCAAGGTATTCGACAGAGCTACAGCTTTATGAGTGACTAGTTAGGAAAGGAATCATGCATTCAGCTCTGGAAATAACTGAAGTCTCCCAAAATCCTCTTACTTTTGTGCGTGTGTGGCTAATACACAGCATCCAGTGGCTATCTTGTATAATAAGCCACTATACTATGGGGATTTGCAGCATGGCCTGACTGGGGTTTTGGGGATCTCCTGCCCACAGAGTGGAGAGTGTAAGTCAGAGCTGCTGAGTGAAGGATGAGTGGAGACTGACCTTCAGAGGTCTCTAGTGCTCTGCATTGATGGCAACATCCAAAATACAGTCAAATGTGATAGCACTGTGCCATCAGAACTCCTCAGAGCAGAGAGACCCACCCAAGGGTCACAGAAGACCACATCTCTGCATGCCCACAGCCCCAGGCCTCAGGCTTGGATCTGCTCTCATAGGCAGGACCGAGGAGGAGACACCTACGTTCCATGTACCGGATGATGCGGGCAGCCATATCTCCAGCCCCAAAGCTGGTGATGGGCGTCAGGCGAACTTCATAGCTCTGAGGCACTTTCAGGTTGGGCAAGATGTGCTCCAGCAACAGGCCCTTCTCCATTTTCTTCACAGGAATGAAGGTTTGGATCGTGTTTCTCTGAGACAGCTGCATAGAAAAAGACCCCACAGTGTTACAAAAATCCTGAAACGGGAAACCTGAGCAAACTTATCCATCATCTAACACCCTATTCCTCCCCTTCCTATACAGATGTACACCTGGTTGCTCCATGAGATCTTCATGCAGTATTGGTTTGAAAATTGGCATCCCTCATACAGAACAGTGATCAGGAGCCTGAGCTCTCTCTGAAAGGAAGCCTTGGTGTCCTCCTGACTGTAGGAACAACTTGAACTACAGGTCCTGAAGCAACTTTGTGTCAGAAGCAATGGCTTCAGGAGGGAGAAAATGAACCCAATTCATCCCTGTTAGTGCACCCAGGTCCTGTGCAAACACAGCATGGCATTGCACCAAGATACTCTTCAGTTCACAACCACTGCTGCAGAATTCATTCATTTTCTGCCTGGGCCATGTAGCATTTCATCTCGTGTCTCACTGGGACCAGTCTACTACCATACTTCCTCGGAAACCTTCCATAGGGTCCATCCTTGAATCCGAGCCCAAACTGCCTCTGCAGACCAGAGCAAGGGGTCTAGTTCAAGTCGATGATTCTCTGGAGTCACTCATAGGCTCCCTCTTCCTCTGATGCCCATTGGAAGGGACTGAACTATGCTAGCTGAACCATACCAGCTAAACATTGTTCAGTTTGCTAAGGCAGCAGGGAAGTTTCAAGAAAACAATGGGGAAAATATCGTTATCAAAATCACCACCACTAAAAATGATGAATTACATGTCAGTGAAACTTCCCTGCCATGGTCATGCTTGCTTGGCTGGGAAAGAACAAGAACGAGGATTGCATTGTGAAGATACAATTTCCTGCCTGTCGCTGTGCAGTGCCTGGATCCTTGTGGCAAGATATGTTACTGGAGATGCTGGTGCCAGTAAAAAGACCTTTGGCAGGACTTTCCATAGTCCAGTGTTCACTAAACTTTCCCCTGCCTCTGACATATCCTCTAGGCTGAAGTTTTCATTGCAAAGGCAAGTCTCCTGACAGGCAGTCTCAGTGTTCGTCATTAACTCTGAAGTTACAGGACTACTGGAACCGGGATGCATGGAGGAAGGTTTACAGCAAATCTGTCAGTGTTGAGAGTGTGGGGCAAGAAGATGGAGTGAGGGCACAGCAGAAGCAAAGGCCACTATCAAAGCAGGGCAGGGGGCAGTGGTGACGTGGCACTTAGTAAAAACAAGTACATGCAATCCCTCCTCTGCCTGTCTCCAGCTCTCACGTAAGTAACTCTATGTTCAAACTCAGAAGCAATGGCTGCCACTGTACAGCTTTCTGTGCCAAAGCCCCATTCATTTCAACACAGACAGGACCCATTGACCCACCTCCTTGATATGCTCACAGTTTGGACGATGGTCCCAAGTGAAGAGGCAGGGAGTGGTCCCTGGGAACCTGTGGCTGCATGTGGTTCTCACAGTGAAAAAGAATTTTGCACCTGCCTTACAGATTGTACCTAAATGAGACCTTTGTATCAGAACAGATCAGAGTGTAAGTTGCTTGCTGCACTCTCCTCCTCCTCCCCTGGGCAAGATGGAGCAGAAAGCTGGGAGCTCTTCTGGTGCCTCTCCCCAGCTTGGTGCTGCCCTCCAAGGCACCTGAGCGCAGTCCTAGTGGGCAGGACCAGGGCAGTGCCTCTGGGAACCAGAAGCACCAGGATGCTTCCAGGATCTGTTCGTATCAACAAGCCCTGTCTGCACACATGCAAGCTGGGTTCTGACCCAGCTGGCATTCCTACTGCTCAGCCCTCCTGTCTGCCAAACCTCCACACTGCTGCTCTGGCCAAGCGGTGGCAGAGCTGGCTCCCAGGGGCAAGGACTTAACCAGGGATCATTAGCACCAGACCTCCAATTATCTGCGAGAAGAGGAGCAGTCAGAAGCCAGAAGCAGAAGGCTGGAGTGGTTCAGCTCCTGGCATTGGGTTTTTTGGGGAGTGAAGTGTGACTGGGAGGGCTGGCAGCAGCTCCTCCCCACAGGCTGCCATTTGCTGGGGTGTTGGGATGGCAGCCAGCAAATAGGAGGAGGTCAGGAGCCATTTCCCTCGTCTAGACATAACCTTTAGAAGAGAAACAAAATGGAGAGTCAGAGAGAAAATTGAGGGGGAGATTCAGACAGTGCAAATTCCACCTCAGCTGGGAGTTAGGTGGAATTTGGGTATCTAATGCCTCTGGGAGCAAGGTCAAATCACGTACTCTCCCATATCATCTAATCCAGGACAAACTGAGAAATCAGCCTCCAGTCTGGACTGCAAAGCTCTGGATCCCCCAGTTGAGTCTATCTTCAGGGACTTGTGTTACCAAATAAATAACTGGCTGTCACCCAGGTTTGGCTGCAAAACAGAAATAATTAAAGGCACGTATGCTTCCCATGGGTTGCAACCTGCCTGCTTCCAGAAGAGACCTGGATCACTAGGTAATAGGAAAGGCACAGCTAAAGCTCAGCATGTATCTCCTCTTGGCGCATAGAGGTAAAGTTTTAAGAGGGTCTTTTCCCTCCACCAAATACTTTGTAGCTCTATCTTCTCTCAGCGTATGTCCTGTCTCTATCCAATATGCAACTTGGAGAGACACAGAAGCTGGCTGCCAGCAAGACTGCCCTCTGTACATCTTTACTACAGTCTCTACAGTCCTGGCATCACAACAGAACTGGTCCTGGATGTCTTTGGAAAGACTGGCTCTTCTCTGTGAAAAACAGCATGGGCCCTGAGCTAGCTGCAGCTGTCAGAAGGAAGAGCCAGGTGCGCTGCCAGCACAGTTTAAAGGGCATGAAATGAGTGCAAGGGAGAAAAAGGGGGCAGCTCCAGCCAGCTGCTTGCTGTGTGCATGTGGAGCAGGTGCTGGCTTGCAGTCACTAGCGCAGGTCCAGCAGACAAAGACATAAAGGCCAAGGACTGCCTCTGCATCCCCCTCCTTAAACATCCTTTGCATCCCTGATTGCCAGCAGCAGGTCTGTGCAGAGCTGCATGCATCAGTCCAGTAGGAAGCCATTTTTCAATCCACTTCAATTGCCAGCTGTTCCCCTTTCCCCTGCTCCATGTGTTCTCATGCTATCCTGGTATCTTCCACCCCCTGCTCAGCATCTCTCCTGTGGATCACGTTGACCCAGTGTTCCAGTTTAATATTGCTGCAGTGCAGTTAATAAAGCAGAGGCCGGCGCAGAGGACAGGGAAACGCTGGCCACCTTATTAGAGACGCTGAAGTCTCAGTGGAGGAGCTCATGCAACAAGCTCATTCATCACCAGGCTCAGGAAGCTGGCTCAGGGGCCAGAACAAGAGCACTGTGCAGAACACAGACTCACCTCTGCCTTTACCTCCTTCCATTCCCAATAATCTGAGGAAGGGGATGGGAAAGGAAAAAACCCAAACAAATTCACAGTTTCTACCAGCTGGCTGTGAATATCATATAGGCTGCAGAGGCAAGAATGTTCTTGTAGAACGGGTTCTCTAAAAACACCTTACAAAGGGCAAAGTCAGCCCCATGTGGTTTGTGTGTATTCACGTGCAGTGTATGCAACCTGTCCCTTTCCCTGTCACTGTAAGCAGTATTAGCGATCGGGGAGAGCACACTCACATGCACTCAGCCACCAAACCTCTGGGAGTTCCAAACTGGGGCTGCCCTTTCTCATTCCTCACCATCACCTACCCTGTTGGTGGGTACTGTCTGCCCTTTCCCCTGCTGTATCATTTGAACCAGCTTGCGATGCTTGCAGAGCGCTTGTCCCTCTGTAGCCAGCCGAGCTCGCCCACGGACCAGGAACACACACTAAGAGTCTCAGAGACAACAGCAGGATGCCACAGTACCCCTGCCCCTGCTTCCATTCCCAGCTGAGGCATTGTCACAGCAGAGGGCCCAAGGTATGACACTGCCACACCTACACTTTCTGTTTACATAGGCTATTAAAGGAAAAAAACCAGGATGATGTTTTCAGACTGAATGATGTTTAGGCCAGATATGTACCTGGTAGCAGCCTTAATAAAGCTAAAGGATATTAATAAAGACATCTGTCAAGAGTTAGTGTTGTGGTTCTGCTCTACACCACCATGACAACCTACCTGTACTGAGACTAGTGTGACTTGTGAAGCCATGCACGTGGTCTCACAACCAAGTGTATATTAATGCTTGTTTGAGGGAGACATCAGAAAGAAAATCTGTTTCATCACCAAGCCCCAAGGTATTTCTAACAAATACCAGCTAGAAAAACGTACATTAAAATCATGTAGATCCCCCAACAAGCTGATCAGAGCAAAGGAACTGTTTTGCAGTCATCCAGCTTCCCAGTGTTGCAATTCACTCCTGATGCTCTCTCTTAACTTGTCCCGCTTCTTCAGCAACTTCTCAGCTCAGGGCACAAGCACTAGCTCTGCCTTCCAATATCTCCATTCAAATCCTTTCCACACATGCTCGCTCTTTCGCCTTTTTTCTCAGCCTCATTCAAATTCCCCTGGCTGCTCCTTCCTGCAGCACAAAAGAGACGGGGTGGCTGCCTGCATTCCTACTCCAGCCTCACGAACTGCAGATATGGGCTGCTGGGACAGCTCCCAGCTCCATCCGCAGCCTCTCCAGCCTCTCTGAAGGGAGAGGAGGCAGCAGATAAGGGCAGGCTGGTGTGGCACAGCAGCCTCGCACGCAGGCTCCATCCCTCTGGCAGGCTCTTCCTTGCTCCCTGTGCAGCTACTCACAGGAGCACACCAGACAAATGCTGCTTCTGGCACGTGTGCAGGTGGGGTGTCCTGAGCCCCCCCGCTCTCCTCCTTCTCTCTCATCTGTGAGTGTCAGGACACACTGGAGAGCAGATGTCCAGCAGACTAGGAGCTGTGGAGAGCCTGGTGGTGCAGGAAGAACAGGAATCTCAAAAAGGTCTGAAAAGAAGCATGGGACAATAATCTGGACAAAATAATCTTCAACTGCCTGTGCAGCTGGTGGGCTGCACTCTTCAAGCAACCAGCAATCAAGGTGCTCTTCAAAGCTCAGTGCCAAGCTGCCCAGTTTCTCAGCACACATAGACATCCCTGTTTAGCAAGGTCCAGGGGCCAGGAGAAGGTGAGAGTAACAGAAATGCACTTTTAGTCTGACAGGCAATACTACTCAGGGTGTGACAGAGCCTCCCATTTGTACCACTTCAGCCTGTTTTCACAGAGTCTTGGCTTCACTACATAGCTCTGTCCTAGAGTGCTGCAGGCATCATCTTTTATCAGATTTCCCCAGTGGCTGCGACTGTGATGACCTCATCCCAACAAAGTCCAGCTAAGATACAGCTGCTCCCTTCCTAAGGGAGTGTTATTCACAAAGACCAGAAACAATCACACCACTGTCCTCACCAGGATGGGACTGGCAGTGTCTGCGGCCTTAAACTGGTGACAGCCAGGAAAGATACTCCCAAGATACTGGAAGGGGCTGAGCTTCTTTTTGGTGCTGGTAGGAGCTCCTGGGATGAACATGGGGGGCTCTGCAATGCCAAACCTCCCGCTACTTCATCAGACATTCCCTGTCCTCAATTCCTACCCCAACTGTGCCTCCAAAGCTACAGAATATGTGGCAGAGAGGCAACCTCAAAGAGTTTAGAAGCCATGGACTTCTTAAAGTTAAAAAAAAAAAAAGGAAATATGATTACAGAATTTATGTGTGTCGGAGTTTATAGTGCCAGAGATTAAAAGCACATTATCCAATTCTCCATTGCTGGAGAACGAGAGCTCAGCAGATGAGTTCCACAGGTAGAAGTAATTTCTTGGGAAACGAGGAATGACAAATGCTCAGAAACAGGGTCAGGAGGGAGGTGGGGATAGAAAATTTTAGGGAACTCTCTTGAATGTGAGGCTCCAATATGTTCCACAAGGCTGGGAAAATATGCCATAAATCTGGCCCTTCCTTTCCCCTTCTTACTATTCACTCTCTGACACACAGCAGTGGATTGAGATTGTGATCCTTGATGTCACCTTGGCACCACAGAGCAGAGCAGAGCAGAGCAGAGGAAGATGTCTTTGACGTTCCTTTTGAACACTATGAATTTGATCCTTGATCTCTGTATTTTGGCAGAGGGATAAAACCCCTCTGCCCCCAGAGCTAGGAGAAGGACAAAGCATGGCTACAATCTAGGACACAGCAGGGGAGGTACACTCCTGGCTGACAGGACCCCGTCCCCTGTCACCAGAAATGCTGCCTCTGCTTATTAATTTTATGTATGTATCACATCTTATCTTAAAAGTGGTTTGTTCCCTTTAGGCCTGCTCGTCCCGCCGGACATCTGTTCTGCAGCCTGATCGCCCTAATGTTCTCATTTCCAGACTGAATTTATTCACATGCAGCTTGCACCCAGTTATCTTGTGCCAGTATTGTCCTTTAGCTTCAATGGCTCTTTTCCCTCGCTGCTGCTTGACCCCCCGATGTTTTACAGACAGCAATCTCACAACCTCTCAGCCTCTGCTTTGCTGGGCTGAGTACTCTGTGACTGCTCTTGCAACACAGACTCTCACTTTCTGGGACTGAGTCTACAATATTTTTCTGCATGATCCTACTTGATGGAGTCTGGTGCCCCAGCCCTGCATATAGGATGTAGTGGCACTTCTCCACCCTGCCCAGAAGTACCTCAAGTTTCATCTAGGAGTACATTTGCCCTTTCTCACATCTGCATCTTAGCAGCAGCTACTTGAAGTCAACTCACTTGTGCACTGCACTCATTTTCCAGTGATGAGCTCTCAGCCTGCAGCACCGTCTGCATCTATGACCCTGCCTTTGCACCACTGCATTTCATCCCACCAGAACCACTCAAATAGTTTTCCATCTTTCAGATCTTTCTTCCAGTCCTTCCTAATCCTTCACAAAGGTGGCATTGTCTCCCAGCCTGGTGTCAGCTGCACAAAATTTCAAGAGCACAATCCTAATAGAGGATTCTGAACTCTGGCTGGTATCACCTGCAGGGAAGATGCCTGCCTACTCTGGAAAAACGATTTGAGTAAGTTTTGGGTAGTGAAGAAATTTGGTTTGGATATGAACATAGTCATTGCGATGTTTCTTTATAATCTTTCATCAAACTTTCTCTGCCTGTCACATTGAACTAAAATATTTTCCTTGGTTAGTACTTAATCACCATCTTGGATGGAAATAATGTCAAGCATTAACCTCATCAATTAAAGGGCTAAGGCAAGTTTAAAGTTGGATTTGTTTCATTTTCTTTGCTTGATAACCATTACTCCTAAGGGGTTTCCAGAACAAATAATCACACTGCAAGCACAAAGCTGGCATTTCCCACACAAGCACATGAGTGAACTGAAATTCATGCCTATGTTTTTCATCAGCCAAGCACACAGGTTCAGACCCTGGGCTTAAGCAAGGAGGGATGGCCAAACCAAATCCATCATTAAGTCTAAATGAGGATTCCTGGAAGCTTTTTGTACCGAACTCTTCTTTATCAGGAGGCCCAGTTTCTTGGCTGAAACATTCCCAGCTCCAGAGAGAGAAGGAACTGCAGGCTTCAGTGGCTTCTGAGGATACTGGAGCCATCTAGGCTGGAAGTCAGTCTCTCTCTCTTCCTCTTGCACAGGCAATCAGCTGCCCATCCTCATTAGGTGCCAAGAGCAGCAGTTTATGGCTTCCTAGAGAAGCCAAATTGGTACTGTCATGAATTACTGTAAGTGCTTGTTCCACACTCTTCAATAATGTCTTTCATTAGGATCTGATCAGAAAGCAATATGTATTTTATTAGCCTATGTTTCCTGGCCTAAGGAAGAACAGACCTAGCCTGTCTAGCCTCTGTCAGAGAGGCAGTCAAGCACAAGCCTTAACTGAGAATCTCTTCAACTGTCTCACAGCCTTATTTTCAACCCTGAGGGCACATGCAGTCCTTCTGTTTCAGACTGGAAGCTCTCTATTCCTACTGCAAGTTCCTACCTGTACTGTGCTATGCACTGCAGAGCCTGAAATCACCTCTCTCTCTGTTGTATGGGCATGAGCTGGATAAAACACAGTATCTCTCACGCTCCTCTATATCCCCCTCTCGCAGAGAGCAACAGTTCCAGACTCTTTTGAGCCTCACATCTGAAAATCAGCACTGCTCGGTGCCTTACTGGATCCAACTTTACACCCATCCCTACATCAGTAAGCTCAGTCTCCTCTTCCACCAATTTACTTGCACTGGACACATCTGCTTGCAGCCAGACCCATGCACGTGTCTATGCACTGTGCTGTCAGCACTTCTGGCTCCAAGAAAAAAAAAGCAATTTAGCTCTGCACAGTCCAAGTCTGCCCAGCTGCAGTTAGGCTGAGCTCTGAGCCACTTTGCCTATAATGTGGGTGTAACCTGCAAGCAGGACATGGTCCACCAGCAGGAGCTGCCATCTCCCAAGTTTCATTTCTTGGGTTCTCTACAGATCCTGACAGAGCTCTCCGTTAGGGCACCTTCACCCTTGAAAACAACTAATAAAGGACAGGGCTGATGCTTCCTGGAGCAGAAATAGCCTTTTTGTGCAGCTCTGGGCTTTCCAGTCTGGTACCTGTAATAAAGGTATGTAGGTAAGCACCGAGCCAGAGCCTCTGGGCTGTCTATAAAGAAGAGGCAGAGGCAGCACAGGATATGAAGGGAGAGCCATAAAGCCGTTCACATTGCTCCATGCTGCCCGTGCTCCATGTGTATCATCTTTATGATACACAGCCAAAACATCCATCTAGTGCCTACTGCTTTCACTTGTGACTAGCTGTGGGAAAGACTACATCTCTCTTCCAAACCCTTCCCCTTCACACAGTCTTATCTCTTATCTCCAATGTGTTTTAGGGAGTGAGAGCCAGGGGGAAAAAGAAACAAAACTAAGAACAAACCAAAAAAAAGGAAACAGAAACAAAAGAAAGAAGACGTGGAATATCGGAGGGGGAGCAGGGAAAGGCACAAAGGTCCACAAAGAAGATACAGTGAAGCAGTAGGAGGAACATGGACTGACTACTGAAAATAATGGATGAGCAGAGTATACGGGGGAAGCCACATTACAGCCTATCAATAGGGACTTTCAGAAAAACTCAATACTAGCATGTACCCCTTGAAGTCACTGATGAGTGTGGATAAGAGATGCACAAAAAGGACTGACTTTGATATCTGGCAAGCATTTGCCATTCTGCACTCAGCTTTGTAAAACACAAGCCAAGAGCCTGCTGGATATGAACAAGCACAGTGGTGTGAAAACAACATCTGTATCCTGCAAAGCTGCTATGAGGGGTCTATTGGTTTGGGGAATCTGATTATCTCTTCTCTCACATTTTTCTTACCCAAAATGAACACTGTACAGTGGTGTTAAGAGCTAGAAAGACATGAGATTTTCCTTCTAGATGTGTTTTAAAATCATATGGGCCTTTCCAGCAAGATTATTTGAATTGTTCTTCTCAGCCACTGTAACTGTTCTGAACACAGCTAAAACTGGGACATCTGCCTGAATTATTCCCTTGTACTAGGAAAGCTAAACAATATCCTGCTTTCTCTCTCACCCAGTCAAGTACTTGAACAGCATTAGGAGCAGTATTTAGGAAAAGTACATGTTAAGACAAAAACTCTCTGTGAGGCACCTTATGAATGGCAAGACACCTTATAAAACAGTCAGCTACCCCGTTTTGGGCAGGTTACCTTACACTTTGGATCTGGGTGAGACAGAGGTAATTTTCCCCATAGGAGCCCTCACAATGCTGTGCTTTGTGTGGGTAGCTAGAAAGAACTTGAGAACACACCAGTGTTTTGGCTACTGCTAAGAAGAGTTCCCACAGCACCGGTGCTATGTCTCCAACACTCTCCCCTCACCAGTAGACCAAGGGTGGGCAAGATCTTGGGAGAGGACATCATATCCAGGACTGATGATTCAAATTGACCAAAGGGATATGAAAGTATGACTGTGGCATTTGTCTTCCAGAGCAACTGCTACATGTACTGAAGACCTGCTTCCCAGGAAGTGGCTGGACATTGCCTGCTGATGGGAAGTAGAGCATCAGTTGTTTGTTTTCCTTTGCTTCTGCACATGGCCTTAGCTTTTGGTTATTAAACTGCCTTTATCTTGACCTACGTGGTTTTTGCAATCTTATTTTCTCTCCCTCTGTCCTGCTAAGGAGGGGAATGATAGAGCAGTTTGGTGGGCAACTGGCATCCAGCCAAGGTTAGCCAACTACAATTTACTTACTTTGCACATCACAGAAGAGAAATGATACCTAAAGACTGAAGCACAACTAATCTACCACTGCTCATATTACTAATTTTCCCAACTAACTTATTACTAATGATCTGTGGACTAGGGAAAACCAGCTCAGGAAAACCATGTATCATATTGAAGAGCGATTTGTGAATGCAAAAAGACAGAATTAATCAAACTAATTCATCAGTTAAGCATCATTTGCTAAGCTCTCATGGGCAAAGGGAAGAAGTCCCAATAGTGGCATTGGAAACTGTTAGACTACCAAAGAGGGAAACCTTATCCCACGTCTACCAGTCATTTCCACTGAAATAACACCTGACCCATTAGTGCTGGTCAGGCTTGTGCCAAGCTTCCCTGGCCACCCTTGTAGAAAACACTCTGACCCTCTGGCTGACAGGGCCAACAACAGCCATGGCCAGGCAGACACCTCCATGTGCAGTGAGTAATGGCCAGGGGAAAACTCCCTTACTTTTTGCTGGGTGGAGGTTCTGCTGGTGTCAACTTAGCCAACAGAGAGTGCAAATATGAAATGTGGAAAAAGTGCCTTGTTTCCACCCCCACCAAACATTCATCTGTCCTGGGATCTTCCCTTATAACAGAGGTGGAGAAGACCTTGTTCTAGCAGCATCCTCTGTGACAGATTGCTAGGGACGAAAAAAGAGATGGCTCAATGTGCTATCAGCTGCAGTGACTGATGGTGTGTCCCATTTCCAGGCAGCAGAGAGCACAGCTGAGGTAAGATCCTGCTGTCTTCACTCCCACATGCCTGTGGCAAAGTCACTGCTCCACCTCGAGGTCCCGCACAGCAATCTTACTAAGCTTCAAGGACTGCTGGTCCACCACGTGTTATTGATCGGCCCGCTCTCCTTGCACCGCCATGTGGCTGACACTCAGTCCCAAACCTGTCCTCCTCTCGCAGCCTAGAAAGGCAGTGCCTCCTCTCCCCTCTCTTGCTTTCCCCGGCTTTGCATCATGATGGTTGTTCAAACCATCCACTGAGCACACCTCCTACTGACACTGGCTTATTTCTGCATTCTTTTCCACCTCTTCTTCAGGGCTGAATCCTGCCCAGCATCACATAGGCCACTAGCACAACTGATGGCAATTGTCTTCAGAGCACAGATATAATCTGCCTATTCTCACTGCCTGAACAAAAGTTGAAATAAAAAAAAAGAAAAAAAAAGAGCATCAGTAGGGAGATTGGATAGTTAGAGCTAAAAAAAGACCTTTTTCCACTACAGACGATGGCTCTGCAGGTAGATGGAATTGTGTTGATTTGACATCCCATATGACAGCAGCCTGTGATCAAACATCAAACTGGCAGACAAGGTAAGGCAAAAAAAAAGAAGAGAGGACTAGAGAAGCTTTCTGACAGATGTGACTTATAAGACATCCTGCAACAGAAAGCCTGCTTTGAGATTCAGTGCTGGGCAAACACTGTGAAGCCAAGTCACTGGAGTCCCCTGTCCTAACACCAGTGAGACAGGACCAGCAGAGCCCGTGTCAAGTGCATTGATGAACAATAAAGGGGTGTGGTTTGTCACCCCCCATGAGTATTTCTGTTCACACAGCATCTCACATGCAGCCAAGGCCACCATGCGCTGCTTCAAGAAAAGCCACACTCCCTTCCTGGTTCCAGCCAGCTGGGACTGTGATGTTTTAGGTAAAGGGACTCACACATCCCTGTTTCGTGTGCCCTGTCTGTGTCCCACTCTGGACATCAAACTGGGCTGTTCAATTAAGCAGCCTGTCAGCTGGAGGATTTTTTGGTGGATATGGCACCACAAACCTCTTCCCTTTTTCCAGGTAACACCAGGCCAGTGCGCCACAGAGCACATTTTATCCAGAGCAGGACGGGTACCTCCCTAGCTTACAAGCTGCAACACGTCTTTAAGCTTTTCATTTTCTAGTATGAAAACTAGGATAGCCCTGACTGCTTTTTAGTTAAGTCCTAAACCAGATATCACCTCCTCAGCTCTTGCAGCATCCCCCAGCTGAAAACTCCACTGCAATAGTATTGTGGGAATGCACAGGATGGGGCCAGTGGGGTCACAGCACACCAGAGAGCCTTGGGAAGAGGGCTATGGACCCAACCTGGTCTGCAGCGGTTGCCTTGGCAATGGCAGCATTGTGCTGTGGAGCCAGAAAAATGTCAGTCTTTGTAAAGCAAGTTTGGCCACCCTGAACTCTGCCTTGTGCAGAGCTGCCTCCTTACCAAGCCTTTGGTGTCCCCCTGCTCCGAGGTGCAGCCCCCAGGCAACCCCCCAAGGCGCCAGCTGTTCATTTTCCCAAGAATCTTTGCCTGAAGCCATGGTTACATGTGCAGAAGAAAAGGAATTTTGTTCACCTCCCAGGATACGTGGCTGGGCTGCTGCAAGAGCCACCACTTGCTCAAGTACATCATCCTTCTGCAGTCACAGCCTTTCCTGATCTGGGACCCGAAGGCATTCTCAAGCAAACACTTACGGGAAAGTGGGGCTGGGTGCACTGCTCGTTCATCCTCCCTTCTGCGTAGTACCACCTCTACTCAGTGCACAGAGGGAGAGATGCCCCTGCCCTCGGAGGGGTGGCCGGCTCCGAGAGCTAATGAAGCTAATGGCAGGCAGCAGTAGACAGACACTGCTGAAGTGGGCTCAGAGGAGAGAAAAAGAACGACTCAGAGGCAGAAATGAAGAGATACAGATCCACGGTCCATGGGCCTCGGCATAAAACCTCTCCCGCTGCTTGGGGATGGCCATCAGCAGAGCTAACCTTCCACTCTAATCACAGTCATTAAATTCCTGCTAACGTCCCTGTCCTATGTCTGTCCCAACAGCTCTGTTATCTGTCACCTCCCCACATGGTGTGCAGACTCCCCACTGCCACAGCTCTCATTAATGCTGCTCTGGCTGGCTGATGAGGCAAGTGGCAGCCGGCTCCCAAGCCCAGATGAGTTTTGTAGACAGCAGGGAATGTTTATCCAACATGGAGGGGATGAAACTACAAACAAAGAGAGACCATACAATTACTCAGGCATTGCACAGGGCCAGTCTCATTAAAGACGGTCTCCCTGACAGGAATTAATCTGAAGTGACAACCCAGTGAGCTAATTTAGCAAATGGGTCTGGGGCCTGGCCCAGTGCAAATTTCAGAGGTCTCTCTGGCAGGTAGACTGAGCCTGCTCTGAGGAGGGGAAAGCCAGGAATACGTAAAGCTGGCCCAGTTCTGACCCGAGCCTGTGTATGAGAAGGTACCGAGAAGACAGCAGCCTCAGGTCACCTTGAGGGGAACAATGAAGATTAAACTCTCCTACTGCACCAAGAGCTTCTCCTTCCTCTTTCTCTTGCAGCCTCAGGTCATGGATGGGTTCCAGCTCATTAAGTGCACAGTTATTCTGCCACCATCCCCCATAACCATAACCACCAGCCCAACTTAGATCTTTCCTCCATGATGCAACCTGCTTGCAGTATTAGATGGCTTTTCATTTCTCTTTAATGTTAGAGCAGAGCCCTGGGACGGGTATAAAACACACAGAGAGAAACAAGCAACTTAAAAGGCTTTTTATTTTTTAAGCAAAGATCTGGTTTGGGGAGGCTGCTTTGAATCCTCAAGCAATGAAAAGCATTTTCAGTCGGAATGCAGTACTTCAGTGCCTTTTCTACACTGCAAGAATACATGGAATAAAAAAAAAGTTGACCAAACAAATAGCCCAAAAGCCTTGTGGCATCTGCCCACAACCAAACCACCCAAGGCTATGACCTCAGTGAGGTCACTGGCTAAGGAGAAGTAAGGTGGTTGGCATTTCGATCAGTTGCCTTGCAGCAAGAAAGGAAAAACCTCCCAAGCTGTCAGGACAGATGGCTGTGAGGCCCCTGCTGTTCTTCATTGGGCACGTTCTCCCCTCTGAATTGTCACTCAACAATGCCACTGCCTAAGCCCCACCTGAACGATGCCCTCCAGGAAATGACTGCCTCTTTGCTGAGACACAGAGTAGAGGCTTCACAAGAAGCTTGCTCCAAGTTGCTATCATATGCGCTTTCCTGGGTCAGTGGCTCCAAGCTGTCAAGCTGCTTATATGGTTTTAATCGAAAGTTAATTCTTATTCTACTGGAACTGGTGCGTCTGTTGTGCTGCTCAGCCTGCTCTGCAGCGCTGGGAACAATCAGCTCTGCTGGAAGTGCATCTGCCCATCTTGCTGGGAGCCCCCACGCATCGCTTAGGAAACCAAATTCCCCCAGACTGCTTGCAATCCCCCCAGTAATGCCCTAGGAAGCTGCTGAACAGGAAGAATTGGAGGAGGCATGGCACCAGCCAATTAATAAGCAGCACTCTGACTCTCACCCAGCCCCATTTTCAGCAGCTGCAGCCAGCAAATTTAATTCAAGTGTTCCCAAGGGCCTTGCAAAGCATCCTGCTACTTGGGGATCTTCACATTACATATGCCAAGAGCTCCTTGAGCAAACCAGGGAGTGTGAAATGAAAACCAGCAAACTAAATTGCAACCACTGGGCATCCCAGCTGGTTGCCTTTTGGATTCCAGCTCAGCAAGAGTTAATTCTCCTCTTTTCATTCTCTCTTCCCCCGACAGCCCCTCACCAATCCAAGACTGCAGGCTGCCACATTCATTCATTCATCCTTAAGGTGCTGAAGAGCCCCTGCCATGACCACTGAGGCTGCAGAGCTCCCGGGACTGGGGGAGAAGGTGGGCTGGCTGGCTGGGTAAGCTTTCATCAGCTTGATTCTGGCAACAAATCAGTTGTGTCTGGCCATGTGTAAGGCACGTTTCACCTAAGGAGAATATTCCACTTCAATTCGAGCTCTCTAGGAGTATCTTTGTGCCACCACGGCTAGGGCCTGGAAAACCAGCATACCCAGGGAGGATTGTGTGCAGGCAAACAGCAGCTCCATATTCAGGCAGACAAATCTCCTTTCTTAAGAGCTCTCCAGTCAGTAATGCTTTTAAGCTTTTGAGCTTTTCAATTATATTCACTAAGGTCACTGTGTGTTGCAGTTCAGCAATGGAACAGAAGGATGCAAAGCTTAGCCCAGGTGCCCCAGCACAGATAAGGTGCGATAAAGCAGCAGAATCTGCAGGACATGGGAGAGAGTGATGGAGCAAGGGAAGGAGTGAAAGGTCAGAACGTGTCACAAGGCTGCTTGGAGCCCAAGTGAGACGTCACAGCGAAAACACCAGGAAGGCAGCACATGAACAGAGGGAAGAGTAGGCTGGATGTGAGAGGGGATGTGATCCTCTGGGACAAGGAAATGAAAAGGGCTCCATAAGACCTCAGCATGGCTCATGGAGGTGGAGACCTCACCATGAAATGCAAGTGTTTTCATTGGAGAAAAGCCAGGAGGAGGCAATACCATGAAAACCTTTTGCAATGTGTCCTAGTTTCAGCCAGGACAGGGTTAAGTTTTTACAGTAGTACCACAACAAAGTGTTTTCTTCTTGTGCTTGACAGAAGTAGGAACAAAGCTCCCCTGTCTCCTCCTCTCTCTGCCTTCCCTTATTCAGTCCCAGGCCACCATGATGACACCTGTAGCCATTTCTAAGAGCCTTCCCATACATATGACTGGGCTACAGCAGGGCCTTGGTATCATGCTCCTCTAAAACACAGCACTCAATAGTCACAACTATGTTGTGATGCTGCAAAACATTAACAGCAGTAACCAATGGGGTATGAACCAAACTGAGTGTGTGTGTTTAAATTTGCACAGCACTCAGCTCCCTTCACGTTGTAACTTAAAGCAGGAAAGTGATTTTCCCTTTTCTTGATCCCTTTTAGTAGGAGCTGAATGAAGGATAGCACCAAGATTACTTTTAGACACTGGGCAAAAAGGAAAAAAACCCTCAACTTACTGGAGAAGGATAAAACCCATAAATTTGTTCATTGAGTTGCAGTGCTGATAATAGCAAAACTTGGCTCAGAGGGAAGATCTACTATGACAAACTGCCTTCATTATTAGAGGCTCCCCCAGGTCCTGTATTATTATTAAGTACTGACAACGTGCTCCACGCGGTGTGAGTAACAAACGAAGGCTGTCCCACCCCAGAGAGCTCACAATCAAACGGAGACATAAAACTGGAGCCTACTGTGCAGAACTAGAGGAAAGAGACACTTGAATCTTTTTAATTATTTTGTTTTCTATCTACAGTAAACAAAATTTTCCTTGCAAAATGCATTTGCTTCCCAGTTACCACTGATTGGCACAAACCACCAATTTTAAGTGTCCCCATTTTTCAAAAATGTTGAATGCAGGCACTTCGCTGGGCGTGGATGAAAGTACCTGGCAATCCTGCTAAGATAATGTGCTCTTTAAAAACATCAAACTCTTTTCCCTAACCTTCTCCAACCAGTGATGGCTTCAGATTTCACTCAGTTCTCTCCCCCAGCCCCCAACCCCCAGTATGATTTCTCTTCAAACTCAGAAACCTTGAAACCCACTTCTCTTCCCATAGTCCAAATAGCTTAGTTACTGTGACAGGATGAAAGCCCTCCTGCAACACAAACAGCCATTGACTTTTTCCTGCAGTTCCTGCCTGGAGAGCTCTTCAGCTTATTCCTTTTTTTCCATACGAGTGAGGAGGATGGAATTCCATCTAAAGACTCGTTTGAGTCTTTGGCCTACAAAATCTACACCACCAACTAATGACTATAAGGCATTGTTCCCACTAAAACCTCATTCAAAACACCGAGCATGAACACCCCAATGGGGCTGCAGAGCTTTGAAAGACCTCGACTGTACGCAACCCCAGAGGTAAAAATGAAAACTGAGCTGCGCACTTGGCCCGTCTCTTCCATTCAGTGGGGAAGGTGCAAGACCATAAGGATCTGCCAATTTCATCACTTTCAGCTCTTAATCAGCAAGGAGACGTTGATGTAACTGCCTCCTGAAAGGCTGTCTTCCCAAGGCCATATGCTGGGGCTCCAGAAGAGCAGACCTTACCTGCCGGACTTCCAAGCGGTACTTGAGGATGGGATCCACAGCATCAGGCTCCTTCTGGGTCCACTGCAAGACGTAAGAGTAATTCTTGGATTGCTTCTGGCTCAAGGTGGGGTTGGGAGTGTCATAGTAAAACTCTGGGCTATAAGCTTTTGCTAGAGGGGAAAAAAAGAAAAAAGAGGGAGGAAAGTAAAAGAGTGGGATCAAGGGGAACAAAAATTACAAAGAGACGTGGTGAAAGTGGAAGAGCTCCACTCACTCAGCTTATCCACCTGACACTAACATGATGGACACCTTTACTGTTGCACTAATGTGCCACCATTTTCTGTGAATCACTACTGCTTTCACAGACTAAACTATTGGGAGGATTAGCAGCCCTGCAACACCAGTGGGACACGGCCAGTACCTGAGAAGGTGGGAACAACTTCAGTTCTCCAGCTGGAACCAGCTCTAATCTTTCCTCCCTTGCTTTGTAGTTTAGATTGAAGTAACAGCTTTAAACTGGCATTTCTCCTGTTTCATCTGCTGCTTTACAGAGACTCCTGCTAACAAACCCTGAGGAAAGATCATTTGGCCAGTAGGTCATAGGAAAAGTGTTATTTATCACACAGAGACCATGGCATTAAAAAGGAGACCTTGCCCCTTCTGCATCTCCCCTGCCTTGGCAACACAGTGCTCCAGCCTCTTTGGAACACAACAGTCAACTTGGCAGCAAAGGGGACCCTGACCTCAGCCCGGGTAAAAGCAGCGGGAGCTTTGGCAGGGGCAGAGATGTCTTTTCTAAACCCATGTCCCTTCTTAAAAACAAAGTGCAGCAGGCGAAGGGAAATATAGGAGGAAAGACGTACCAGAGAGAAAACGAGCAGCTCAGAGAAGAAGGGACTTCCCGTCATTTCCTCAGCAGCTGCTGTCCTGAATCACCACCAAACAGAATTTGAAGGCTCCTGCCATGCAGCCCAGCAGCCAGTGGACTAATGCACAGGGCTCACAGGCAACTCGAGGTCCTACCCACAGCTAGTTTTGCCCTATTCGAAATGACGATCATTTCACCCAGTGAACTTCAGATTTTGGCAGGTCCTGTCCTGAGCCAGGCAGGAGTTGGACCTGAATGAAAGCTCAGGTGTCTGGGTTCAGGTCCAGTCTGAACCAGCAGAGACCAGAAAGACGCCTGCGCAGCAAGGGACGCTGGAGAGCAGAACAGGGATAAACACCATCTCCCCAGGATGTCTGCTGCACCTTTCCACTTGAACCACAGGCCATGCCATTCTGTGTGGTTATAATTAGGCTCGACAGGATTCAATGTTTATTTTTTATGAACTCAGATGGAGAATATTGATATTTATTTCCAAGTCCTTTTTCTCTTATTATTTTTATTGACTTGAGTTTTTGCGCAAACAAGAAGTTCAGAACCACCTCTGAGACTAATTGGTGCTTATTCAACTTGTATTGACTATGGAAGTCAAGCTTCATAACGGATTTTGAAATAAAATCAGAATTGATGATAATCATCATCTTGCATGATATTAATTCCTTATTAATTGACTCCAAGATGGAAATAGAAGCTGGAAAAAAAAAGTGCTTTTTGATAGGAAAGCTGCACATCAAAATACTTTCAGAACTTCCTTCTGGAAGCTTTTACTATTGCTGGAAAGTTTTGTCTTTTGCTTACAGCTGATGGGAAGAGCTGAAGGTTATCCACTTCTGTCTTTCAGGCTCTTCTGCGCCTGTGAGGGTGGCAGTGAGGGAGCAGATGATGAACAATATGGGCTGCCCTGATAACTTCCTCAAGAGGAATGGGTTGGATGTCTCGCTATCCTTCCAAAACATCTTGGAAAGCTAATCACACATCCATAGAAGAAAATAATCCCATCCTGGTCAGATACATGTACTGTATTTTCAGTGCACCTGAACACCTCACAGTCAAAAATGAGTCACTGTCTTTCTGTCGTATAGGAAGGTTTATGGTCTTTTTTTTTTCCACAGAGAAGAAACAGAAGCAAAAAGAGACCATGCCATTCTCCCTGCTCAAATAGGAAGGTTGTGGCTGATGAGACTTAAAACTCTAGCAATCCTGAGTCCGAGTACAGCAGTCTAGTCACTGGAATATTTTTCAAGTTGCTCCACAGGCTCAGAAGGCCTAATTAATTTGTAACTGTCCAAGACACAGGCAGAGATGTCTGGAGTTGAACAGCTACCATCAGATATCAATGTCTTGGAAAAGGAGAAGGAATGCAGGAAAAATAAAGGCTTGCAGCTTTTCTGATCAGTGCTCTCTAGGGATGAATCTGCTGAGGGGATCTTTTCTCAGGCACAGCATGGCACAATGGGTGCCAATGTGTATTTGTTACTGCCACCAGCAAGAAATTTCTGGGAGCATTCCCAGGCTTGACAGGGACACAGTTTTCCATGATGGCTCATAAAGGGTTATAGTTTGCTATCACTTAGTGATGTGAGAGTTACAAGCATATGAAAAAGGTAGAGAGGGTAGAGAGGGCCAAAGCTCTCAAGCAAAATCCACTGCCAGACAAATGCCAGGAAATCTCAAGGGGTGAGAGCAAGGTCCTGAAAAGGGACCCAAATAGTAGAAGTAGTTTGGGTTCCCCCATTTCTGTAAGCATCCCAGAGTTACAGCATACCTGAGCTGTTCCAAACCCTAGGAAAGACCTGCTTCAAAATCAGGCCTCTCTGGATATCATTCATTCTCATTTTTTCAACCTGGGCTTGAAAAGTATTATAAATTGGCCCTGGACTCAAACCTGAGTATTTGGACTGAATTTATTTCTTATTAAGGCAACTTCAAGGGAGAGCTTTTCTAGAAAATTGTGCCCAACTCAGTTCTGAGGTCATGGGAAAAGCAGATTTAATGATCAGCTGGAGAGGCCAGGTCAGATGTGCAGTTTGAGATGCTATAACTCTGCCATCCCTCTTTGCAGTTGCAGGCGCTGGAGAGGAGTCCTGTTACAGTGGATGATGGATTCAAAGAAAACTGTGAGCAGCAAATCGTCTGAGTAGTAGTGTCCATTCCCATCTCATGTTTTTTCTAGAAAGCATTGTGAAACGCAGACAGACTGGAGTCATAGGGAAAAGCACAGGAATACATAGTACAGTTTTTGTTTCTTTGTTTGTTTGCTTTTAAAGAGGAAATCAGATGGTTTGGAGCCCGTTGGAGGGATGTACAGAGCTTTTCACTTCCCCTTGGCCAATACTTATCGATGATACAGGTTGTCCAAGCTTGAAAGCTGATGGCAGCCCGGAGTTTAAGTTCTGTAAGTGGTCAAACACGGCTAAATGTACCAGTGGCTAGCACTCAGCTGCTCCAGGTCCATCTGCCTGAATGAGGGAGACAGATCTTCCTGCTGGCTTATGGAAAATCACTTCTCCTGAACAGAATGCTGGGCACAGAGGAGGCAGTAGAGGCACTGTACTAGCACCAGTTTATGAGGAGCAAGCCTCCCATGACCCCATCCAACAGCGTGCTCTGATGTGCATTCTGTGACTTACCAGACACCTGGAAGAGGCAGGCGGAGACCCCCACGTCATTGGAAATGCTGCACTCGTAGCTCCCACTGGTCTCCCGGCTGACGCTGTCCACCTTGAGCTCCGAGTAGTCCTGCTGCTCTGCCAGGGGCTGCGCCAGGAGGCTCCCGTTGAAGCGCCAGACAGAGGTGGCCACCTTCATGGGGCTGCCCTTGAGCATGGTGCAGCGCAGGGTGACGCTGTGCCCCATGCCCTGCCGTACATCCTGGAAGGCCGGCTCTACCACGGGTGGGACTGGAGACCCAACAGAGCAACAGACAGGGATGCCATCAGGGAACAGCTGCCTCACTCAGCACGGTCACCCCGACCGCCTCTGACAAGACAGGTACCTATGATTTCCAAGGGGTTGAAGCCAGGATCCATCACACCAAAAGCAACAGTTATCTGACATTCCCTTCTGACTGGGCTGGGGCCACATTCTACCTCCCTCCCACTTAGGAGGTAGGGGTAACCTTTAGCAAGTACTCATCCCATACTGAGCACTGCTTGGAGGAGCTACCAAGCTCTGCTCTCTCACGTGAGAAGTGCAACACCAGCAGCTGTATCACAGCTTGGATTCAATGCTCAGGTCTAATGAGAATAACTGGTCCTCTTATACAGCATGAAATGCACTCCCTGAGCAGGCAGGTAAGTTCCCAAGCAGTCATTTCTTCTTGTCAGTGTTTGTCAGGGTTATCAAGGACACTGTGTTTAGATGGAGAGATCTGCACTGGCTCTCCCCACAGACCTGAAGGGGTTTTGGAGGGCCTCTCCCAAATACATCAGTACAACACATCACAGACTGGCTACAGGGACTCTGGGTCCTATTTTTATCTCTGGCAACAATTCACTGATGTTGGGAGGTGAGTCACATCTATCCATGTCAGCCTCTCTGCCAGTAGTGTGAGAGTGGGAATGGTGCTGTGTGTTCACCTCCTTAGCAAAGGGAGACTACTATGTCTTTCGCACTTCTTTAGCACTTGTAAAAATTTATGGGAACCTCAGGATTTGGGCATGGTTGAGGCAGAGAAAGGAGGAAGTTGGATTGGTACTTTTTGGGTTATTCCTTATTTAATGCAATGACAGAGGACTTCAATCTCCACTGTCTCTGACAGACATGTTTCACTTGCAATAAACTCTTAATTAAAACACTACAGCATGGGGATAACCAGAAGCTCTCCATCTAAAATGAGAAAAGCTTCCTGAACACAAAACAGCTGTTAGCCTGAATGTTAAAGAGGGAGGATTAATTTATAGCAGCTTCAGCACAATCACAACTGACCTTCTCCAGGTTCAAAGCACCTGCTCTTCCACAGACAGTTTCTATGCCCTACAGATCGACAGAGCATCTGCCTCCTCTAAAGGCCCACAAAGCTGCCAAGCACAGCCAGGCACAAGCACAGCCAGGCCCAAAAATCTGCAACACCCAGCATCTGCAGCGCCACAGACAAGCTCCACCAACAACCGTGGGTCACTCAGCATCCCTGCCGCCCTGAACACCGCCGTGCTGGGAAGGGCTCCAGCACACCAGTCTCTCTTCTCCCATAGTCTGACCCCAGCTAGACCCAACAGCTCTGTGACACTAGTGACATCTCTGTCTTCACCACAGATGAAGGTGGTGCATGCACCATCCCATAGGTGGGATGCAGTGTCCCCTCTCCCAGGGGCACAAATGCACCTGTGGGTATCCAGTACAATCATCCCCATCATCCCCTCCACCTGGCAGCCTGTTTGACGTGGCTGATTGTTTTCAAGGTACCTTGTTCTCAACTCTAAGTCTCTGGGCCCTTTGCTGCACTTAGGTGGATTAAAAGCAGCCCTTGCCTGAGCTGACGCTGCCGTGCTGAATGGCATGGTCAGCTCATTACGGATGGCTTTCCTGGAGATGTGTCTCTGCGAGTGCTCCAAGTGCTGACTTGCCTTTGGCTCACACGTCTCCCACCTCACAGTGAGAATAATGTGAGAAGTTGTTTGATTAGACCTAGTGCCATGAGTGTGTCATCTCCATCTCTAGCTGCTATCCCATTTCTTCAGTCACATCTGCTCCTTAATTGAAGCCGGTGGGGTCTCACATTATAATCTAGGCCAGCTGGTGATATAGGGAAAAGAAAGACAAAAAGGGGAGAGAACAGAAGAAAGAAGGCTCAAAAAAATGGCACAGCCACTTCAGATGTACTCAGACCAGTCTGTCTTCTGAGGAGGAGAGAGAGGGGTGGGAAAACAGCTTCCCTTACTGCATCTAGCTATGCCAGGTATGGGGCTGGGACAGAGGAAAAGGTCTGAAACTGGACAAAGCGCCAACTGCAAGGACATGTGCTGCAAGGAAAGTGCCCTCCTGGGCCTTACTGCGGGAGTGCCTGGGGCTGGTAAAGGGTCACAGAGGAACAGGGCTGGGATGCTCCAGATGCTTCCTTAGGTCACTGGAACAGTAGGGCAGCCAAGGACGCAGAAGATACTTAATCTTCTTCAGCTGGAAAATGGGATTTACTTGATTTGCACTGGGACAGGCTCTGGGCCTGTGTTACCATCTTGCAAAGGGAATATCTGAAAGTGCCTATCAATTAAAAATTGATTACATTTTCTCCTCTTGTCTCTGGCACTAGGAAACACCCAATGAGCATTAACTCTGCAGGTAGTCCTGGAGCTCCTGGGTTTTCTGGAGAGCAAGCTGAAGCAGGTTATCCCATCACTACAACGTATAGAGAGCTACACAAGGGGTCAGTTATTCCCCAAGGTTCCCAGTGGATATGAAAACAAAGGAAGGTCAACAGCAATTACAGATCTGGGCATCAGCTCCGGCCGCCAATGCCTACTGGGGAGTTCACACTTGTTCAAGGAGGTTAAACACAAAAGGCAGACTCACCACAAACGCAGGGATTCAGTCTGTAAAACCTTGCCACTAACAGCACCGCCTTTTCTGTTTCTGGTTTTTTTCCCTGGCTTAAAGGCAAAAGAAAGCTTGTTTAAATAAGCTGGTGCTCCTACTCCCCAGAACTAGGAACTGAACAGCTCCAGTACACCTGAGATGAGGTCTGTCTTGAAGGAGAGACCAGCCATTTGAGACCTGCACAGACACCTTTATGGAGCTGCAGAAAGGATAATGATTTTCAAGGTGCCTCTTATACTCACAGGGAAGCAGCATTCCTGCTGGCTATAAGGAAGTAGTATTTGGCTATTCTGGCTTGCTAAGATGCTGTGATGCTCTTAAGTTTTTAGCCCAGTTCCAAAGGTGAGTCCTCATCCAGAGGCTCCTCAAATGCCTTTCTTTATCTTCCTTGAAAACCAGCACCTGTATCAGAAGTGCTCTTTTAAGCAGCCTCCACGTTGCAGACAGCAAGTTCCTATGCTTCCAGGAGGCAAAAAACCTCTGTGCACATACAGAGCTTCAGGATCCCCTGGCAAGAAACACAGCAAACAAATATAGACAATTACTGTTCTCTCTCAGCACACAGCTTAACTCTAGAAGAGCTCGCTGGCAAGAGCAGTGATGAAAGGGGTAGAGAGGCAATGTTGAAGCAAGGCTCCTCCAGCAACCTTGTTAAGAGGCGGCTGCTGTGAAGCACAAGGCAGGGCGGTCTGCCTTTGCTGCAGAATTAGCTAGTTAGGAGCAATTCCAATCAGTCAAAGACAGGCAACCTACTCCAGTGTGCCAGGCACCCTAAAACAAAGCTGGGCTGCAGGCAGCTCCTTGCTGTGAGACAGAGCAGATGCTCTGCACCGAAGGGCTGCTACACTAACGTTGCTAACAGTGATGAAGGGCAGCAGTGGGGGAAGTACAACAGCAAAATATCAAGCACCAAGGAGTGTTGCTTTGTGTCTCGATAACCTCTTATTTTCTTAGTTTTACTGGAAATAACCAGAACTGAAATTCTTATCCTGCGAGGTGAGTGAGAAATGCACTGCCTTCTTACAGTTTAGAGTTATGGTCAGCTTGGTTTAAGTCTGTTTTAGTTTTAGCCTTGAGAAAGGGTAAAACTAAACTAGGGCTCTTCCTTACAAGAGCCAAAGACCTCGACAGAGAGACCACAGTCTCTCATTGCACTGTCACTGTGCTATCCTGCTTGGGCACAGCTTAGGAAGGGATACTTGGCCCCTGCAATGCTGTCAGATTGCTGCAGGTTCCCATCAAATTAAGATGCCTCCAGAAGGCAGAGATATTTCTTTCACCAGTGATGAAGTCAGAGCATCCCAGGATAGCAGAGATGCACTTTGAAGCTTTTTACTTGTGGGGTAAATAGAGAAAAAAAAAGCTCCCCTAAATTAGAAACTGGCAATGTTGTCATGAGCCTGCTCAATCCAGTATGTATGAAAGGCAAAGAAAGGCTCCTTTTGGAGTGGACTGATGCACAGAAATCAGTGACAAGCTTAAAGACAAAACAGCGTCTGCAGAACAGGGGAGCATTGCGTGAACAGACCTCACACAAATTGTTCAGGCAATAATTGAGAAGGTTGAATACCCTAGACATCACAGGACAACACTACTTTGCAAAACACTGCAAACTCTGCTTCCCCACTGCAGTTTGGTAACTGTGAATAGCATAACCTGATCAAATCTCAAATGCTGGCTTGTTTTGGAAACGTTGTCAGAGCTAGGGAGCTCTCTCATAACCTGCTTTCTGACTCACAAGCAGCCTTGTCCCTCATGTCGCCATGTAGAGCTGACAACAGCCATCTCTGTGGGTGGTGAGCTGCCAGCATTGTACCGCTAGCCTGTGCAGCTGCCATGGGCTGCTACATTCTTATTTTGCTACAGGAATTTACTTCCCACAACACTTGCTCTGCCGCAAAGAGCACCACAGCACAGCAATGCCCAGGGGAAAAGGAGAGGCGTGAAAAGAAAGACGCCCTGATCAAGGTCACACACAGAGAGATCAGACAAAAGCAGCGCAGGAGTCCTGTATCCTCACCTTCAGTACCTGGTGTCCTGAATCAGGATACCTTCCATATCGGGACCCATATCTTGGTCCTTCCATTCTTAGCCCAGTCTTCCTTGTCTGTAAGAAACACCCTCTCCTCTATCCTCCAGAATCAGTCTTTAAATTTTTATTTAAATCTAGACAGTGAAGTACGTAACACAAGTGATGAAAATAGCAAGATGTGCTAGATTAGAAAGCTGCTTAATTTCAGCAGCTCTCATCCCACGCTACTGACTGACTGCCTCAAAGCTTAGCCATGCATTAAAGCACCAGAGGGACTCCTGACTTTGGTCTTCACCATGTCCCTTGGTGAGACCCAAATGACCACTCATTTGTAGGATTAACATTGCAAACAACACACAGATAAACCTGGCATGAAAGACTGCACTTAGTGGTTAGTTAGAATTCTTAGCTGTGTCTTGTTATCCAAAGAAGCTAATGACAACAGGGAGTCATTTCTCTAAAAAGCAAATCAGCACAGGCAGCTATTCGGACCTTATGAGACCTATATGAGTCTATCTAGCATCCATTTAATTTCTCATAGCTATCATTTTGCAGTCATACTGGATGCACTCTTCCCCAATCTTCTCTAGACAACCAAAGCAACCTCAGCAAAGAGTGCCTCCCTTTTCCCACCCCTGGTCCCATAATCTGGGGTAATTAAGATATCACAGACAGCAAAGATATTGCAACCCTTTTCTCACAGCAGGTAGAAAACTCCATGGTTTCAGCTCCAAGAGAGACCAGAACTCTCTACCTGAGCAACCAGGAAGCTCTTTTATTGTCACAAGGCTGGGAAATCACTGCTGAGCAATTCTGTTCCTTGCAACAGCACCTACACCCCACACCCTATGAATACACACTAGGCACCAACAGTTTTCCATGTGGAGACAAATATCCAACCCATATTTGCAAGTCCAGTCTCATATGCTTATTTAATAGTGTGACAAATAGATAATTGAGTAGTTAGAAGAAGGGAGATCTAGGAAGGCTTGCTCAACCTAGTTCAGCTAAAAGCCAAATTTCATTCTTTCATCTTATATGACTTTTGGCTTTGCAGTTCAGTCTCACCATGTATGAAGAGATAAAACGTGTGGTTTTTGCATAATGCTTGAAAGCCAAGTTGCAAATATTGTTATTTCAAAGATAACAAATTTGTTTGAGTACAATTTCTGCTACACAAGTGAGTGCAGGGTCTGGAGAGGCAGGGCTCAGAGAATGCTTAGTTCTGTGCTAGCTGACTGCTTTTAAAAGAAGAGCAAATAAAATGTTTTCACTACAAGCTTTTCTGCTTTCCTCTTCCCTGAACTTTCGAAGCCAATTAGCTCAACCAGTCTTCACCTAGTTTTAATAAAGAGAGATTTACTAAAGGATTTCCTCTTCTGCATGATGAACTGTGCTGATTAACACATGAGACTCCTTGCTCGCTTTACAGAGTGCTTTGAAGAAAGTACATCCTGGGTGGGAATTTCCAGACCTTTAGCCTCACAGATAAGCCTCCTCAAAAAAAGATCTGTCCCAGACATGCTGGAATGCCACTCAGACTCACTGCCCAATTAATTCGCGCTAACAAGATACTACAAAGACAAGTATTCTTCTGCAGTGTAAAGCCAGTTCATTCCCATGCCTCAGTTTACCTTCTAGTGCCTCATTTCAAAACAGTACACTCCTTTAATTGAAAAAGATAAGTAGAGAAAGATGGCGCATATACAGAAAACACATACACATTTATATGGGAAATGCATGCTGCTAAGCCTTCCCCCACCCACATACCACACAATCAGCAAAGTTGTTCACAGGAGAAATATAGAGGGTGAGAGTGAGCATTTCAGAGCTAATACTTTCAAGTACTGCCAGATCAATGGCATAACCCCAAACTTTGATTTTTTTTTTTTTTCGCAGACTAACATGAAAATATTTTCTCTAGCTCACCACCGAGTTTGCTAATTATAACATGGTGAAGCAGCATGATGGCCAGGGTGGATCTGCCCACCCACATACCCACAAGAGGGGAGTCCTTCCATGTGTAGCAGTGTCAGACCACCAACGCTTCGCTCAGGTTCTGCCTGTCTTCTACAAGATAACAAGGTGTCACCTCATACCCATGCATCTGTTATTACATGCCTCTGTTTAACAAATTGGGCTGGCAGTGACACGCTGCTCCCAATAGCATATAAATAGTTTAGATGCAAGCATTCACTAACAGTCAACCAATGATATTCTTTCCCCAAAAGCATCCTATATGCATTAACTTTTGGCAGAGAACCAGTTATCTTACTACTCAATAATTCATAGGTGAGCTACTCAGCTGGGCAGTTCTGGGAATAAAGCAACTCATTGCCAGTGCAAACTAAGGAAAAGAAAAAAAAAACAAAATCAACCGGCAAAAAGAGTACATTAGGTTCTTCCAAAGCAAAGAATCCACATCTTTCCTCTTACTTCAGAGTTTATCACTAATTTTTCTTACCATCTAACCTAATTCCCTTGCTGCAGTTTAAGCCTACTGCAAGTCCTCCCCATAGATGTTTTCATGTCCTAATAATCAACTCTATACTATCCCCAGTGTGTAAAGAATGGAAAATACAGGGAAAACAGCCAATCTACGAAGTTCGTCATCCTAGGATAGGCCCTCCACATTCCTGAGAAAGCTCTGGAAAAACTGGGAAAGGACTGATCACCTTCCCTCCCCTGGTTTGACAGCAAACATGGTGCTAGCTGAAGCAGGACTTTAAAGGCCAAATTTATTCCATTCTTCTTCATTGAGGCACTCAGCTTAGGAATGTCACCTCCTTCCAAGGCTACTGAGTGAGAGGGACATCTCCAGAGGATGATTCAGATGGCAGGAATTCCTAGCTGGCATACCAGCCTCTGTCCTGTACCTGCCCAGGGAGCTTAAGGTGATGCCAGCCCTCACAGCTCTGCTGGGTGGGATGAATGCAGAGGAAAGCAAATGCACCGAAGTGGCCAATGCCCCCCTTCCATATGAACCTCTCATGAACTCCCAGTGCGCCTTGTTTGATGAGCTGATCGTCTAACACGCATCTGAAACCTGGGCAGTGTATCCTGCTCTTGGACAGGAGACACCTCCTGTGTTCCAGCTGCTGCGTGCCACAACAGAGCTCACCTGGGCAGGAAAACAGACACCAGCCTGCACATCCCCCATAGCAAACACACTGAGACATCTTTGGACTCCAGGTAATGTCCAGTTAGTGCCACCACCAGGGCTCATGTCCAGAGTATGCAGCTGCCTCCTGCAAGGAATTGTCTGAGTTCCCCCTTCTCTCCTGGAGGCTCTCACCCCCAACCAGAGGAGCTACTGGGCAGAGGTGACTGCTGACTCCAAACATCAATCCAACAGCTCCTGTTCCATTGCCAGCTGCTGTAGCAATTCAATTACTTCCATATATTTACACCCCTTTAATAAAAGACCTGAAATTTAAAAGCAGGGAGGCTGCAGGAGAAAAGTACCTCTGAGGACTGCAATCCTGTCAAAATGGAGAAGAGTCCCTGCTTTAGAAACGCAGTTATTGCCAGGGCTGCAGGGGATCAGAGGCTTCTGCTCACAGCTGGACCACAGCATTATCTCACCTTCTGTTTTTCAGTTTGAAAACTAAATTGGGACCACAAGACAATCCCTCCACAGCTGCTTTCCAAAGAGGCAGGCAAAGTGAGAGGCAGCACAGTCAAAACCAGAAACATTGATTAAAAAATCAGACCTGCTTTAATGTTGATGTGGTGGGATTGGAGCTGGAAAGGGGAGAGATCCAAGTCAGAAAGAGCTTGGTAGGGGAAGGAAGGCCATCCAAGGCAATTAATATAATCAAATACTAATCAGCACTCCTTAATATGTTTACTTGGAAATCTCTGATCACAGTAGTAAACAAAAAAGATGCATGGGGCAAAGCTAGACCGGGAAGAGTTAATACAGTGGTTCACCATTTATCTACAGAGTGGAAAGGGGTCAAGCTTCCCCACACAAAACAGGCTGTTCCTCAGCCTCTCCTTCAGGCCTAGCAGGGAATTTGGACCAAGGATGAAGAATTCTGTATAGAGCAACACTCAGTTCTCCATCACTTCTCTATCTGCTACCTTGGAGTTCTGCTGCCAGTTGTTTAATATCCGGCTCTACTAACTGCCATCATTACCCTGTTTTTCCATCCTTCACCCTTGATTGGTCTTGATTCATCTGAGGAAGATGACGACAATGAAAACGTAACTGTTCAGAAAGAGGCTGAAAGGATGCTCAAACGAAAAGATTTATGGCAAACGTTCAGTCTCACAGATGAAAGAGCTGAGGTCAACAGATATCAAAGCAATTTTTCCCATAAGAATTAATGTAACAAGGGGGGCAGTGCATACAGGAACTCAAGAAATGCAAGCAATTTAAAAACACGGGATCAGTATATATAGCATAGAGAAAGGAGAGGCAAGAACATTTTTTACTGTAAGCATTTTTACTGTCACTCTCTGGATGGTTACCGCTTCATCATTGTCATCATCATTTTCAGATGAATCAAGGTAGATCAAATCAATCACGGGCAAAGGATGGAAAAATGAGGATGGGTTCAGGAGGTCTTCAGATGAAATGGCTGAGGTCTTTCAGAACAATGACGGGCTTCAAAAAGCCAGCTGCCAAACAGCCACCATCTCTGCCATCTGTACATCCTGTTTTTCTCCTCCATCCTTCATACCATTACCTGCATGCATTTAAAATGTGTGACATCCATAAGGACCTTTGCCCAACTCCTCCTCTATTAATTAATTATGAAAAGAATACTTTATCTGTCTTATTAGTACTGTCATAGCTTTTAGTGAATGTATCTTCAGCAGATTGCTGTTTACACAGAATCATCTCCCTGCACCTTATTCCAAAAGCTGCTGCCTGCCTATGGAGACAGCAGAGGATCTGGCAGTCTCATTTCTTCAGGTATGGATGATATCACTCACCTCAGAGAACAATATGGACTCAAGCTATAGAGGACTTAATTCTGCACTGGAAACCTCCTGTCTTCTCTTGATGCTGGCTCTGTGTGTTTCCCAAGGCACAGCAGCCTTGCTGCTGAAGCAAGTGCAGCCCCGTAGCTCCTGTCTTTCCCTGCATTAGGGAGAGAACTTTCACTTCTGACAGACACGAGTGCTGTGGGCTCCCAGAAATCACTTTCCGAGGCTCAGGGTCTCCTCTGCAGCAGAGGGCACAGGAAGGAGGCCAGTGAGAGAACGGGCAAGCATTCAAGGACAGCAGCCTGCTCCTCAACTTCCCCATCTGGCTATCGGCTCTGTCCAATCTCCTCTGGACTTGGACCAGGAGAGGGAAGTTTATTAACAGTCCCACTCACTGGATAAATCTGATCTGACATTCGATTTTCCATGACTGACCTCAAACTGGGCCAGTACAGCAGGAGCTATTTGGATGAGCAGCATCCCTGCAATGTGGTCACTTGCCTATCTCATACAGACACTTCTTCGTGTTGGCCGAGGAGAGCTTCAGCTGCAGCTGAGGTGATATATGCAGGACAAGTGGGAAGGACACACTCTGTTTCTTCTCCCAATTCCTGGATTTTGGTCCAACACATAAACATCTGAAGTTGGTTCCGTAAGTTTTCATTATTCTCATTCCCAACTCTCCTGGGACACAAAAGTTAAGGCTATTACCTTCCTCATTCTGACCCACTGTACCAAGATCTGAAAGTGGATCCTGGCCTGAGTCAATCCATCAGCAATCATCATTCGGAGCTTGCACCAGCACACACTGCAACATAGCATTCTGCTCCTTCCACCCTCTCCATAATAAATAATAATGCCTCCCGGAATCAGCTATCCTAGGTAAAAATGACATTTTAAACCAGTTTCAGCAACGTTTGCTGAGACATCCCACTGCAGTAGGCAGGCAGTAAATATAATTCTGCATATAGTTTTGGAAAGGACCTGTGTGGACTTAAATCTGGAAATATTTGTGGCTAAATCTGTGATACAAGCCAGAGAAGATGGAAAGACAGGCTATGTCTGTTTGTAAGACTCTAGCTAGGTCTATGTACCCTGATCTGAAATCATCAGCGCAAAAATGGCAGATTAACAACAGATCATAAAAATCTTAAAAATGACATAGAAGGTAGTAAAAGATGTGGGAAAACTTCATCCAGCAAGGCCTTTGAGGGGAAGTTTGTGATAGCACCTTGTGAACACCTGAGGAGATAAAATTGTTCTGTACCCTCCACGCATGTACTGCCTATGGCGGTACAAACACAAATCAATTGGGTCAACCTAAGCAGATGAAACCTCAGAACAAACAGCAATAAACCTTTTTATTCCTCACTGATTCCGTAAAAAAATTCATGGAAGATGAATGTGGGATGCAACATTCCAAGTTAAAAATGAATGATGATTAATATAGTTTTATGGGTCCTTGGCAGACAAACCGGGTAGTGTTTGAGAAAGCAACAAGAAAAGTAACTATCTTGTCATAACATCCTCAGGCTTTAGAAAGAACCTGGCTTGCTTCCACATGACAGACTAATTGAAGATGTAATACTATTCAAATGCAGCCCACATTAACCAGATTAAAAACACATTAACTGAAAGAGTTCAAAAAGAAATTTTAAATGGCTGCACGCACCATTGGGATCTCTCTAGCGAGAGGGAACACCTATTCTACGAAGACATCTCCAGTAAGAACCCACACAAACCTCTTAAACTGATGCTATTTCACATCTCCATCGAGGTCAGAGATCCAGACAGCAGGTTTGCAAAGCTAAAGTACATCCATTATAAAGTGCCTTGTACAGGCCGTGTAGCCAACATCGCACATAACCACATTTAGCATCTGAATGACCTTACATCAGTTTGCAGCTGGTGTGACTGGGTGCACACTTTGGCACATCTGTGGCATGTGGCTTGGGCTTTGTTTCCTTGCTTCCCACACAAAGGCAGTGATAACTGACAATCACCACCTTTAAGTGCCTGTGTCAGGATAAGAACCAATATTTGTAGAAACACAAAATACGTAGCAGCAAATAACATATTAAAGAAGTACCTCTGACAGGACAACTCAGCTTGCCTGATGGAATGGTCTTATGGTAACTCCATTCAATTTATCTTGAATAATCACAGAACTCTAGAAAATCTGGGGTGGTAGGGACCTCTAAAGGTCATAATGTAAAGGTTCTGGAAAGAAAACTGTTGAGGAAAAATGCGTCACTCTTGCAAGGAAAGGGAGGAGCCTGAGTTAATGTAACCCATTAACATCAGTCTTCATCTTAATTCTGTAGTCCAAAGATGTCCAAATGCTTGAATGATTAAGCCAAAGCTTACTAAAGATATTGTAGGATGTGCATCATATCTGCACTGGTGAGATCATTTTTGAAAGTCTGTTTAATACATGTAACGATGCTGACAGAATGATGTTGAAAAAAAAAGAGAAGAGGGCTATAAAAATAAATATAGGGCTGGAAAACATGCCTTGTGGTGAATGGCTAAAGAGACTTGGGATTGCATACTAAAAAGGCTAAGAGATTACTTGTTCTAGTGTCTGAGACTACATGAGGAAGAGACTGCTGATAACAAATAGCTTGTTATGTGAGAAGATAAAGGCATAAAAAGAACTTGTAGCTGGAAACTGAAATGAGACAAGCTTAGATTAAGTGGCAACAACTGAACCATGAGAGTAAGAAAACATTGGAACAACTTACTGAGCAACACACTGAATTCTCTGTCACTTCCGTGTGTGAGGAGATGCTGCACTGAAAATGTACAAATAATCCAAGTTTAGATGCACAAAGGTCCTTGTACCTCCCCTCGTCCCTTAGCTCCATCAGTGATAGGGACTATGCTTGGTATATAAATGTCTCCTGCCTCCTGTCCAGACAAACAGCAGAAAATAGTTAGAAAGAGATTCAAAGAGTTCTTGCTTTCTCACAGCGATCGGGAATCTGGAGTCACAGCATTTTGGATAAGCAGATTGGAGTATATAAGCTTCTCCAAAGGGTTTTTTTAAAAAAACAAAAAAATCCCAACACAAAACTCAACTCTTTCCTCCTCTCTTTAAAATCTGTAGGTAGTTTCATTTGCATTTTTTCATTTATACATGTGAGTTGGTTCCTAGAAAGTGAATCAGTATGAAAACTTGCCCACTTCCATGCATAAGTTTGGACTTTTGCAGAGCCTCATTACAAGCAGCCAAAGGGGAAGAGAAAGATTTCCAAATCACAAAGCCTTATTTTGAATTGCTCTGTTTTCCTCTGATCCAGCCAACTGCCACCATCTTCTTATTCCTTTAGATCCACTGTCTCCAGCAACCCATCTTAGATGGAGGGCTGCTCACTTTCCCTTCAGCTCCATTTCTCCATTTTACAGCACACCAGAATGTTGGCCGAAGGGCCTGTATTATGCATAAACTATGAACTGCTCAGAAAATCCCAGCAGACTTAGCGCTATTAAGGTCATCTATATTGCATTAAGCTATTAGCTACTGTATTCTACCTTATGATTAGGACAGTGGAGTATCTCCTTGCGATCAGCACTTTGTAAGGAAAATCCCCGCTCAGTGCAAATGCTACTGTCATTCATTGTTCTCTTGACCTCAATCACAGCCACTGCTGGGAACCTCTGTTAGTTTTGGCACTCCAAAAAACTCCTCTTATGAAATGCTGGGCCGAATCGGGCCCAGAGTTGTAGCATATTTGCATGAGATTTGCAGCACTCATTTCATAAGCTGTGAGAGCAGGTCACAACAGATCACGAGTCTTATTTTTCCTTCCACATCTTTCTAATTTGGGCCACCTGTAGACCTTGAGATCTCAGTCTCAATCCTAAACTGCTGTTTTGGTCTAGCAGTAGGTTTAGGGTTCAGAGAACCATGAAGGCTACAGCTGCAGGGATACTGGGACTGGAAAAGGCATGCCTAATAGAGCACAACACTGCACCAACATTGATCTCTCCACATCTTTCTTAATCTGGGCCACCCATGGTACTGGGGATCACGGGCTGTGTCCAAAGCTGCAACTAGCGGTAGGGTTCAGAGAAGCAAAATGCCTACAGCTCCAGGGATACTGGGGCTAGAAAGCTTGCATTTCCAAGAATCAAAAAGAAACCCAAGTGCTGTTCCCCAGGGCTCAGTGTTGAGGACAGCTCTATTTAATTTTTATCGATGATCTGGATGAGGGGATTGAGGGCACCCTCAGTCAGTCTGCAGACACATCAGTTTGGGTTGGAGTATCAATCTGCTGGAGCATAGGAAAGCCCTGCAGCGGGATCTAGACAGGCTGGATCAATGGACCAAGGTCAGCTGTATGAGGGTCAACAACATGAAGTTCTGGGTCCTGCCCTTGGGTCACAACAACCCCTTGCACCACTGCAGGCTGGGGGCAGAGTGGCTGGAAAGCTGCCCAGCAGAAAAGGGCCTGGGAGTGCTGGTCGACAGTGACTGAACATGAGCCAGTGTCTGCCCAGGTGGCCAAGAGGGCCGATGGCATCCTGGATGGTATCGGCAATAGTGTGGGCAGCAGGACCAGGGCAGTGATTGTCCTCCTGTACTCGGCACTGGTGAGGCTGCACCTTGAACCCAGTGCTCAGCTCTGGGCTTCTCAATTCACAAATGACATTGAGGTGCTGGAGCATGTCCAGACAAGGGCAATGGAGCTGGTGAAGGGTCTAGGACATAAGTCCTACGAGGAATGACTGAGGGAGCTGGGGTCGTCCAATCTGGAGAAAAGAAGGCTTGGGGGAGATTATATTGCCCTACAATTATCTGAAAGGAGGCTGTAGCAAGATGAGGGCCAGTCTCTTCTCCAGGCATGTAGTGATTGGAAAAGATGGAACGGCCTCGGGTTGTGTCAGGGGAGGTTTGGGTTGGATATTAGGAAAAATTTCTTGTCCTAAAGGGTGGTCAAGATTGGAACAGGCTACACAAACAAGTGGTGGAGTCACCATACCTGAAAGTGTTCAAAAAAATGAGTGGATGTGGCACTTTGTGATATGGTTTAGTGGCCACGGTGGTATTAGGCCAGAGGTGACCTTGGAGGTCTTTTCCAATCTTATGATTCTAAGTGAACAGTCTCAGAAGTCAGCTTCCTCCCAGTCAACAGTAACAAAAATTTCCATGGTTTCCTGTGACCACGTGTGACCCTAGAAACAAGGACTCCGAAATTAAACAAAATGCAAGAGCTAGGCATGCAAATAGGAAATTTAAGCATGTCTGTCAATTCCTGAGACCAATGATGGATTTGCAGATTTATTACTGGGATCATAAAAGAAAACCAGCTGTTTTACCTCGAGTAACAGAGGCCAATTATATTTGAATCAGAAGCAACAGCTGAGATAAGGAAGGAGTGTGTCCACACTTGTGCTTATTTGTGTTTGCAATAGAGAGGCAAAGACGAATGGAAATCAGGAAGTATATGAGGTGAAATAGGGTGAAAGGGGTGCGTGTTGGAAATATGATTTCTGCTTACTGAGAAAACACTATTTCCTGGCTTCAAAGAAAAAACAGTTTCTTGCTCAGAAACTGGCCCAAGTGGAAAAGTCCAAAACTAGTCACTGAGCAGCTCCACAGCAAGCTCCAAAAAGTTCCAATGACCTTGCTAAAAATGGAGCCCTCAACCTCCCTGTAACGTGTCCCAGCACAGAACTGGCAACAGGAAGATCCACTGGGATGTAGAAAAGCCTGAGCACCTCTAAAATTTAATTCTCATTTGAACAGTTTCCCTACTGGGGTGAATGTAATTAGTGCTGTTTCAGAGCTTGAGGTCAGGATGGTCACAGCTAATTCAAAACACACCCAGGATGCTCAGTTTTCTACTGGGGCTTCTGTTCATATCAGGAATATCTCAGGGGCTTCCCTGCATAAGTCCTCTCCTCAAAAGTGGCACCGCTATTCTGTGTGTTGCTTCCACATGCCTGCTGCAGTCCTCCAGTCCTCCTGAGCTGGAGGAAATAGCTCTGCTCCAATGCCAGAATCCAGGGAGCAGATGAAGAGTAGCATGAGATTCTGCTCCTGCACTGCCATAGGTGCTACCTGACATGGTTTACAGCCCAAAAATCCTGGTAGAAAAGCAAAGGCACAGGCACAATGCCATGGCACCACATAGCTCTCTCCGGAAAAGGGGCTGGGGAAAAAAGGACCTCTGCTTCCTTGGCACAGGTCCTGTGTCAGGTCTGATGGCCTATGCTCCCCTGCAGGTGTGGACAGCTGTTTTCACTTCTCTGTGCCTCAGGCCCTTGTGCAGAGGCTGAGAGTTAACCTGAGAAAATGAATTGCAATTTTTGTTTGCTTGGTGACTTCCTGGTTTCCTTAGTGAGTTCTGGTCCATGACATCTCTCTCTCCACCAACAAGAGGCAAAATTTGATTCAGACAAGCCATTCCCTCTTTTTCTGTCCTGTGACCCCAGGCTCAAAACATGAGAGCTGATGGCAGTTTTCTAATTTGCTCCATTTTTCACCATGTACCCCACGTCTCCCAAAGTCAGTGTGTCCTTCTTTCAGCTGGCACAGAGTTAATCTTCTTCATAGTAGCTGGTATGGTGCTTTGTTTTTGATTTAGATACAATGCTGTGTCTTGGATTTAGGATGAGAATAATGCTGGTAATGCACTGATGTTTTAGTTGTTGCTAAGCAGTGCTTTAATCAAGGACTTTTCATTGTCTCATGCTCTGCCAGCGAGCAGGTGCACAAGGAGCTGGGAGGGAGCATGGCCAAGACAGCTGACCTGAACAAACCAAAGGAGCATTCCATACCATAGAATGTCATGCCCACTGTATAAACTGGGGGGAGATGGCTGAGAGGCACCAGTTGTTGCTTGGGGATGGGCTGGGCATTGGTCAGTGGGCAGTGAGCAATTGTACTGCATTTCACTTACTTTTCTTGAGCTTTTCTCCTTCCCCCCCCACCCCCTTTACATTACTATCATTACTAGTAATATAATACTGTATTTCAATCACTAAATCATTCCTACCTCAACCCACAAGTTTTACTTTTTTTTTTCTGGATCCTTCTCCCATCTCTAACAGATTCCCCATGAACTCAGATACCAGTCCTATCTATCACCCTTAGCAGAGAGCATCTCACAATCCCACACTCCAGGATTCCACAATGCTTTCTCTGCCTTGGCCAAGTTCCCATGTCTCTTGGACCTGTACTGGTGCTGCACAGGCCCAAAGAGAAAGCAACAGCTGCAGTGCCAGACTCACTATCTCTGACCTACTGACTGGAGATAAGCACATGGCAAAAGTTCTCACAGTGTATGTTACATCCCTGTGCAAACAGAAGCGGAGCCAGGACAACCTCTCCCTCCAACCAGTCTGTCTTGATGCAATCACCAGCTGTATTGCACTTTGGAGAACTTTGATACAGGTGGTTTTACCCGTGGTCTAAGCCTAGACAACAACAGGACTCAAAAACAAAGCAGTTTCCTCGAAATGGCAAGATGGGAAGCCCTGGGAAAGTGTCTGACAGTCCTTTGGCAGCAGTATACTCTTGTGAGTTAAAGACAAGCGCATGAGTGGGCGAGACCCAAACATGCACAGCCTTGCAGGATGCTCAGGACAAAGCATTTGAGAGGATTCTGGAGTTGGTTTTTATCCCAACAAGTTGATAAATACCAGGGAAAATAGCTGCCATGGCAGGAAAACCTTAAAAGGAATGTCTGCATTAGAACAGTATGAGATTTGGTGTTCGGCCCTGAAAGGGCCACAGATGAGCAAATATTTACAGAGAGATGACCAAGATTGTCTGCCATCCACTATGTCTATACAGCTCTTGTCTCTCCCTTCCTGACAAAACTGTACAGCTTGAATGTGTCTCTCTCAATAAAATTAAGTTGCTCTTCCTGCAGAGTCTGGCCAAAAAACAGGATAATGGCAGATTATGGAACATGTATTTGTTTCTCCCAACAATATCCGAGAAATGGATTAACCGATTTAAACCAGTTCTCTTCTGAACAAACAAATTCATCTCTCTAGGCAAGGAGCTCTCACACAAGCTTTTACTCAGCCTATTACTGCAACCACAGAGGTGTTGAGAAATGAGCAACGACTGCACAGAAGCTGAATAGCAGTGCAGGTGGGCTGCAAATAGCAGATCCAGGTTTCTGCTTCAAGGCGGTCTCCCACCTTTCTGACGCACATGTCTGGGGATTTTCCTCTCTTCTTTCATGATCTTTTACCGAGGGCACAGCGAGGAAGCCTCACTTTACTTTTGCATCTGACGTGTGGTGCCACAGGCTGGACATGCCAGCTTTGCAAAATCTGCTCCCCAGCCTCCAAAATCCCCCTGTCATCTGGGCCTTTTGCTTTATGTCTCGAGTCTCTTGTATATCCTAGCCACCACAGCGTGCAGACATGCTCTGTCAGACCAATTTCAATCACAGAGGTAAATCAGAAAAGCTCTCAGGGCACAAGAGAGACTTCCCAAGAAATCTGAGTGAGTGGCAGCATATGGGAACCTTCCCCACAAGGCAGCAAGCAGAGAAGAGACCACAGCTCTGCAGGGTAAGACCCAACTGTTAAACACTGATGACAAAAATTCAGACCAGCCAAAATTCATACAACTGCTTTACCCTGTGAAATATGCGTTGGTTCTTCTTTTTTTTTTGAAGCTGCATATAACAAATGCTACTAAAATCCCCAGCACTGGGAGTCCTGGGGCTTTGCTGTATGAACATAAAGGTGTTCCAAAGAAGAAGGCTTTAGCTACGCATCCTTAGCCTGACACGCTGTCAGCCTCTTAATGCCATAAGGCTGGCAAGGAGGGTAGGGCAAACAAGTCCTACACAGTAACTTTTGGTACAACCCCACGTGAGGACCCAATCCTAAACTGATGTAAGTACTGTCACAGACTCCGTCTATCAGGCCCCAGGACCAAGAGATGGTAATTGTTATGACACATCTGAGGCCAGCTGTAAGTCCCTGCGGTTGTTACTTTGCTCTGAACTGTGACCATTTGGGTTTTCAGCCACAACAGAGTAAAACTTCAGCCTGTCCTGAGACTGACAACTCTAATTAGTTGTTAGCAGCCCGGCCATTGGGAAGCGGAGTGAGCAATCCTAATGCCGTATCAGCAAGGACAGGGCTGCGTGCACAAACACGAGCTCTAAGGAGCTTAATCCCAAACATAATACTGCAAGAAAAAAGTGTGTGACAATCAGGAATGAAATCCTCTGCTCTTAACAGGGGGAGCAGAGGGGTGCTGTGCATTGAGAGAAATGCAGAAATAACATGTATACTTTCAGCTCAGTCACACAAACCTCTACACAACTTATTTGGGGATAAGCAGGGAGGATTTCCATCAAAGTGAAACCTAACTACCAGGTCAGGCTTTGTTCAGACTGGTAGTTCAATATCAAGCCCATGGCTATGAATTATTTTATTCTTTTTACCAATTAAAGTCTCTAAGTCTGCGAACACTGAACTTGCAGAAGGCACAGTTTTCCTTTGGCTCTGAACACAGACACACTTGCCCCAGAACATCAAGTTCATTCTTAAGCCTCTGATGGTGTAAAATGAACCAGAACACACCACAGTTCTAGCCGGCAGGAGAGCCAGAGGTTTCCCTCCCTTGGCAGCAAGACCTGTACCATGGAGAACAGCAATACTGAAACATCAGTGGAAGAGTAGGAAAGCTCCAGCTACTACAAGAGTAGAAAAATCATCTTCTGTCCCCAAGTCAGGTCCTGAACTGTGCTCCTCAGCTTGAAGTAGGGTATCAGGATGAATTTCATCAATGAAAATAATAAAGAAAAAACAGTCACTATAATAAATATACTCAGAAATTAAACCAACCAGGTCAAAAATTCTTAGCAGATGGCTCCATAGTGCAGCTCACATGGCCAAGCAGCAAGACAGATAAGCCAGCGCAGCCACAGACAGAGGGGTCAGCTCTGGCCCCTGACAGTCTCATTTCTCTTAGACTCTCTCCATAGCAGGGAGAGCTGCAGGGAGCTCTTAGGAGCCAAAAGCTCAGTCTTAGCCACTCTGCAAAAACATCTCCATGCCAAAAGCATGTCTCAAGAGCACTTTTAAGAGAGCAGTTAATATCCAAGCTTATATTTCAGGAGGGGGCAGGGCACAAGCAAGAAGCACTGACATTGAGCTATGGCTTCAACAGTTGATCGAAACAGTTTAATGCATTTCCATTTCCAGTTGCATGGATCCAGCAATGTTTCTTACTTATTTACAGTATCACCCCCTCCCTGGCTCCCCGCTCTTGTGTTTGCTACATAGATAACAGGGGAAATTGATGCTGACTATCGCCTGCCTGATGTACAGCATTGCCAATGGGTTCAGCAGGATTTTAAAGAGGAATGAGTCAACAGTGTGTGACCAGGAATAACATTTGCCAGTGTGTGAGCTTGAATAGGAAAACATATCTGTGCCTACCTGAACATTAGTTAAAGTGACAATGGCAACAGATGCCCCAGCAGGACGTGTTCTGGCAGACTTCCAGGTCAGGGCAGAGCCAGACCTGCTAGTCACCAGCCCTATACCAATGCCTGTGTCTAGGACTATAAATGGCTCCTGAAGTCCTCATAACTATCCCTCCAAAGGGAATACCAGTCTGCTTTCCTGATTACACCAAACATTCACTTTGCTTTGAAGATAAAGCACAATAACCCACCTGCTGCATAATGTGGCAGAACTTTATCTAAGGGCAGTAAGTGTAATCCTTTGGAGATCAATCCCAGATGATTGTGGGCTATTATTTTAGATCCAGATGAGGTAAAACTCACAGGCCATGTTATTGCAGGGAGGGAGATACTCAGGTGAATTCCTTTTCTAATCTTTCTTCCTGCGAAGATTTCACCTGCTGTGTGATCCCAACATGGGAAACAGGGCCAACTTTCAGACTTGACTATTGAAAAAAAAGTCAGCCCTATATAACTGTCCTCCTTTCCTCCAACTCTTCTTTCATTGGGCACTCACGGACACCAAATACTCTGCCAAAGACAAAAATGGCAGCAGCAAAATTCTGCTTATCTCATCTTCAGAACTTGGTGATGTAATTAACAACTCTCAACATAGGAGACAGGTGCTCTTCTACCAGGCTTTGATGGTTATCCAAAGAGGGAGAAGCCATTCAGATTTTCAAGCATGGCCCTGAGACAGCAACCAGTGAGTGCTGTGAAGGAGGATAAACCCATCTGCAGGAAAATATGGGAGTAGATGTATCGAGGATCAGGTGGGATGAGGAGTGCAGGGTTGAGCTGGACTTGGGCAGAGCTGTCCGGTAGTTTATGAGGCATTGTTCAGGACTGGCAAAGCATCAGAGCTGATACAATATTATTCAGGCAGGATAATGTACTAGGATTGCAATTTTCACCATACTATTTTATGAGGCTCTAACAGAGCAAATGTCATATTAACCATGGTAAGACAGTCATGGAAAGGGCTACCTCTAGCAACAGCCAGAGCTTAGAATCTCTACTAACCTTCAGAATTCCTGGAAATACTGTTTGACCAGTCTTTTAGGTTACATGGCTAATATATGTCTTTCAATTTGTTTTTACATACTTTCTAAATTAGTATCTAAGTAGCATCCTTTTCATTGATCCATACATTCATCCTTTCTTTCCCCTTCTCATACGTATCAGCTCAAATGACACCATTGTGTTCCAAAACCCAGACTGCTGCACATTTTCAAGCCCAGTGTGTGTTTCACAGCCTTACACTAGTTTCCCTACACAGGGTGGCCCAGTCCTGATTTTAAACACATCTATGCAGAGGATTTGTTTTTCTGATGCGGTTTTCTCAAGTACCTGGTCCTGAAAAAAACCCTTGATAACAGCATCAGTGATAGCACTGATATTATTAATAGCAGTCTGCCACTCCATTAATATTTTTGTTTCAAGACTTTGAAGTGCTATGTTTATTATGCTCCACAAATCTTTGATGAGATGGGTCAGTTTTATTCCTGTTTTGAAGGTACAGGAAAAGATGACAAGACATTGCCAATCCAAGTGTAGATTCCCAGGAGTTCGGACAAGCCCAGTCTCTCACTCTAACCATTATACAACATTTCTTCATCTTAAACACAGAGATATAAGGCTGCACAGACCTTCATAAACTTATTAATCTTTCAAAGCTCTACACTACAGACTAAGAAGTCCAGGAAACAGATCATCCATCCTGTCAGAGAGCTGATGACAGACAATTTCAGCTCATAAGCTAAAAGAAAAGCAATTTCTTCTGCTTTCTAAATACAAAAAGAAAAGCAACTTTTTCTGCTTTCTAAATACAAAAAAATACTAAAAAGTCCAAACACCTTTTTTTGACAGCTGACTTGTTCTTTTTGTCTTCTTATTTTCTTTCCACTATTGCAGTGCAGTTGGAAAAGCCTATTTCTGGACCAGTTTGTTACAATACAGCACAATATGCATGAGGATGAAGGGAGAAAACCAAGGGAAAAGGGAAACACAGAAACAGGTTCTGACATCTAATCAGATCCGCTGTATTGATTTTCAACTTTAGCTTTGGAGCAAATCAGAGAAACAGCCACATTACCATCCAGAATCCGCTGTTCTCCGGAGTGAGGCAGCTCCGGAGGAGCTCCCACTGCCACACAAACAGGCCGGCCTGCATGCGCACACACGCGCACGGCCCTGCGGATGCGCGCCCCTCCGGAGCGCCTCTCCGACGGGATGCGCGGGCTGCGGGAGGTGAGAGAAGCGCTCATCACGGAGGCTGCAGGAGCCACACGATCCCCATTTCCAACAAGATGAGAATTCCAGAGCAAGCCACCGAACTAATGAGCTGCCCACGCTGGAAAGCTGTGTTTCAATTAACCACAGCAGTCCCTGCTGCACCCACATCCTTCCAGCAGCATGAACAAGGAGGAGAGGGATAAACAAGGACTGTTGTTTCTGGGTCTATTTTTCGCATGAAGGGAAAGGGAGGAGGCTGTAAAAGGGATGAGGGCAATTCTTGCCCTACTTTCTTGGTTTGCAGTTTCTTTTTCAGACTAATGGAAGGAGCAATTCACAGCACTGAAACCGAAGCTGCCTGCTGAGGCACAGAACAGGCAGTGCCACCATAAAGTCCTTCCACATTTTCCAGGCAGGAGGAGACAGCTCAGATGTACAAACATTCAGAATGCACCCAGCTTCAACTAAGGGTACACAGAACTGACTGACAAGGGAAGGGGGCTGTTCGGATGGGCTCGCGCATGGACCATATGATGGTTACTTGGGCAAAATCCCAATAAAGCATTGCTTGGCCATGGGAAGAGCTATAGCAAGAGTATGTTCAGTTACTCTTTACACAGAAGCTCATCACATCTTTGCTTTCTTGAGGGTCATATCAAAGTCTCCACTCCAGACAGCTTCTGGCCTGCACCTACCACCTTTCTTGTGTGGGGAGTCATGTCCTTCCCCTTCAGCCCAAGATTCAGGTCTGTGATCCCCCTCCAGACCACCTAGGAAGACTGAATTCATCCCAAGCTCGGCACTGCTGCTCCCTCTGCAGGGGCAGTGAGGGTCAAGCGAGGTCCACACAGCTTTCAAACAGCAACACCAAACCAAGGACACCAGCAGGTCTGATGCTTCTTTGCTCCCAAGTGAAATTTTGCTGTATCTCTCATCACCTCTTGATGTGACCGAGAGTTACCTTCCCTACCCTGCCCCTCCAAGCCCCTTATGACTGAACCAGACTGCCTTCCTGAACAGCTCAAACCAAGATGCACATTTTCACACTGCTTAAGGGAAGCTTCTCCACATATACTTACCTGCCTAGAAATCTTCACACATTTCCCTATCTCAAGCCATAATCTAATCCTGCCATGCTCCTGAATAGACAGAGATAGTTTTAAAAGGGGCTCTTCAAATACTGAAAGTGCCTGCAGGATTTCACACACCTCTGTTATTGCTGTGTTCTCAGCAGCTCACATCTGTGAGCAGTTTGTCTGGTTGGTTTCAGCCAGGTTGTCTGCTCCGGTCTCACTTCTCTTATTCCTGGGGAGCGAGCCCGGAAGAATTGTGGCAGCATATCTAATGAGTGCTGCTGTGCTGTGTGTGGAGGCTTGTCTGTCACAGCCCAGAGGCAGCATGCCCAGGTGTAAATTAACCTGTTCCCTGCCTGCCCCACACCTGTCAGATCTGCGCTGCTCAGAGTACTCTGCGAGTGTTCAACAATCACGCTGTACTAATGGGACGAGATCTGCAGGGAGAGCCAAGGCATTTTATCTGGCTGCCTTCCCCCAGTCTGATTTGAAGTCGTGCAAGAGAGAGAGCACAGACTGCTGCATGTCAAAACACACCTCAACAGCTGTGGGAGCTGAGCAGGCACTCACTTCTCTGGAGGGAGAAACCAGTGCAGGGAAAGGTGGAGATGTCACCCAATGCAGCATCCCACCCTCTATGTTCACCTTTGTGTACAGATACTGCCTTCAGCTGGGGCTGGGAGAACTACCCATAGCTGAAATCACTCCTCCCTCCACAACTGCTAAGAATCAGTTTTCTGTTACTCACAGCCTGGTTGCATGAAAACCATTTGGGAGTATCCACTGCCTGTTAGGTCTACCTAGCACTGCTTTTCAGGCAAAACGATTCAGGCATATACAGGGGTAACTAAGTTGAAGAAAGGGTTGTGGTGTGGAAATGGTCTAAATAACATTCATTTTCTACCTTTTGAGTACTTGACTTTACAAACTTACTAACATGCCCTGAAGGTATTTTACACACATGTAATGCACATAAACACACCTGGTAAAGCTGCACTCATCTCGACACACAAATAGAAACCATTGTACACAAACACACAGAACACCTCTCCCTTCCACTTGCATCATGCTTGACATATGGTACCCTGCCCTTAGCCTCGTGTAGTCTGACCAATTAAATACAAACTCTTCAAAGGTCCCCAGACAAACGAGATGTGTCTGCTCAGCCCAGTAAGAAAGGTCAACCCTGCCTAGCCCCCAGGCTTTTGTGTACACAGTCATCCAGACAGGCACTGCCTGCACCGTATGGTTGTACTCACACTGCACGTTGAGCTGCACCAGGGCTTCCCGGGGTCTGATGTTAAATCCATTGTACCTGGCTGTCTGACACTTATAGGTCCCGCTCATTTCTCGGCTCACACTCTCCAGGTGCAGCTTCCCATCGTATGTCTCCATCGTCATTGTCCCTGAAGGCATGGGGGTTTCCTTATCTACCCGAGACCAGATGATGGGTGGCTTCGGCTTTCCTCGAACCTCGCACTGCAGCTCTGCCCTGGAGCCTTCCCGCACAGTGATGGTGGACTGACCCTTAGGGACACTGATTGTTGGTGGCACTGAAAGGGAGACAAGAAGGGAATCATCTTACACTGGGTTTTCAGCAAGTAAGGAATATTCTTGAGATGCTTCTGATTGAGTCATACCAACAGCTTTGAACTCCAAAGGTTTCCACTTGACACACTGCAACCCCTCTACGAACACACCGTCCATGCAAGTTATCCTACAGAGTCCGGAGCTGCAGGGTACCAAGGAGGATCCCAGCCTTTCCAACAGCGTATCCCAGTATCAATGGCAAGTGCCAGTTGTACTGGGGCAGACTCCAGTCTCCCATCCCTCTGCAAAACGCTATCCAGCTGCAGGGATAGCATCAAGGAACACAAAGGCAAAAGCCTTTTTGATCCATTTCTCAATTTCTGGTCAGTGAATTTCTCAAGTGGAACTGCAGTCTTTGGGCCAAAAACAGACATCATATCTGCCGAGGTATCTAGACACCTTATCCAGATCAGACCAAAACCAAGACTTAAAGGATTAGTGCTGGTAGATCCCATCTCCAGCCTTCTCAGAGGTCCAAGATTCCTGTTTGTTCCTAAACCACAGCAAGGAGTCAGTTCTGTTAAATGTCTTTGCTTATTTTACTTTTATTGCATAATTTACTTTTATTATTTATTTTGCTTTTATTGGTGAATGCACTGTGAATTTCTCACACCAATAAACCTCTGGCTCATTTGAGTGAGAGATGGGTCCCAGTGACAATCAGTTCTGGCATCCCTTCGAGGCTGAGAAGAGCTCACCCAGCAGAATTGCTGCTGAGCTGAGGCTAGAGTTGGAGGCACTGTAACACTCAAAGAAATATCCAGCTATCAACCAACAACCAAAACTTTGCTGATAAACAAAGCTTAAAAAAACCTCAGTGAATAACAGGGTACAGAGATGACAGTGGGAAGAGGTTTGCTGTACACATCCCCAATTCCACCAAGAACCCAGGAAGGGGATTTTTGTGCTAAACCACACATAATATTGACAATTTATTTGTGTTAGACTTTGGAGTCAACAGTTCAGCTGAGGTAAATATGGTCACAATCTTTTCTGAAAGCTCCTTTTCAGCCCTTCCTGCTGACAGTGGCAACACTTGGATTGACACTTCCATAACTGCAAGGGCCACGTACTTTGTTTCCATTTAAATCAAAATATAGGACTACAGAAGCTGTAACAAGCTGGTCTGACCAACATTAGCTCAATTCAGCTCCAGCAAAGGAGAGTGTGCTACGGTAATTGTACATGTTACAGCCTGCAGCTCTTTATGAGCAAATTTAGGATGGATCCAGCCTAATCTCCCTCTGCAGTGACCTCCTTATGCAAGAGGGAGGCCACATTTTCAATTTGCAGGTCTCCTGTAGGCTGGGGAATCTCATCACACCCTGTCCTGCACGGTGCGAAAGGACGGCAGCACTTTCAGAGCTGACGCTGCCGGCAGCCACTCACCTGGCGAGCAGCAATTTTCTCCACAGGAAAAGTTGTAAATTGTATTTGAAGATTTTTTTTTTTTAATTAAAGCTATCTCCTTGGAGCTGCTCGGTGGAGGCAGCCACTTTGATGAGCTCAGGCTTTGCTCAGTGGGAAAACATGGAGCCACTGCTGCTGTCCTCTTGCTCTGATCCTGTGGTCTGGGGAAAACCTGGTGGTTTATATGGGAATCACATGTTGGAGGTGGCTCGTTGCTGATTGTGGGGGTGTTGCATGTTGGATAGCCTTGGCTGCTGCATGGAGGACTGCTCCAGCAGACACGGCTGTTTTCATTCCCTGGGACACAAAGTGGTCCTGCTGGCCCAGGCTGCCAAAGGGAGACTTCAAAATGCCCCAGGCTGCCCTCCTTCCCTTCCTCATTGCCAGCATCTGCACAAGCATATGGAACTCACTCTCCTCCAGACAGGCACAGGGAAACCTGTCACCACAGACACCTCCTTTAAGGCAGCAACTGGCTGGCACTTGGACCAACACCTGCACTGACAGGCACTGCCAAGCCTCTTGGTGGAGTCATCCAGGGTCTCCCAGCCATTCACAGCCTCCTATCCTCGCAGTCTTAAACACAACTGCACCCTGCCATCTAGTGATCTCGGGCAAAAAGAATTGTTCCAGGTGGTATCAGCTACACAAGTTTGGGAGAGTCAGTTTTGCACCAGGAGTTCCCCCAGTTTTGTTCCCTGTTGGTATAACAGGGTTGGTGTTGGCTGGCATGGAGAGGTCCTACCATTCTTCAGTGTTTAGTGGATCCGTGGCACAGTCAGGGCTGAATCTCCAGGCTGCCAACAAGAACTGGATGCAATCCTACTGAGAGCAGGCTGGCCCCAGTATTTCTAATGGGAGACAAGGCTTTCCAAAGCATCAATAGTAGTTGCAGCACTTTTTTCTGGGGAGCTGAAGTGAGCAGCAGCCAGAATCAAGAGTGAGATCAGCCTGGCCTGTGGACCCAGAACAACCAGGGACTGACAAGAAACCTTCTGTGAAGGTGCAGGTCAAAATCTGCGGGCAGCTGACTCCCCCAACGAGTCTTCCATCAGATTACTAACGCAGTGCTTCTTTGTGCTGTACTCTCATGGTCCTGGAAAGGCAGCACAATGACATGGATGTAATGGAGATCACAGCTGGACCCACCACTTCCCCAGAAACAGAAAGATAGCCCTGAGATTCTATACTTCAATCCCCAAAGTGGCTGACAAACACTGACATATTTGTCCTGTCCTCACCGAGCCATGGGGTGAAGCTTTGACCCCAATTTTAGGGGGGAGGCATTTATAACACTGGGACTCCTACAGAGAGTGCCCAAGACAGGCTGCATTTGCAATCTGGTAAGCATTAAAAGTCTTCACAGAATTTGTATCCTGGACACAACTCTGAAAAAAGGTACATTCCTCATAAACAATGCCAAAGAGAAGAAAGAACAGCTTTCTTTCTCTTTTACTCTCTTCTAAGCAAAGGGACACTCAAAATTTGCTGAAATACCACCCTTCTTCCTTCCTTCACAGTGTGGAGGTTTGTTTGAACAATCGCACTGTAAAGCTGTCTCTGTAGCTTTGACTGGAATGCACTTTGGACTTTTCATAGGGAGAAAATATAAAGGAGGATCTGCTTGGTACATAATACATCTGACAGAGAAGTTGTAACTATTACCCACCTCTAAACTGAGCCAAGCGCTTGCTTGAGGATGTAAGACCTTTCTCCATTAGCATTCAAGACATGCATGTGAGGTTCTTAAAGAAAGGTGGAGGCATGGGGCTGTGGGGCAGCCAGTGATGCCAAACACTCCTCTGGGGTCCCCACCTGCCAAGGCTCACCTGTCTCTGAGGAGATGTTCACCTCCACACTGAGGTCAGGAATGGGTGCTCCCTGGAAGGTAGCCACACACAGGTAGGTGCCATAGTCACTGAATCTCAGGTCAATAATCTCCAAGCTGCAGGTCACGGGTGGGAGCTCGGGGTCATTGCGGGTGATGAGCAACCGGTCTGAGAACCTGGCTGGTTTCCCGTTCTTGTACCACGAATAGACAACCTTCTCCTGGGGGACAGCATCTACATGGCATGAGAGCTTCAAGTCCTGGCCTAACTGGATGGTCTCGCTTTCTTTGATCACATCAGGGGTTATTTGGAACGTGGCATTCTTCATGGCTGAGAAGAACAGAAGTGCAAAACTGGTTAGGAGTAGCAAAGTATCTTGCAGGGGACAGGAAAACTGTTCTTTGCTCCTCAGGAAGGCAACATTTCAATGCAAAATCTGCCCAAAGACCTCTCCCACTTATGTTCCCATAAAATATCCGAAGGGCCTCACATCTGGCAGTCTGGGATCATCCAGTTCAGGATAATGCTACAGCCCAGGATGAAGCTGCAAGCGATGCTTGCACAGCCGTTGGTCTGGGAGCAGAGAAACTTGCACAGACACTTCTCCAGAATATTAATTACTACTAAATATCACATTCGCCCTCAGCTGTACATGAACAGCCAGGAGGAATGCAATTCCCCCACTCCCTGAAAACACATGCTCAGAGAAAAACAGCAACTTACACCGCACCAGCAGGTTCACAATCTTCTTTGCTGGGTTCCCCACATTGTTGATGGCCGTGCAATTGTAGTAGCCTGAGTCCTCCACACGGATCCTCCAGATGGTGAGATTGCCTCCTTGCACAAGGCTATTGGGAGGCATTGGGCCAGGAGAGTGGGACCAAACCACTTCTGGCTGTGGGTCCCCACCTGTCAGAGAGCACTGCATAGTGATGTTGTCACCAGGGTTGACCACCAGCGTCTCATTAACAGACAGCTTCAGAGCAGGTGGGGCTGGAAAAGCACAAAGAGGGACACTTCAGAGCTTGAGAAAGACCCATCCACTTGCCTGTGCACAGCTTCGTACTTTTTATGATTTATTCTTCTTGATGGCTGGTTTGAGTAGGGACAGCTGGAAGGATCTATGAATTGATTACAAATATGAGGTGTTTGTGAATCTAAAGCATGATCATTACCATGTCTTTGAGTGAGAACACTCTGCTCTTTTATGGCTAGAAAACAGAGCAGGCAGGACCTCACATCACCCCAGAAAACACTCCACCAGTAGTGCTTAGGACTGGGGCACAAAGCAGCTATGACATTTTATCAGTGCTCAGTGCAGGTTCTCTATGGCTTAGGATGCAGGTCAGAAGAAAAGCCCGATAAATCCACTCTGCCCATATAGGGGTGGCAAACAGGCAATATTTGGCAGTGAAAAACCCAAGCCCTGAAGTTTCTTGACTCCTGACGCAAACAAATGCAGCCAGGCATAAAGGCAATGGAAGCTTTTGTAGCCTTGATGGAGAGATGAAGGAGAAAGGATAGGCTCAAAGGAGCCTGCTTGAACCCAACCACTGCTTGTGCTCAAAGACAGCTGGGATTAAATCACTCCTCTCATTCAGAGTTTCCATCCCAAGAAGCAAGCTTTAGGGAAGGTCTATAATTAAAAAAGCTATCCTTAGCTATATGCCTCTCTATCTCACACCCAACTAGACATCTTTGAGAGGCAAAGGCTTTGCCAAGCAGATAGTCCTTGCAGCTTGGAGACTGATATGGAGGACCAGGACCTGTCTGCACCTTAACAGACCATGAACAGCAGCTCTGAACCTGCTGCTAATCATCTTCACCTCCTCAGGTGTCTAACACATTTTTCTATACACTTGGGGGCTATCACAATCACAGGGATTATCCTTCACATTCAGTTCAGCTGAGACTGATTCAAAGTGTCTAGACAAACTCTCCTTTGAATGCCCTGGTACCTGTTTTTTGTTTTTATTTTATTTCTGCACCCTTCTCACTACAGCCCCCTCCAGGAACTGATCCAAAATCCTTCCCTTTGTATTTTCTATTTCATTCCACAAAAAGTCTTTCAAAGCCTCTGTGAGCACTATCACTGGCACCATCCAGACAGAGCTGAGAAAGTAGCAGTTCCCAGCACAAAAGCAGGGAGTATGTTTTAAGTAACAGCCATAATAATGCAAAATAAGACATTGTTCCATATTCATGAAGCCTGATTTAACAGCATCATTATTTCTGCCTCTTCTCTCCCTGGACTCTGTGTTAATGAGCTGTGCTGGATTTGTGTTGGATCTCTGAATTACAGCCCATACAAACAAGGCGAGGAGGACTCTTCTCTCCTCAGCACCAGAGCCATAATTTAGTAGCATAACTACTGCTATGCTGGGATACTGCTTTGGTGTACTGAATATAACATCCTTCCTGGCCACTGCACATGCCATTTGTGTCAGAGGTGGCCAGCTATGCCTAAGGAAGAAGATGGCTCTTCTGCTACCTGCACTGGCCATTCTGAGGCCAGTGGTTGGAGCCCTTGAATTTTGGGAGGCCACAGCCTGCACTCAAAGAGACTTTGGCAGGTCTCTTTGCAGGAGTCTTGTAGATACTGTGCAAGGGTTAATGCTTATTAAATAACAAAGGAAGGATTTGTACATCCTCACCAAGCTCCAGATGGTTTCATGAAGCCCAGAAATGCAACAGCTCAACTCACCGTGGTTGGGCAGGACACATTCCTGTCACTAACTCAATTTAGCTGACACCAAATAGCTGTTTCTGCCCTCAGACATTGAACTGGTGTCAGGTTCACAGTGCACAGACAAACTGACAGATGCAGCGTCTTGCCTGGGAATCTCCATCCACCCCTGTCAGAGAAAAGCCTGAGACCAGCCTATGTCCAGGGAGAAGGTGTCAGAGTTGGGAAGCACGAACCAGAGGTCCTGCAGGCTTTGGTTAAGATTTAGAGCTCTTGCGGATTTAGGGTTGGATGTGCACGTATCTGACCCACACTCATCTAGCCCAGCTCTGGGCAAGCCAACATGTTAAAATGGTGACATGCTGGTGCAAGCACTGCATCAGGGCAGGCTGTGTGTGCATGCATGAAGGAGGCAGGGAAACTGCAAATCTGCCACCTGCACAGCTCCAGGCAGCAAGCTTCCATGACATGCCCCAAAATGGAGCCCTGGCTGTGGCAGCCTGCGTGGGCTACCACTCCCCACTCCCACTCCTGTCAGCAGACAGAGGTTAACAGACTGCAGACATTGTTATGCAGGAGATGATTCTCATTTATTTGTAACCTGTGGCAATTCCTTTTGTTCTTGGCTCAGAAAACCTGCTGGCGGAGTCCGCGGAGCAGCGAGGGGACTATTAAAAACAAAGAATCGCTTTCAATTCCCTTTGAAGTCCAATTTGCTGCAGTAAAACTGCAGGAGAATTAACCGGCTGGGCTGCTTAATTTTGCAGAAACTGAGGAAGGGAGAAGCATCAGGCTGATCCTGCTGGAGCAGGTGATGGCAGCCGGGTGCTGAGCTGGTCCTGGGGCTCTGTGGACCTAACCTGCTGCACTGGAGCCAGGCAATAGCAGCAGAACAGAGGAGAAGCAGGGACATCTCCTTCCCACTAAGGTTGCAGACAAAGAACCCATTCCCTGCTGCAAGGCCCAAGCTGCTGAATAGAGCTTGAGAGAAGTCCACCTCCTTACCGGAGGCTATGATCTGCCCAAAGGACACTGAGGAGCCAGCTGAGGAACAGCAAATGAGCTGAGGAGATTCCCCTGGCCTGACCTGACCTGACCCACCAGTTCACCTCAAGGTCTGTAGTGCTTGGGACTATAAATATTTAAGAGAGAGACATTGCCAAGCATTTCAGCACCCTTTGGGCCCTTCTCAGTTGTAATGGCAAATGCATCCTCTGCGAAGCTGCTCAGGATTCTGGGCACAGCCAAGCCTAGAGAAGCTGTGAAAGCACAAGCGCAAGGGGAACAGAAAAGACCTAGGCAAAAAAGGAGAGAATTAAAGAATTTCATTTAAATATTTCCTCATCTATGCACAATACTACCTACAGGGCAAGTAATCCATATAATATTTCATGTTAAATATAGTTGTGCTATTTAACACAAACCCTGCTCACACCGCAATGCCAGCTTCATTTTCACTGCCAACTTTTAATACAATTTGCTAAGAACACATTTTCCATGGCCCCTTTGAGCTTGTAGTGTCAGGCTCCACTGTAACTATGTATAAATATGCATCTATAATTAAAAAACAGGAAAAAACCTCCCCTAGATAGATGTGCTTAAGAAGCTGGTGTAAATTGAGCCGTATCACTGACTTGTCATCGGGTACAACCTGAAAATACATTTTCCCCATTCACTTAGTACAGGGGCTGGATTGAAATGAGTAGTTTCCTTGTGCTTGGGCTGGCAGGGGGAGTGGACATGAAGAGAAATTTGATTTTCTAACTCTTCAAAGGTAAAGGCACACAGGGAAGAAGAGCTGTATAAGATCCCTTTCTTCATCATGAACAGAAGATAAGTTTTTAAAGGGAATATTTCAACATTTGCTACACTCTCATCCTGAGAGAAATTCAGCTAATAGGGTGAGTTGTTTGAGACATGTTCAGAGATCTTACTACAAAGAGAATACTTTTTCTGACATTAGCTATAATTCACTTTCTTAAGCTCATTATTTTTCTTCTTCCTACATAAAATGAGGCAACTATTGTTCAGCACCTTGGAACTCAACTCAGATCAATAAACATAATTTAAAAAGTATCAACAATATCCCGTCAACAGTTAACAACATCAAAAAAAGTTCTGTTTCCACTGCACAAAGATGACACAAGGGATGCAAACTGCTTTGTGTTACATTAGAGAGGTGAATAATTCAAACAACTACAATGCCTTTCTCTCTGATCATGGAATACCCTAGGGCTGGAAGCAATTTCCTGACATTTACTTATTATTTGCAAATATTCAACACACACAGAGGCTTTGCAAGTGGGGATTTTTTATTGTGTGTGTGGTTCAGGTTTTTTTAATGGACAGGTTGCAATCAAGTCCTTGCCAGTATTTGATATGTGACACTCAGTTATTGTTCACTTATTGCGTGTCAAGCAAGCAGCACCAAACTGAATCTGCTCACAACTGGAGGTGCTCTCAAGCACTGCCAGTATGAACATGAGTGTAAAATTTATTTATTGGGAAGGCACTGGAGAAGTATGCTTTCCACAAACACTGGCACCAGTGGAGCCCCTTACCTGGGAGGTGCTTAGAACACAGCCTGGCAAACCAGGCTGGAGCCACACATGGATGAATTATTTGTAAGAACTCCTGCAGCACTGCCCTGCTCTAGACTGTATCAAATCTATTTTTAAAGTCACTTAGAATTATAAATAAATAAAACAGTGTATGAATTAGAAGCTACATAGCACCTCAACACCTACACATAGGCTGTTTTAATGATCTCCTGGCAGGCCTGGCCAAGGGAGTGGCTATATGCATTGCTACAAGAAACTAGAGCAGCCCTGGCCACGAGACTTCCATGTGAAGGATCTGTAATCCCAGCAGCCATGTAAACGAGGTCGAGGTGCTGCAGGCCCTGGACACAGTGCTGTGTTATCCTCCTGGAGGAGTAATGGTTGTTGAGCAGGTGAAGGGTCAGAGGGCTGCAGGGACCCTTCACGTTCCCTCTTACCTGTGGTGTTTGTGAGCTGGAAGGTGATGGATTTGTCGGGGATACTGCAGACATTGCGGACAGACACCTGGCATGTGTAGCTGGCATAATCCTGAGGTCGAAGGTTCTTCAGCTTCAGGACTTTGGTTTCACCCTGGGATTTGGGAAGAATAGGGGCAAAAAAGGACACAGGTGTACAAAGCACAGATCATCATTCCAAGTCCATATTCTGTCCCAAAGTTTACAGATTACCAGCAGCTCCCATGAAAACCTTAGGGAACTGTGCAGATTTCAAGCCCCCCAGCTCTATATAAAGGAGACACAAAATGTTTGCACTGGTCATTTCACCTCCAGGGTTTCGCAAAGCACCCAGCGACTGACTCACACGACCTGAAAGCACTTGCTAAACAGGTCTGGGCATAATTTCTCATCAACTACTGCCAGAAACATCTTATAGAATATGACAAACCTTAACCATCCCAGAACAGACTCTGAGATCTAACTCTGAGATGTTGGTAGGAACTCAAGGGAGGTCACTGGAGACTCAACATTGCCAAACCAAATCAGAGCAGATTGAGGCATTAATATTGGCCTAAATATGACAAGTTCAACAGTTATGCTCTAGAAATCTGCAGTACAGGAGGAAAAAAATTTCAGAGAAATACTCAAAGAACTTCCAAAACTTTCTGATCACTCTTCTCCAGATTCTAATGTCATTTATGCTGATGTAAATCCAGAGTGACTGCAGAGACTTTGATAGCCTTTTCTCATTCTAAGGTAACAAATAAAATCACTGCTTGCACTCCATTATTTACTGGCTTGTTATAGAAACAGAATCAAGTTGTTACATTAATGATACACGTGTTCTGTAGATTTTTATTTATGGAATGTAGAAAGCTCTGAGATGCATCCTATGGTTTGCGCACCCTGCAGCTCATATGTCTTCCTCCGACAGCTTGTTGCTGTTGTTCTCCTTGTGTTTGTCTAAATCTCTTTTGGAGAAATTATTCCATAACTGCCTGCAAGTGTGAGGAGGTGTTAGCATGACAAACCCTCCTGAGGACAACCTCAAGGGACGGGACAATGAGCTCAGGAATGCTAATATGCAGAGAACAAGGATGTGAAGGGAGTAAATTAAAATGATAAAACCTAGGACAACAATAACCCTAGGAAAGTCCTATCCCCTGAGAATTGTTGCTATGCCACACAAATTATGGCATTTATGATATGCATGTCATCTACGTACTTACAGGGTCATATGTATCCTGTTTATCGATTAGTGAATTTAGGTATATGTGTATAAACCTTCAGTGTAAGTTTTAAAAAGCTTAAACAGTGAATTCTTCAGTGTAAGTTTTAAAAAGCTTAAACAGTGAATTCTTCACCTCGTTTTTAATGTAAAAGCCTATTCAAATGTGACACTGATAGAGGTTCATCTCTAAGACAACACTGCAAACTCCAGTGAAGGGTACTTTGTTAAAAATTCCACCAAGATTTTCCCCTTCCAACAGTGTTGCAGAGGTGTGTTTTTATTAACTTCAACTCCTACCAACCCAAACTTACAGGCTTATGCTGGTGTTAAGGAGAGGACCGCAAGGGCATGCCTGTCTGAGCACAGCAATCCCAACACCCTCTTTCAGAGCTGGGAATGACCCATCATGTTTGGAGCATTGCCTGACAGGAGCTGCAGCACGCTGGGTCATTTAAACATTAATGCTGCAACATGGTGAATTTTTGCCAGATGCTTTATTTAGCTAGAGAAAATATCCCAAGTCCTAAGACATCCTCTCAGTAAGCAATGTCTCCTGTTAATTACACTGAGCCTAGTGAAAACTAGAAGAGCCCATGGTGGCTTCCTCTAAGGCCAGGGATGTCCTAGTTGGGAGCCACGCAGCACACAGACAAAGCTGTCTTCAGGGCCAAACAGCAGTGCTGACCTACAGTGTTTCTGCAAATCTGCTGCTAACCTGCAGCTCTCTCCTCCCTCCTCATCCCCCTGAATATTTCCATTCGGATGCCCATTTCCATGACCTACAGAGACGGCGTGTTTCAATAAAATATGAACATGACTACATTAACTTAAAGGTTGCCTGGGGCATTGCTCAGAAACCAAACTCAGCCAGAATGTGCTCTGGGCCCAGCTTTGGGAATGCAGGAAGGTGCTTAGGATGGAAACAGGTGCCCTGGGGAGCTGCCCTTTCAGCCCTCCCTTCCCACCCATCCCTGCCACGTGTTCCCTAGCAGCCTTGCTGGAAGTACTGGGGCTGATTAGCATCTAAAGGACATTCAGATCCTGAGCTCAGCTTAGGGTAACATGCCAGAGTGCCCTGGCAGAAGAAAAACGCCCTTCCATCTCCCATTGCATTGGCAGGCTAATTACTGTGAAGAAAGTAGTGTTTAGAGGGGAAACCTGGTTGTGCTTGGCAAGTCCAACACAGGCAAGCAGGAGAAGGAGAAATGATGTGGGCACCTGGTCACAGGACAACAGTCAGGAAGTGCCCAGGCAGTTGGGCTACCCATTACTTGTGGCCATTAGGAAAAGCTCATGGATCCCACAGCAATGCCTGCCATTTGCTCACACTGCTAAACAGGAAGCCCTTCCCTGATAGATGGAGCCTGAGCACTCAATTAAGAAAAAAAAATTAGTGATGAGAGATAGAGGAAATCCAAGCTTGGGACTGTTTGCTTGGATTTTAGTCTCAGCCATCCAACAGCTGCATAACCTCATTAGGGGTGCTGTGTCACTGCTCTCAGGGACAGAGACAAAAAGGGAAAGGTCCTCCTAGGCTGTCACACTTCCTCCTACTGCTCTGCTCCTCTTGTACCCAGGGAATTTGCATGCAGAAGGAAGGTCTACCAGCCCTTCTGGAGGCAGTGCTTCTGGCAGTGGCCTGCACCCTCTCCCCAGCATCATAATCCATGCAGGGAAGGAAACACCACCCACTACAGCGCCCTGCATCAGCAAGACACTCAACACAAGTTGGAAGAGGTTTGCTTATTTTCACCTGTGTGTAAAGGGGTTCATAGATGTCCACACCATTGTCCTGACTGTGAGAAAGTGTCTCTGCTCCCCGTTTCCAGATGAAGCGAGCTGGTGGGTTGGAGTTGACAGTGCAGCGGAGGAAGACGGTCTTCTCCTGGTAGAAGCTTCCACGTACATCACTGATGGTCTGGTGAACGGTGAGAACAGGTTCATCTAGATCTGGAAGGGAGGTAAGGAGTGTCGCAGCCGTTGTTAGCAAAGCTTGGTCTGCGTGTACCGCCTGCAGAGCAGATGATGCTCCAGGTACCACTGAGGAGAGGGGAAGGTCCCACACATTTGCCTGATGACAACTGCTGATTTAAGAGCTGATCTGAGGGCAGGTAATACAACCAATATCTAAAGGGAACAGACAGCAGAAGCCAGAATTCTCCCACTCACCACACAAGCCTTCAGAGAATAGAAAGCAGTATCTGATTTGCAGATCCCCATGCAGTCCTCAAAAAAACCCATCTGCCTGCCACGTGTCTCAGAGCACTGGGCTGCCTCATCTTCCCCAATGGCAACTCCCTACAGAAAATCACCACTTTCCACTTCAGTGAGAGGTCAGAAGGATCCTAGGAAGCTCTGTTCCATCATAATTTCTCCATTTTCCAGTTCCCAAATCCCTCCTGAAATCATAGGGCTAAGCCCATTTTGTGAGATGTCCATACAAATGACATGACAAATCTTTAAGACAAGGAATGAAAGTAAAAAATCGGGACAAGATCAAGGAGCTGAGTTGGAAAGTCATCTAGACAGAGCAAATCTCGTGGGGAGTCGTGGGAATATGAGATGCAAAACATTGTAATAGGTATGTATAATTTCTCTCTCTTCCTATTAAATATCCCCTGTGTATTTTCTTCAAAGTCTGTATCGACTGTCCTTCTTCAGCATCTTCTAGTCCCAACTGCAACTCCCATTACCCCTCTCTAAACCGATCAGATTCTTTCGTTCTCTTTCTTTACAGAAGATGCTCCTTTAAATTCCCTCATCGTACCTGCACCAGACATGCAGCCACCATGACTGAATCAATGGTTATCAGTGGCTACACTTGCAAGGACAGAAGCAATAGCCCCGCAGGGAGAGGATTTTCTCCATTCACACAGAGCAAACTGCCCCGCTATGGTTGCCCACCTGCTAAAAAGGGATGATTTTCTTGGCAGTTGCAGCAGCTATCAATGTTTGAACATCAAGGTAGCATGGAGGACACCTCAGAGGCAGTGGATCTTTCTCCTCACAGAACCACTCTGAGACTGAGGTTAAATGTAAAGATCTCTTTTGACAAGAATTGGCCCTCTACAATTGAAATCAGTCCCTGTGTCTTTAAGTATGTCTTATAAGGCACCTTTTGAGCTCAAGTTGATGCAATTCTGTATTTTCAGGAGCGTTATGACCCCATCTTCAGCTGCAAGGAAACCGAGGTACTTGTACCCAGTATCCTCTTGTGCCACCAGCATGATCCTCTGCACACACTAACATGCTCATCACCTCCTGCCCTCCCATGCCAACTAGTTTTCACAATATTTTATTTTACAGATTTGGAAGTTTGCAGATATGACTTCCAGAAAGAAAGAGGGAAGCAGAGATGAGTTTCTGCTAACATGTCATCCAAACAACGTATGCTCTCTGCTGAATCACAAGTGTCAACTTGTGGATTTGCATCTTTTAATGAGCTGTATGCTCTGCAGACAGCAATTGTAATGCAACCTGAAATTTGTCTGCTTGACCATAGCTCAGAGATATGAGTAGAGCCATTAATGGAATAATGACAAGACACAAAAAATATTCCAGAAAAAATCTCCACAAACCAAAAAACACTCACAGCTGAAGAAAAACATATGCAGATGGAAAAAAAGGGCTCCTCTCCACATAGTGCTGTCTTCATGTAGCCATAGGGTGAATGAACATCAAGTTCTTTTGGACCAGGACCCTGAGCACAGCCTCTCTCTTCTCTTTTCCTCTTTCTTTGTCCTTAACCCTCCTTTATTTGTTCAAACTTCACATAAGTGACTGTGTAGCTACCATCCTTCTGAGACTGTTTCTCAGCAGGTAAAACACTTCCCTTACTAACCAAAGAAGGTCACCATTCCACTCTCCTGGCTCCCAGCTACTCCCCACATAGAAAACAACACCTTCCTTTTGGTTGCTAAAACTTTCCTCCTTTGAATCCTTCAGCCTTCTTTTGTAGCAGTCAGCTCTAGTTCTAGTCCTCCTGAGAAAAGCTAAAATAAGACCTACGACAATATCTATGTCCTTGATGTACGAGTAGTGCCACTGATGTCAGTGAGCTGCTCAAATGATAAATTTGGCCCAAGGCTGTTCATGGAGCTGATCACATGGGATGTTTCATGCACAATAAAAGCTTGTAAACATTCATTCTTTTCTTTTCTTTACTTTCTCTCTCTCCCACATGGAAATACTCAGAACAGCAACTGCCTCTCTGCCAGTATCTAACCAATACTTTAAAGCCTCACTGATGCCCACCTGGGGCAAAGGAATATCATGCTACATGGGTTAGTGTTTCCAGCTTAATATCCTCTTGGCACCAACGATGCTCTCTGCGCAACCTCACAGTTGAATACTAAAAGTATGACTGAGGACTAGCAGCAGCTGTCAAGGACACCAAGGTACACATGAGGGTGATTACTTACCTCTAACTACAAAATGGGATGCAGGAAAAGAAGGGGTTTGTTTTCAGATTCTGGTTCACTCAGCTGAAGGTTGCCTGGGTGAGCGTTCAACAAAAACTGTGGCTTTTCCCATCTGTTCCCTTGTACCTACTGCAAATACTAGCAGAAAATAGTCTCTCCTCCCCAAAAAACCAAGTGGGCAGAACAGAGGTGCAGTACCAAGTCCATCTGCAGAGTAGATGTTAGTATGAGAAAGCCCTTGGCCACGCCATTAGCCCCACAGTTCTACAGGTCAGAGCTGCATGAGGGACCACGGGACACTACATCACTCTAGCTCCAGCCTGCACCGTGGGAGCACCCTCAGGGCATGAAGAGGTTCACGGCACAGTCCTGTTGCTAGAGACACAGACCTTGGCAAGGTGTCACACTGAGCCTTGAGGAAAGCAAGTATCCTTTGCAATGGAGAGTTACCATATGCCTCCACCATATGTAGGAGAAGAAACAGGCAGAGAAGCCAAGCAGATGTAGGGCGGGTGCCAGAACTTCTCTAAACAAAGTGATGCAATGCCAATGAAAAAACACTCATCCTATCCTCAGTGGCTGCTGTTGAAGCAGTCCATTTCCACAGCCTAGGTAGGGTGGTGCCTACACTACACTACACCAGTAAAGGGCAGGGCAAGGAAGGAACAGAGATGGGAGCTACTCCCAGCCATATAAAATGACTGTGGATTATGAACCTGCCAAAAGCTAAAGATGCACAAGTCTGTGGCACATTCTGTGAGAGTCACACCACTGTTGGGCTGGCCAGCAGGGCTTTTAAAAGGAAGCAGTTAGGCAGCAGTTTCTGCCAGCAAAAAGATCTGCCCAGAGTCTGGGCATGTACTGGGATTTTGAATCCTGGAGGTTGTTCCACTGACAGATAACCACAGTGCCCCTCAGCTCAGAAGGAAGGACCTTCTTGCTAGAAGAAATGTGGGAACAGCTCATGGCAGGTTCAGGGACAGATTCAGCTGCTTTATCATACTTTGCAATTTTTTAGCATCAACCTCTTGCCTTCTTAGATAATATGAGTGAGGAGAGGGATTTGGTGTTAGTTGGGCTGAAGAAAATTGGAATAGGGGATGGTCAAGGACGATGTAATGGTAATCTTCTCCAAGAGAGCAAATCTCTTCACAAGTTGCCTAGACATTAAATCTTGGATTTCTCCTATATGGGCCTTACGGCATAAATTTAATTTCCCTCCCTTTTGGCCACAGCAGCCCAAGAATAAACATTAAGTCCAAGAAAAAAACATTAAGAGAAACCCTCAAAACTTGAAGCCCAAGGTGGAAAACCACTAGCAGCCTCTCCAGGACTCAAAAAGGATGAGTACTAGGACCAGACAGAGAAATGTTGAATCGCCTTCACATTATGGGCACTATGACCAGCCAGGGAAATGCTGAGTCACCTTCACATTCACCCTAGCACAGCTCAGCCTCCTCAGCTGCATTCCAGAGTTTTCGGCTCTGTTTCCACCATGCTACAGAAGTAGCAATGCTGGGAGCAGGACATGGGTTTCAGCAACGGCCCCAGCATCCGGGGCACTATCAACTTCAAGAAACATTGCTTGCTTCAAGCACTGTCAGCTTCAAAATGAAGACAAAGAAAGCAGAAGCCACCCAAAATGCTACATCCCAGACAAGTGCCAGGGAGCCCTGTCAGTGACAGATATCACAGCACCTAGATAAGAATGACTCACAAGGACAGCAGAGCTGTATTTTTCAGGGATGGATCTAATCTCCTAGGCAAAAAAGACCCTGGGGAGACCACGTCAGTCCCTCTGCTCCTGAAACAGGTGCACGTGGTCCTAGGGCAATGCAGCTCCCTGCTGGCCCCGCAGCAAGGCGGAGACATGCAGTAGAACTGTGGGAAGGTCTGGGTTGCCGCTAAACGACTTACACTGCACATCTACTCGAATGGACTTGATGGCAGGGACCCCAACCCCATTTTCTGCTTTACAGTAATAGCGGCCCCCCTGCAGCCTTTGGATCTTCTCAATCCGAAGGGTCTCGTTAAGCACTGACGTCTCTTGGAATTTGTCCGACGCACTTCCAGCAGTTTTGGTCCATCTCACCTGCATGAGAAGAACAAGAGAAATGAAATCAGGGACACAAAATAGAGATCCCAAGATTCAGCAGAGTTCCCTTTGCTGTTCTTCCCTCTCCGTCCCTAGCTACTTCCATGAACAGGTCCTACAGCATCGCCAGACTTACCAAAGCTCAACTACTGATCTCAATATGTCTCAGAAGGCCAGCTGCTGATTCTGAACCATTGCCAATCCCTAAGTCCAAGAGTCCAGAATAACCCCTCAGTTCACCCAGACACACACTGCATGTTTGCCACTCCTGCTCTGATCCTGCAAACCCAGCAGCTTGCTCAGTTTTATGCCACTATCTGCACAGCACAGGACTTTCAGCATTCAGCTTTGAGACCTCTTGGGGCTGGCAGGCCATGACACTACAGTAGACATCAGCTCACAGCTACAGAGCTTTTACTGCAGTCCACACTCATCTTTTTCTGGACAGTAAGGCTGTTTCTGCTCTTTGCTTTTCCATGAGTGAAAAAAGGCAGCTGCTATCTGACTCCTGCCCCTTTCCCACTGGGAACCCCTGTGTATTTTATTTTTGTAAGTCATCCTTTTGCAGTACACAAGCTTTTCCTCTGTTTTTAAAGATACAGAAAAAAAAGAAAAAAAGTCCCTTCAGATTTCAAGCCATCTTTTCATTTCTTTGTGCTTATGTTACATGTCTTAAGATCCTGGCTTGCAGGGGTAATGGAGCTGCATGATATTTCATGGTGAATGGTGGCAAGAACACAGCAATCCCAAAGACCGAAGTGTTTCTCTTACGTCTGGAATGAAGTACAGCCCTCACAGCGGCAGTACAAGCTTCCCCCTTGTTTTGTGCTCTCCAGACAACGAAAGAGAGAGACAGCTTTTCTCAGCCCATTAGTTTTCTATATCTGCAACCTCCTTTCTAAAGCCTGGTGACTGCCAGCCTCCTACTCTGGGACAATTTAGACTCTGGGACTGAGATCCAGCAGATCAGCCAGCAGAAAGAAGAGACTTTCATTCAGCATTGCCCATAGATAAGATGGACCAAATACCTTGATCACTCTGCCAGACTTTGCCTAAAGCTCACTGCCATCATCTGATTGGTGCTGATGCTCTAGAAGGAGCGGGGGTGTCTACACCCCACTCCCAGAGCACCAGGCTGAGCAAATTTTCAGAGCTGTTGACCACGGATTTATTCAGCCTTTGCAGGCTTATGAAATTGTCTGAGGGCCCCAAGACTCTTGGAGTCTCCTGTTTTGAAGGACACTTCAGCCAGCTCTTTAATCTTTTCAATCACAGTCTCGTTTTAGTATTTTGGCCACATTTTCATGCTTTAATGACTGGCTGATAGAAAGGGAAAGAGAAGATTAAACAAAGGTTAGGATAAGAGCTTAGCTGGGGAAGAAATCAATCCATTAGGAAGGAGGGCAGAAATAAGGATGCATGCCACATTTTGTATATGCAGGTTCCAGACTCCCTGGTCACGCCTGGTTCCAGGCTCTGGCATCCCCTGTGCAGGTCTGGGCAATGACAAACCAGAGTGCTGCCCACTAGCATGCTGTCTGCAACAGGCTCTGCTCCAGAAATCTCTCTAGCTACTCAGGCTCAAATCCCTACAACCTGCCAGGACCTTTCCACACATTCAACAACCTTACGCAGGGCCACTGCTACCAAATTCCCCATTTCGGATGCACACACGTATCATTTGCCCATCACTGTCACAAGCCTAGGCTGGTTGTTTTTGCTGACTTCGCTCAGGTAATTTTCTTTCTATTGTTTCCAGTCTATTCTTCTGATGGAAAAACCATTTCAAATCCTTGCATTTGTCATCACCTCTTCACCAAGTAGCTCCTCACAAGCAAGCTCACAGAGGCATTGACTGGCATAAGAAGATGCATGGCTTCTTGCCACAAATATCTTTGGCAGGACTGAGGAAGGAGGCCAAGGCACATATCACACGTGGCTCCCTTGAGTGTATTCTGGCACGTCCAGCCTCTCAGTGTGCACCAGCTGCCGCTTCTACCATGCTCTGTCCCAGAGCTGGCAGACCCATGCTCTGGTCCAGTACCTCTATGGACACACCCACACTAACACCGAACCACCCAGCTTGAGTATCTGAAGGGTGCTGAGGTAGCTGCACTGGCTTGAGGCTGTGCAAGCCTCTGGGCATCCCAAGTAAGGACTGCAACCATTAGCCAAGCTCAGCTTTGTACCTCCTCACTGGACTCTGTCTCTGACCACAGCACGGGTGCATCCAGTGCTGCAAATCTGAATCTGCCTCTGCTTGGTGGCCACAAAGCAATGAACAGCAGGCTCTGCGTGGGCCTCAGTGAAGTACACTACCAACAGCTTCCGGAGCTCCCCCAAGCAGCGTCCCCTTGGCTGTACATCCAGAGAAGCTGAGAAACTGATGGACCATGAAGGACCAACTCCTAAGGTAAGCACATATGGGAAGCGTTTTCTAGGTTGTTCCTACTTTGTAGTAAGAGGGTTGAAGATTTGAGGGTGTATTGTTTAATGGTTTCAGTTTCGACTTTCAGATTTTGGAGAGACTTCACATACTGAAGACAAGTAGAAGGTCTTTGTAAGCTTCTGCAAAGCTTTGTGGACTGTTTTCCATGAAAGCGAGCTTAAATGCTTCACAGCTTAACAAGCTAAGTGCTTGCAAAATGGGGCATCCCTACCCAAGGTTCAGCATGTAAGAGAAAGCTGGACATCCCACTGCCCACAATTCTCCTCTGTGTGGAGACTACAAACAAGTGCCATGGGGAGCATGGGTGACAGGCAAGACCGAAGGCTTACCTGTGGCCGGGGGTGTCCTGTGACCAAACACTGCAGGACCAACGTGTCTCCCTCCCGAATTGTGTAAACGCGTTCACTGATGTTGTCTTCCTTCACCACACATGCTTGCCCAGCATGGATGATTTGGGCCTGAGCAGGAGCTGTAGAAAGGAAAGAAGAGGTAAAGATGGAAACGAGCAGTACCCCATCTCCTTATGCACTCTGCCTAGGGTGGTTTCTCCCATCTCTTAAGCCACAGAGGGAAAGAGCCAAGCAGTTCTGGGAATGAGTCGTGGAGGTCTTAGGAGTTATATTATTAAGCAATTTTCCCCATTTCCTGGGTGACAGATATCAACTACTACTTCAAAACCTTTGGTCCTGTTGGGATGAGCAGCTCTAGACAATGAAAAGCAGAATATGGAGCTTTTTTGGGGTGGACCCTCCTGCATGGGTTGAGGACTAAAAATTTCCTGCTGTCATCTCTCCCAGAAAGGAGTATGTGCAAGCAGCTATAGCAGGGACCTGGTCAAATCACAACTGCTCTATGCTTGTCTAAAATAAGCCTGATTACTATGATTTACCTTGCAGAGGGCTGGGATAACTACTGAGCAGAGTCAGAAAGGGCCCTGAAGCTCTGTACAGCTATTAGCACACATCCCCAGAACAGGTATAGCACACACTGCAGGAAAAACAAGTCTTTCCCATATTAAATAGCAGCCTGTCTCAGTCCTGAGCCAGAAGAAACAGCCTCTTCAGGACCAGAGGACCCCATAATCTGCAGGGATTTCTTCACCTATGGCTGCAAATGGAGACCAATTACTGCCAGTCCAGCCAGGAAAATGGGTGAAGACCAGTGCAGTGGAAAAGTACATAGAAAGAAAGTTCCCCAAACAAAGTTATAAAATGCCACGACCCCAAACAGCACCTATATCCCACTACAGCCCTGACGAGAAGCAGGAAGAGACAAGCTCTAGTAGAACACGATTTTATAAAGAAAAAAGCCTCAGCTCTGAAGTTCTGTACAAACAGCCTTTGGCTCCCTACTCCAAAGCGTTTGTGTGATCAGAGAAGTGGCGGAGGTGCATCGAATGTGACTGCGCAGCCCAACAGGACACCTGCGCTTGTTTGAAGCGGAAACTCCAGTGGCACTTCAAGAAACAGAGAAACCCACAAACATGTCTCAGAGTTGGTGTCTCACTGACAGTCCCCTGGGATACTTACCCAGCTTGCTAGAACACTTTCAGGTGACTCTGGAGTCACAGCTCTAGCTCCCATTAGTGGAATACACCAAAAGTGAACAAACCACTGAGGATATGATCAAAGGGTTTAAAGCAATGAGCCTTAGAGAGCCTTCCTAAACGAGAATAAATTTTGCACAACCTGTTAAAGCTGAACCAAGCACCCACTTTTTCCTCAAGGTTAGCTGAGCTTCAAAGACTACCTTTTTAAAAATTATTTTCATTCTTTTGGCATGACCAAAATGCTCTAGACCAAATCACTCGGGCAAGAGAAGTGCTCAGATTTCTGCTAGTTTAATCCACCAGCAGTACAGACAGCAGGACAGGCTGGGCTTGGGCAGTGGAAAAGATCTGCCTTTGAGATCAACCTTTATAAACTGGTGTCACCACAATGCATTGACCAAGCAGAAGGGACACAAGAGTGGACACAGGGCTAGTGGGAAACTGCTCTTTTTGCTGGGGCTTTACAGCCTGCCATGGCCACCCAACACCGAGGCAGAAGCACTGCACATACAGCAAGCTACTCTCTTATTTTCCATCTCTTCCATCTTTCCAGCACGGTGGCACTTCGTTAAAATCATTATTACTGTCCAAGCTGTTGACAAACAGAAGCAACATGTCTATTTGAATAATATGATAGCACAAACATGGACAAATCCCTCAGCCTCTCCCATCTTCCCCTTCTGCAGGCCTCTCAAGGTTCCTATCATCGCTCAGGCATCATGAAATGCCAAAAGTGACTGTTAAGACTTCACTGATACATCTGAGCAGATGAGTGACCTTCCCCTGCCTGGATGGCAGAGAGTCTTGTTGAACCCAGGAGAAAGCACAAACCTGTATACGTGCTTACACACACCTGTGTGTTCGTACACACATACATGTGTGGACATACATACAGATACATAGATACATTAATTAAAATAGTGATTTATCAGGAAAAGACATCATGAATCCTTGTCAAGCCAACAGTTGCAGAGGAGAGATTCAGAAACCTACACAACCTTTGCTAATACACTTTAATCCAAATGACAGCTTCCTGTGCTGTTTCAGCCCTCAGATCAGTTTTTTGCAGATCTGCCATAACACCTTTAGCCCAATGTGTACTGCAGAGCACCGCTTACAGGGCTGAGACACAGGCTGTGATGCTGATCAATCTCTGCTGATCAAAAGAGAGACTCTGTCCCTTCCCATCCTATGCCACATTCCCCCAATCCCCAAACTGTGCTGCCTGCATTTCAGCAGGGTCCTGGCACCCCAAATCAGCAAAGCTCTGGTAACCTCTCTTCACAGTCTCTGGGCTGCATTTGCCAGCTGGTGGCTCTACTCTCCCTTTGCAAACATGACCTTGCTGTAAAAACTAATTTCTAGACACCCCATGGAGAATCAGAGTATTTATCTGCAGCTCTAACTCCCAGTTAAATGTTGCTCTTAAGTTGCTTTGCTGTACCCCATGTGGTATACAAAGTAAGCATTGCAACTTTCACTCTTGCCTTTGTCTATTGCACTTCCATTATTCCACCTATGTTGTGTAACCCTTTTCTACCACTTGTTCAGAGGCATTTCCACACGGGAAACTTCCACAGCAAAATCATTAGGTTGAGTGGTATAGGATTAGAAGGCTTTTGTGCAGCTATTCTGGTGCCAAAATACCTTGGGTAAAAATTTGCTGGTGTGTCTCTGAGTTTGAGAGAAACATTATTTAAACTAGTCCTTATATGGCAGCAGACTACAATAAAACAACAGACCTGGGGATAAGCCCTAGGCCGAATTTTGTCCTCTTCTCCCAAATTCTCTCCGGATACACTGAGCCGTAATGAAGCTTACAAGCAAGGGTATACACACCTAGCTTGGTTCACAGGTGTCTAAACTTCCTTGTGTCACCATTACTAACACCTTTCAGCTAAATCATTGGAAAGGGACATCACTTTCAAGGCAATCCCCACTGCTTGAGCTGTAACATTTCTCTGGCAGTAACAGCACCAGGTCCTCAGCAGAACGACCACCATTTTTTCATGTCTTAAACTCCACGTGAACCGTATCTCTCTAAAGGAAACTCAGAAAGCTTGGGGTTGTCTTGGACAGAAAAGCACTCAGGCAGACGGCACAGGAGCCCGAGACACTGCCTCTGGTTTGGTTACAACTTGACATTAGTAGGTGGGGGCTGAACAATGAATGAACCCAGCTCTTCAGGGACTGCATTAAGTCACAAGAGAAGACTCAGGAAGGTCTCTCTTTCAAGCCCAGCCTGCCACAGCACACAAAGGCTGGGAAAGTCACCTCATGCTGTATTACAGATGGGCAGAGAGACTGCGAGGATTAATTGCACTTTTAATGTGCTTGAACAGAAAGAATACATTATTGTTTGACATCATCCCAAGCCTCCTGGAGGACTTCAGGATGCAGAGGGTTTGCACACTGCCAGCACACTAGGATGGCAGGGCAATGCCTGTCAGAGTAACAGTTTCACAGAAAGTCCTTAGGAAGGAAAAGAAGGGCTGGAGATGAAGGAGTAACCGCAGCCATTCTCAGCAGTGCTCCACACAGAATAACTCTTAAACAGAGACAACTTCCCCTGTTGAGTCGTTCTGGGGCAGAATCCCTCACCTCAGGCCAGCAAACCCCAAAGCAGAGGTCCAAGGAAGACCTCTAATGGCCTTTTTGGGGGAAGAAGGGACAGATTGTTCCCAGAAATTTTGAGGGACAGATGTATCATCACTTTTATTCCATTTTCAGCTAAGAGGGCAACTTAGGGAAGGTTCTCAATACAAAGTCCTCCAGAGAAACTAGGCCAGCCAAATATTGAGTGTCAGATGCTTTAGAAGGGAAAGAAATTAGACTATGAACATGCAGCATTAGGCCTTTGCTCAGAAAATGGCTGGCCTGTAATGCATTTGGCCTCTGCACCAAGATTTTCTACTATGCTTTCACTTGATATATTTGCACATTAAAACAAAAGGAAATTGAAATGGATAAAATAACTTTATTCCCAGTGCAGTGTACTGTACAATGTTATTATTACCATAACCTGGAAAGTTTATGATACTCTTGGTGCTTAGAGGTTGCTAATATCATGAAAATGTAGAAAAGGAGAGAGAAATGGTCTTTTGGAGAGGACTGAGTCATCTGTATTTGGTTCACAGGTCTAGCCATTCATCTTCTCGAACTTCAGATCTCATCAGTAAACTGACAACGATGAGAGCTCCTTCACAGAGAAGATGGCGAGTGACAGGTACTGCACTGACACTCCCTCAGTCGCTGTCAGCACCCACAGGGGCTGCTGCTCCCCCGTTTTGCAGCGCAGCACCTACCGCACTTCACTGCTGCCTCCTCAGCACTCTAAGAGCAGCGATCGCTGTTTGACTCCGTCCCACCACCACCCTGCCGTCTGCATGTCCCGCTGACTGCCTCAAGGATGAAGAACATTTATCTCCAAAGCTGCTGGGCCAATACCTGCAGCTGAACGCACAGGGGCACTGAATCCACCTGCCTCTGCTACCATCCTCCTCCAGGGTGGGGAGAGAGGGAGGCTGCACCTAGAGCTGTTCTCTTCCTCAACCTGAATCTACCACCCTGCTTTGCAAGGCAAGCAGTGATCTTCCATGCATCTAGTGCAGATATAATTCAGCCTCTTCTGCACATACCCGAGGCAAAGAAGCCAAGGTCCTTCCCATTCCTGTTCACAGGCTACCCGGACCCACAGTGCTTAATTACACTCAAACAAGAAGGAGGGCATCAGCTGTTAATCTTCTGCTTAAACCTCCTAAGAACCTGTCTGTCTCCTTTCCTCATCCTTCCCATCCTGAGCAAGTGGCATGTAACAGATGCATCTTGAAGGGAGTTCCCAGAAATGGCAAAACGCACGGTATTTATGGACCACGGTGGGGTTGAACAAGCGTTTCACTGAGGAAATCCACATGTGGAATTTCTTGCTGAAGAGACATGGTCAGTAACTGCCTCTCCAGGAGCTGCCCTGCAGCACAGTTAGTTACAGACCACGCATGGCAGAACACCCGGGGGGCAGCTCAGGCCTTGAAGTCGCTGCCGGAGTTAGCATTTCATTCCATCTGTTCATGCAGTGTGCGGATCTGCTTGGAGAGCAGGGGCACAAAAACATGGAGACCTATGAGGAAGGGGTCATGTCCCCTTAGCAGAGCACAAAGGAAAGCCAGCACACGCGTAAAGAGAAGAGACGTGCGAGCAACACTGGGCAGCAGCGAGGAAGGTCTAGTACGATGGGAAGGGTCTGCAGGGGCAGGATCCTGACAGCCAAACAAAACACCCTGCTCTGGGAGGGGATGGAAACTGCCTTGATGTGTGCTCCAGCACTGCTCAGCTGGTCTCACTGATTGCTCCACTAGGGATGAAGACCACAGGCTTTGCTGAAACTTTAGACAAAACAAATTAACCAGGCCAGATCCAGCCCACAATGCAGGGCACGATATTGATGGGCCATTTGAAAAGGAGAATTCACTCCAGCTTGAGGACAATTATGGAAATAATAATACACAATCAGTGTCCATTAACACTGTCAGCAGGGCTGTGGATCAATATTGTATTAATGGCTGAAGAAAAACCAGCCATACCCATCAGTCAGCAGTTAAGACCAGCACAAGAGCAGAGGGCGAGGAGGTGGCAGTGGGTGGGTGTAATCGAGCTCAGGCATTGGATGTCTTTGTGCAGCCTGCCCAGGGGAGCCCATTTTCCAAAGCAAATGCCACCACCATTTTCCAAACACGTTCCCTGGCTGCTTGCTCAGGGGCCCCCTCCTCCTCATCTCGGCTCCTCACAGCCTCTTTGCCCAGTGCAATGGCAAAGGGAGCTCAGTCCCCGCAGGGAACTTCCCCCATAGGAGCTGCTTGATACAGTTCGGTCTGATTAAACTCCAACTATTAACACAAGGCCAGGCTGGTCCCCCAGCACAGAGAGAAGCAATGCAGAAGGCCCACGGACAGCTGAGGATCAAAGCATATCCATGGTCCTGGGTCTCCTCCCACTCCTTGGACTTCTGTCTCGCCCAAGCTCCTCCTGTTGACTCTTCCACCATCATATGCTGCCTGGTCAGCTCTGCACTACCACAGTACTGTCCTAAACCAAAAGACATCAGGAAGCCCTCCCTGCCTGCTAACACTAAGGGTTACAACCCCAAACAAGGCAGATCTCCACTGAGGTTCTTTTGCTGTCATGCCCCAGTGTTTTCACTGCAGCTCAAACCACGTATGCTACAAAAAATTTTTTAAAAAAATTCTGCTTACTGTACACTTGGCCTAAATTTGCCACAGGAAACACATCGTATTACAGCAGCAAAATGTCTCTGACTCCTTTGGTGTTTGTACACTGATCATGATTAAAACACAAACATCAATTCACCCACAAGAAAACCACATCCACTCACAATATATGCAAAGAACCATGTCTAACCCCACATAACACTTCACAGCTACTCTTGAGCAAGAAGAAAAAATTAAAATTTTCAATGAGAAGTGCACAGAGAAATGACAGAGTTGTGGAAAGCAATGACAGAGTTGTGGAAAGCAATGACAGAACATGAAAGTTGGCTATTTGAAATAGCATGGGATTTTTTTTAATTTGGAAGAGACCAAGACTATGTCTTTACATCTCTGTCTGATTGCATCACCAGAAACAGAGTTTCTTTCTGCAAAGCTCAGCCAGATGATTTCCACAGTCTTAAAATAACTTTTTGCTTAATCAATGTCACTTCCTTGAAGCATCTCTATAATTTCGTTTATTTTAGAAAAATGCCAGCAACAAAATCATGTGAGATGTCATGAATAGCAGGTACACCCCCAGCGACTGCAACACCTGACCCTGAGACCATCGTTCAACTTAAAACCAGAGCAGGATTATGTGCTTTACTAAAGTATCAGTTACCAGATCTTCACTGATCACCTCAATCCCCAACTCCACTGCCCGCAGCAGCTCACTAGCTTTCCTAGATGTTCCCAAAATATTCTTACATAGGTCCACCTAACTGCAGATTGCTAAGCAGAAGAGCAAAATTGATCAGCAATTTTGTTTGATAAGAATCAAGTGACAGATGCTACACACACAGAGCATTATTGTAGCATAAACTCTGCATTACTGCCTAACTCTTACACTTGAGTGGAATTTCTATAGATGACTCAATGCCAGCAATACGGAGTAGCTTGTCTTCACATCTTTAGGGGCTCTGGATACAATGGCAGCCAGAGCCTGCACCTCAGCAACACTGTCCTGTAAGATTCCAGATTTGGTTGGGAAATGAAAAAAGCATGCCTGTCTCATAATGGCCCTAAAAGAGACTTTATCATCTCTCCCAACCCACTTCCTGCTGTTCCAGCTACAGAGCCTGAGTTGTATCTCTAAATCTTGGTGCAAAACCCAATGAGCCACAGAGCCGCACTTGGGTTAGGTGATCCTGCCAAGCTGAGTGCTCAGAATATTGCACATTACTTCTCTGGTTGCCACTTAAATCTCCTAAGCATTTTAGGGGAAAACACAAATCAGGCAAGCAGCCTGGGGGAAGAATCCTCTAATCCAGAAGATACAGACCATTAACAGAAAACTACTTGTTTGTCAGCTGGTAAAATACCCCAAAATGAAACAGTCCAGTCAGAGAAAAAAGGGCTACAAAGAGAGGAACTCAACTGGACATGTGCAGCACAGACACTTGTTTATCTGACCCATGTGCTGCAGGAACAGGTGAGTACTGCAGGACAGGTGGGCACCAGGCTCCTTGGCAGGTTTGATCATTTGTCTCTTTTATGTAAACTCCCACCAGATCTTCAGTCTCCTGAGCCAATCTCCAGCTGCTCCATGCACTCACCACCCTCTGAAGGGCAATGAACAGCTACAGGCATCCAGAAAGACTGCAGAACCTTCTGGCCTTTGTTTTCAGCTTTCACTGTGCCCATCTCCAGGGGCCTCTGAGTAGCCAGCTCACCAGAGAGCCAAGGCTAGCTCAGATGGAGATGCAACTCGCACTTCTGCTCTCCTTCTTTTGCCTCTGTGTCACAGCACGCAGGAGCCACTGAAGCAGCATAACCCCACTCAGACAGGAAAAATGCCTTTCACAGCCATGCTGCAGCTTGCCAGCACTGGCAGCAAAGTCCAACAGGCGACGTCCCCACCATCTGCTGCTAATAACTTGTGCAGTAAAATGGGCTTTGTTTGAATGGTCCAAACGGCTTCACCCTCTCTCCCCTGAATTCATGATCAGCTCATTTCTGAAGCACCAGTGGTGCTGCTTCTTCTGCTTTTTTTCCCTTTTTATACTTTGAACCCCTTTGGTACAACAGTGACTCTTCAACAAAGAGGTCCATGTGCACAGATCTTTAAACCAGAGTACTTTGAAACTCATCTGTTGTTTCATGGCTGGATCATTTGACATAAGAGATAAAAGGAGAGCACAACACAGATACTTCAGTCCTTCAAAACAGGGAAAAAAGTCAATTTGCTAATCATCTGTCGACTAGATTAGCAGCAAAGGTGCATGAACTCCAGTCAATGAATAACTACAGGCTCCTTTTCATATCAAAATGAGAAAAAAATATCAGATGACAGCTGTCGTTTCTGAATCATGAAAAATAAGGCAAAGCAGAGGTAGTGGTTTCAAACTGGATTCCCCAGCTAATGGGACACAGGGGGAATGCTCCAGACTTTGCTGGTGAAGACTCCACCACAGTCACACCCACATGCTAAAACCCACTCTGAAAATGCAGGAAGAGAAACTAATTCAAGCTGCAGGTATACTAAAAACAATAAGAGAAGAAATAGAACAAAAACCAAACCAGTATGCAATCAAAGCACACTATCAGAAATTGCGTAAGAATAGGAGCATTTCCATGAAACTCCAGCTGATGCTGTTCAACATGCTAAACCCTGAGGCCCAAATTCTTCAATGCCGAGGTAGAAAGTGGAGGCTGGTGGGCAGGAGAAGGACTGGCAGAGAAGAGCAGTCAGACGAGAGGACTTCTCTCTACATGGAGAGTCAAAGGGGATGATGTATGCTCAGGGCTGCTAGCCCCAGAGAGTGAGCGTGCAGACATGGGGTAGCGAAACAAGCCACTGACTACCTGGTGCCCCAACTCTCCCGAAGACCTCCCTATGTACACGACCAAAGCAGTTCTGCCACTGCCAGGAGAGTTTCTGCAGAGCACACAGCTCTCTGCAGACCACAAAGCCCGTCTGCGAAGCTGGGTAAATACTCAGGCACCAAATCAATGCTAAATCCTCACCTGTCACAGCTCCACTGCTTCCAAGGGCCCCATCCAGATGGCTCAGAGTGAGCTGGGGATGTGAGGGCAATCACGCCATGATGGCAGTGCAAACATTCTCTTCATGCAGGAGAGGAAAGATTCAACAAATGGCTATGTTTACCTACTGCTATCCCCATCTTCCACAGAAAGCAAAAGGCTATTTCAACTGTGAAACAGAGGGCAGGAGGGGGGGACAGGGGAATGAGAGCAGGAGAGTGGTAAGAGCCACAAGACAAAGACTGAAATAAAATTTCACTGAAAGCCTGTTTAGAACAAAACATAGAGACAGAAGTACAAATGCTACCCTTAATTCACCTGTCTAAAGCCCAATTTTACTACTGAAAAATGGTGGGCAGAATGGACTTGTCTCTGTCCAAAGCTCTAGGAACAGCAGTGCCCACCCACATAGACCCCAGGTCCCCTGCAGCAAAGTCACCTCCAAGGGGATCAAAGAACAAGATCTGCTCTCAGGTGCAAGCCACTTGGTGGGACAGGACAGGCAACCATGGCACCAACCCCAGCACAACCACTCACTGGCAAACCTGGCAGAGATTCCAAGGACCATGGGGACTGCAGAGACTTGGCACCCCTCTGCCAAGGACCCATGTGCTCCCAGCAAGATCAAGGATTGGAGACGGATGCTGCTGATGATACATGGAGGCTGCTGGTGATACAGCCCCTCAGTGGATCTAGAAGCCTTTGTGCTTGAATGAGTTCCAATGCAGGCCCTCACAAAACACTGAAGCTTTTATCCCCCAGGCAGTGCTGCTAAGTGGGGAAGGACTGCTATTGTGCTCTGCCATCGTTGGGTGGGAAGCCTAAAGCACAGCCAGGGATCAATCCATACCTAATTCCAGTCTACAATGCAAAGGCCAAGCTCCACCCGAAAGGAAGGGAGAGAGCATCAAAAGCAAATGCCAGCAAATTGTCAACAGAACTGAGGCAACAGAGGCTGAGTGACACCCCTGGAAATCAAGCCAAGTAATGTTTTATCTTGACAGCATCTTTTATGTCCCTGCAGTGCTTTTGGTGAGCAGAGTCCTAGAAAGCCCCCAGTTCTTTCCCTCTCGAGTACCAATAATTAACAACCACAAACTGGCAGACAAGTGAGCAATTCCCTCTAGTTCCGATAAGAGGAGCTGACATCTCTCTAGCCCCAGCCACCTCCATTGCTTTATTCTCTTTGTTTATTGACCCTTTTATGCACATAATGCAAATTGACATTTAATAATTCAGCCGAGTTAATGGTGCTTAAATATTAAAAGGCTTTTCTCTTTTAATTAGCTGTAACAAAATAGGCAACAAAGGAGTGTTAGATAGACGCCATTTAAAATACTCTTGTCCAAGTTCCTTGGCATTTTTCTAGGGATGGAAAAGAAGAGTTCAAAAGAAATTTTGTACAAGTCTCCTACCCTCACCAGGAAGGTAACTAACCCATAGAACCATTTCCAGAAGCTTTGATTCGTAGAGCATATTCATCTCTGTCAACTCTTTGTTTTCTCTGCCTTCTCCTCTTCTCCTAATAAAGACAGAGGGGAGTGGAAGGAGAGGCAGAGGGTAGAATGAAAATCCTCCCCCATAAGAAGTGCCAGAACCCATGTAATATGTTGCAGATGTGGATGCAGAAGCTGCCTGAAACATCATTGCGAGACCTGCATCCAGGTGAGAACAGAACTAAAAGGCAGCAGTGCACACAGCTATTTGAAGAGTTACAAACAGCACAGAAATTTTGCAATTATTCCCTGGGGCAAGAACAGCTTATTCAGAAAATTAATTGAATATTACACTGGGAAAAAAAATCCCATATACAGCAGGGTAAGAGAGCACTCATTTCTCTTCTGCTCATTATGCCAAAGGTTCAGAATAAGAGTGAAAATACATGGTATCTTTAAACCTCAGTTCCATCTCAGCTGGAGCCGATGGCAGTAATACATCTTAGTCATAATGTTGCTGGTGTGAATCACCATAACTGAAAAGACCCAGTATTATTTGGAGTGTTTTAACTGTGCATACCTCCTCTCTGAATTAGTGCTCATTTGAAGTCCTCAATTGGTTTGAGTTTGGGATAATGATTTCCCACCTAACCCAGAGGAGAACCACATAGTCACAATAATTAGATATAGAAACTGTTAATAACTTCGTTTAATTACAACCTATTTTCTTCAAATTTAGCCTAGACATAAGATTTCAATGAATTCTAATTACATGCCATGTTTGAAGAGCCTGTGTTATTACATTATTAATTCCAGACAAAGAAACAGACTGACAAACACTAAATTCCTTACTGAGGATACTTTAAAAAAATTAATCTTAATTCAAGTCAATTAATATATTGACTTGCAAATTCTGTGTAAATTCATTCTTCGAGGGAGGACTATGCATTGTAAATCTGTACAGGGTAAGCTGCACTTTTCACGCATAAGAAAAATATCAAATTCCCAGTCTGTGTGTAAAGCTGAGTTCATCCTTACCAGCAGATGTGCCTGGGGCATTTCCACAAAACACAGGAGTCACTGCTCTGAAGCTGCCAGCCAAGACATCATGCCAAAGGGTGTCCTCACATGCAAAGGCACCCAAGGACTTCAGGATCGCAGCAAAGGGCAGAGCACTGGTCCTTCTGTCCAGAAGTGACAGGGATGTGCAACACACACAGCCTTGTTCACAACCGGCATCCCCCCACGCACACAGGAGAGGGCACTGGTGCACATCAGAGACTCAGCCCATTATACTTTTGTGACTGACTTTAAGGTGGTGAAATTCGGGCGCAGGAACTGCTACTTTATCTCCCCTTGCACACAAAATCGAAGGTCTTTTGTAGAAGAAGGTCTTTTACAGCCCTCTTGGACTCTGGTTACTCCCTGCCCATTGCTTTGGCAGAACATGGGGAACTCCTCCTTGTCTCTATAAGGCTCCGCACAGGGAGCATTTTCTGTCACTCCACATCTACCACATGCAGCTCATGCACTGAAATACTCTTTGACACCGTAACAACACTTTGCATTGTTTCCCTTTAAGAGCATATCCATCTACTCCTCTCCAGCTGTGCAGCACATCTGGCCACACTGCCTCTCCTGGGCAGGGACTCCTCACTCCAATTTTCTGTTTATTGTTGCTCAGGAGGCTTAGGAAGTGATAAGGGAGTAAAGGCCCAGTGGACAAGTGGCATCTCCAGGCGTTTTCAGAGGCAATAAAACACAAGTTCACTTCCAGCCTCTTCAGTTCTGAGCTACCACTTTTGGCCTTCTGTAGTTGTCAGGACTTAAAGAATGCAGTTAACTTGTCTCAGAGCACTGTCATAGAAGAAAGCTTCCTTAAGATAACGTACCACAACTGACTCAGATGGGAAATAGGAGGGTGTTAATTTCAGGCCTGCGTGGAGGTGAAAGGTTTGGAATTGGCACAATGGACAAAATTCCACCGCGCATACTGGGGGAAAAGTGCAGATGGCAACAGCAAGAAGATGCCAGGCCTGGTGAGGCGGATCTGGGTAGCCTACCTGGACAAAAATTCCCATCATGGCAAACTGTGAGAAGAGGAAGCAGATGCTTACAGACATGCCATCCCAACTTGTGGGAATGGCATGTATGCCTCCTGGCTTGGACTGTATAAAAGTGGTACCTCCAGAAGAACACCTGGGGACACCCACCACCGAAAAGACCAGCAGGAATCAATGTGGTGGTAACTATAATGTGTCTATCTCTCTCTAACACCCTCCCATCCCCCCTTTGCCCCCTTTCTACCTCTCTCTCTACCTCACATCTACTGTTAAATAAAATCCATACTATTGACTTTGGCATATGGTCTCATTTGCACCTTAATTTGGGCAGAGGCATCTTTTAATAATCAGACCCTAATATTATTTCTGTGTATCATAACATTATTTTTGTGTCAGAAGTGGGATCACAACAGTAGTCTCCCTTCCACCTGCAGATATTCCCAGTAAGAGGGGGCCATACTCTGGATATACACGTGATTAACTATCACACTACTGGAAGGCTGTTCCAGTAAATGGGATGGACCATTGGATCATTAGTATAAAGAGCTCTCCTCAAACACAAGTGCCAGGTGTTGCCCTCAGGAGCATCCCCCAAATCCTGCAAAATAAGAGTAACTCTGGCATTGCCACATCCTGGCTATATTAATGGAGTTCATTCTGACAAACAGCTGCAGCAGCTCAAACAATCAGACTGGGGGAAGAAGAGGGGGGAAAAAAGGAAAAATGAAAATGAATTAGCAAAGAGTTTTGCCAAAAAAAAAAAAAAAATCTGATTAGACCTGAAACACAGGGAAGGAGAAGTGAGGCAGGCTGATGATGGCTTGGCTGCTCCCTGGTGAGAGACCGACAGCAATGAACTTAGAAGCAAAAGTTCCACAAAGCAAGGTTATGAATTTATTACTCTGCATCTGTGCAGAGTCAGAAGATCATCCGAAATACCAGAGACTTGCAGAGGAAATTGGGAAAGCACTAATCCACATGGGATAGTGTTTAAAATAATTCCTCAGCTGGCTGACTGCACAGGGGGTAAGAACAGGGATTAATTCTCTACCCAAGATCATGCATTTGTGCAAACATTGTCGAGCAGCTTGTTCAACAGGGGACTCGGGGACTAATGCAGCCGTATCAAAGCAGCCAGGGTCTGGCTGACAGCTTTGCAAAGGAAGTAAGATGATCTTTGACACCAAGGAAATAAAGCTATGAGAGACTAAAATGCTGACAGGCACCAGTCTCAAAGCTGAAGCATCTCTGAAGAGGAAAGCTCTTTAAAGACTTTTGTTCTCAAGCTCTCTTCTGCAAGGGAAAAATCTTTGGCCTACTTAGGCGAGGCCAAGGGCAGGCTAAGACCTCACTATATTTTGGAATCACTTATCGTCAGCTCCATTTGATGTTTTCTTGATATTAGTAAGAAATTTCACTTTATTTAAAGCACTCCTGGTCCTTCAGCTGCATGTGGAGTAACACAGATCAGTCCATTCCCTGGAGAACAAAATGGTCCCTTGGTCTCTGAAGGGGACAGGAGAAAAGCAAACTCGCATAGAGAGCAAAGTCTCAAAACCAGCCTCCTTTCTTAAAAGACCTCAACCAACCCTGACTGCTGCAGAACACCCTGAGACAAATGAATACAAAACTAGGGAGTGGGTTTCCGATTTAAAAGACAAAATGTCTGCAGAAGGAAGGATGCACAGCTTCTGAAAATGTCAATTTACTGGAATTTCCATCCCCTAGATGAGCAAATCCCTTGTGCTGACCATCAGGCAAGGAATTGGTTTACTTTCTAAAATCTAGTTTTTCCCCCAGTTTCAGTCTATTCCAATTTTGCACTAAGGATGAAGACTCTGGATCTGGTTATGCCTCAGAGGAGCATACCTCTCCAGCAGTCCATCAGACTGATGGCTGACAGGGACGGTGAAACTATTTCCCAGTGTAAGAGTTTTGCCACATGTCACCAACTACCAAGGCACCAGCAGGCTGTTTCATTGAGATGGGCAGCACACCTGTATTGGGGCATTCTGAAGCCCAATGTGATGAAAGATTGCTTGATATAAATTTTGGGGAAATGATCAAGAACCATTTGAGTCTTGGAAACCACTTTTGCTAGTCCTTATCTGGAGGGACAAAAAAGTTAGCCTGGACAAGCTTAGGGAACTGGCTGGGGCAGAAAAAACCAAGTCATGCCTTGCTCCTGCAATGGGTACAACCAGGACTGCTGCTCCTTCCACAGGCCAACAAGCATGCTTACTGTTGAACACCCAAAATGAGCCACTCTGTCACATATTACAACCACCATGCCTCCAGACTTCTCTCCCTGTTTTATGATATCCTAAAACATGTGGGGAACAACAAGCTGTTATCAGCTATGTGCTTTCTGTGTGGATGCCTGCCACAGAGGAGGCAGAAAGTCATCTGAGGTAGCTGGGGAGCTGCTCAATACACTTCAAAGGATTTCACTTGCAGCAGCAATGTTCCAAACCACCAGTAACCATGGAGCACTGATGTGAACTCTTCAGGACCCTATTAATCTCAAACTATCCCAATTCCATCCAGGAGACATGGCATCCTGTATTTTTTGCTCATTTCCATGGACCTAATTGTCTTCAGATTATGGTCTTCACCCTCTACCACTCTCATATATCCTTGCTCAGCTATTACACCAAGGAAGACAGAGAGTGGGAAAGAAACCCCAAAACTAAGAATAATCTATAATGAGTACTTAGTAATTGCCTTGATGTGTGACCTCGGGCAAGCAGGTTCTCCCCTTGGTGCATCTTTGTCTCACCACATGTCATTTGAATAATTGCACTACCATGTCATGCAGGGTACTTCAAAGATTACTGTTCATACAACTTTTTGAAGATGCAAAAATCATATAAATGCTAAGTCTTATTGTGGTTATTACCTTCCTCACAGTGGGGTTATGAAGCTTTGTCATTAATGTTTGTAAAGCAAACCTCTGTTATCGGATCAAATGTAATGTCCTAGAGAAGTGTGAAGGATTAATATCCTCAGTAATCTGATGTGGGTTTTACTGTTCTGTGCAACACTTACAGAAATAATTAAAAGCAAACCTAAGCTGATACTGATAGGAAGGATGAGGAAGCAGAGACAGATCCATGTGGGGACATAGTGCTCTCTATTAATTAAGCCAAATATCATCAGTCTCCAAGACACTGCCAAGTATTTTCCTGTGCCTGGTGATAATCACGCATTCAACTTAATGCTGATTTTGGGTAACCAGAACTCTTGAGCACCCCAGAAACACTTTCAATGCAGTGAGAAATACCAAACACAGCTAAAACAGCACAGCTCTGACCCCACAACTTTTACACAGGAACTGCTGCCTGGGGTAGACAGCAAACAGGTGAGATATGCTCGGAGACCTTGAACAGAGCTGAAGGAAAGCTGTAAACCCACACGGTCCCACTCCCATACACCTGAAGTCCTGGTCACCACTTGCTAGCTTGGAGGTGTAGAGAAATTTGTAGGCTGTGCAGGATTCAAGCCCCCTGCAGCACTGGCAGCTACCAGTCCTATGCACTGAGAGCCACCAGCTCAGTGGCTCTGCAAAAATACATACCTGCTTTAAATTTCTTCAGCGTGAGAAATGTGGCTGCTGAAGTGTTCTGCAGTACAGCTACTTCGAAGTGCACAAAGATGGAGAAGCATTTGGAAAGTCTCTTGAAGAACAATTACCACCAGAGAAGGAAAATTGCTGGCAATTGCTTTAACTGCTCGCGTACCAGCTTTCTCCCCAGCACAGCAGAAGCAGCCAGAGCACCTCCCTCCCAGCGTCTCCACACATGCAAACAGCCCTCCAGATACTTCACATGACTGGAGTTCACACCACATGCCTTCGTATTGGGGATGGTATAGGTACCATTTATATACTGTATATGTACTATTTATGTACTATATACGTAGAGTGATAAGGGCTACCCTGCCTTTACACACACAGCTTGCAACAGTAGCTCCCTGGCAGACTCCAAAATCAACAGGATGCCCAAGCACTGCAGATTTTTTTTGTGCAACTGTTCATCGGGCTTCATTCTTATTTACTGCATTTGCCCACATGGTTTCTTCTGGTGCCAATTCTCTTTGGTTAATGCCAAAGGGATAAAAGCAATACTGGTTTTCCCCTGAATATGTGCATACAGATATGCCAACACTTTCCACAGGCAAATGGGCCAACAGTAAAACTCAGAGAAGCTACAGAAAGAGTTCAAGGAACCACACATATTTCAGACAGAGTCCCACAGTACTGCCAGGTCATCTGCAAGCCTTCCGTACAGGCTGCTCCACAGTGATGAGCTTGACCAAGCTTTAAAATGTCCCCAGAGAAGCACCTCCACAGCTGCTTTCACGTTTGCATCAGGAACGTGTTCTGGCATTCAGCCTCAGTTGTCCCTACAGACAGAGGTTTAAGACAGGCTGGAACAACAGCAGCACCCCAAGTGATGCCTTGTGGAGGCTGACCTGGAACAGAGGCTAGACAGAGTGAAAGGATAAAGGGCAGGTATTTATTAAAAGGCCTTCACAGGGTACACCTTGGGCAGTGCCCGAGTCTCGCAGAGACTACACCCAGGATGGACGACAGTCACATGTTTTTCGGACAGATATAAGTTTTGTCCCTTTGCATATCAGAGGTTAATTGTCCAATTACAGCTTCAGGCAGTGGAGTCCCATCCTCTTAGTTTGCTCCCCCAACTCACTTTTGTTTACACTTCTCGGGGCCTGAAATAGTGAGGTGTCCTTGATTCTCAGGCGTAGAGAGGAATTGTTGTGTCTGACAAAAATGGGAAAAGCAGCTGCCAAGACTCTGTATGGAGCCCAGAGCTACACACTAAAGAATTGCAGGATTACAGATTTATGAAAATATAAAAGCTAAAATCCTAAGGCATCACAAGCACCTGTCTTACAGGAGGAATGACATCTTTTCTGTTTATCACTTGAAGGCACACAGCAAGGGGTTCTGAGCTCACATCCGGTATTATCAATAATCTGGGTGGTGTCTGATCACCGCCACAGCAAGCAAGACGCACATCCTTTCTCTTCAGAGGGCTTCAAGTGATGATGGGAAGCAAACTGCGCCACAGCGAGAAAGACAACAGCCGCTCAAGAGTCCATGGGATGGAGTGGGAGCATGAGAAACTAAACAAACACCCCTCTTCACCTATGGGACTTCACTCATTACTCAGTTCTAAATCCTGAGAAGCCACTTACACTGACTCGAGACTCAAAAGGAATACAAAACATGTGGCGCTACAGAGCAGTGTACCACACCTACTCTCCCTGCCCTGAGCAAAGGATCCAAATGTCTCTTCACCATCTTCAGTTTTACAGGGGAGAAGTTGGAGGGGATGTGCATCATTGCAGGAAGCTCTGCTAATCCTTGCTCTACACGAGCAATAAGGGCAAAGGATTAGCATCACCAGCTGCTCTGCTGGAAAGTGCAACAAGGGAAATTGGATGCATATATGCAGTGTGGAGCCATTAGGAAGAACTGCCTCAAGCACCTCCCCCTCCCCATACTGCAGCTCATAACTCCCCACGTCAGGAGCACTGCACTCCCCTTCAATACTGCCTTTTTCTCATCTCCCCTGCAGCCTGTTACCCCAAATGCCATTTCCATCTCTGAAACACAACACCTCCCCTTTCCCATCAGCACTGCTATGTAGCCTGTTACTCTGATCAAAATCGTCCCAGGCAGCTGGTGCACGCTGCAGAACCACGAGAGAATTCAGCACCTTCTGCAGCTTGGCCTTAGCAGAGTGGAGATGCCAGACACCCCAGCTGTGAGAAGTGGTTACTCTGCCTCACATTTTGCTATCATTTGTCATTTCAAAAAGACTTCCTATGTACACAGGTGGGGGATGAGGAGCTGCTTCCATGAGAAACAGAACACAGCTTTCTCTGAGGTGGAACACAGCTGGTTAACAGGGCTCAGGAACATTATCTAATTGCTCAGGTTAGAAAGGGAAAAGCAATCTAAACTGATTTGAAGCTTCAGAGGGAATTAGGGAACAGAATATAATAACCTAAGTTGGAATTTGGCCATGACTCTTGGGAAATAGAAAAAAAAAGTGATTCTGGTCTTTCACAGGCAGAAACAAATTGCAACTTGGTGTTCCATTCCTTACCAGAGCGGTACAGGCATGCATTTGATTTTGCTCACACTAACAATGCTCTTTAAGAAGCAACTTTGAGGAAAGGAAAAATGCACTGGCTTTATACCAATATAGCTGTTGATTACACTGTGATACTATGCTAAAGAGGACAGAGTATCTCACATCGCACAGCTGACCTCAGCTTTGGGAATACGCAAATTTTCAATCCTCGAACTTCATTATTTTTAAAATCCTCCAGCAAATCTTCAATAAAGTAAATACACACTAACAACCAACTGCAGCCAAACACTTTCCAGAATATTCCGTATCTGTCACCTCAAGACTTTTCACAAAGCACCCATGGAAGAACAGCAGGTTTCCTATGGCCAGGTGTCAGCTGCACAGCTCAGGGTCCACGGCACAGGACAGTGGCACTGTCCCGGGCTCGTGCCCCGGAGAAGGTCTTGGCGGCAAAAGGCTTTCTCAAACCCTGAATCCCCAAAGCACTGTTGGTACAGGTCTTAGCAGTCCTAAGGTACAGTGAGATGAGACCAGAAAAGCATGCGTTATCAAAGCTGGAAAGCTTTCTCTCTCATTAGCTCTGGCACATGGCTACTTTGAAGCTTCCCTGGTATTTTACAAATTGTGAGAAGCAGCCAAGCCAAACCCGGTCTGTTTTAAAGAACAGCCAGACTCCCACACAGGTCTGAAACACTGCACAGCTGCCTGCAGCTCACATGATGTCCACATATGGGACAGGTCATAGCTAAAACAGTGCTTGGAAAAAGCTGTCAGCAGTGCCAGACTGCTCTTTTCCCACCTCTGACCTTACAAGCATCTGTGAACAAGTAAAGACAAGGCTGGTCCCCTTCTGCTTCAGCCTACCCAGAAATTCAGCTCTGACAAGGTCTAAGCCTTGGCTATTCCTGTTGCAGATATGGCAGGAACAAGCTGGAGAGCACAGAAAACCTGGAGAGGAAAGCCCACTTCCCTTGTTCCCCTGAGGAGAGGGCTCTTCCCACAGCAGCCATTGCCAGCCCTAACTTTGAGAGTTTTGACAGGCATGAAGCAAGCATGAAAGCCACAGCTCTCATCATCCCTACCTGTCCTAGCCAAGCGCCTGTTTCAACCACTCCTTACTGTCAGCCTTGTCCCACTCTTAAATAGCAAGGACAGAGCTAATGATGGGCTGATTAAGCCTTTAGGCTGATTGATTTGCAATGAAATTCATGCCCATGCGTTACTACAGCAAGGTGTCCACACCCAGACAACCCAGCACCAGCACTTAAGCCCACGGAAGTAAGTGGATGTATTATAAGCTACACCCAGTGCATGTGCTATGCCAACGAGGGCTTGAAGATCAGTCCTCTACTAGAAGGATTACAAGGGGACAGGTAGGACATCAACACCACCTCTGCTGTTCAGTTGCAATCACATAGTTTTGATAACATTGCTGTTCTTTTCTGAAATAGAAGACAGAGGAGGTGGGCCTGGAGCTAGCTTGGGGGGGATAGGGAAGTCTGCCAGGAGGAATTAATTTCAACAGTTTTAATGCTTAATATAATCCAGAAAAAAAAAAAAAAAGAAGAACTCCAAGCCTTCATAGAACGGAAACTGTTGTAAACTAAAACACTTAACACTGGAAACCCATGTACAAACAAAGGAACAAAAGAAATTGGCAGTAGCCTTTGCTCTCCACCCCATCACACTTCAGTTCTTAATGTAAAGCAGGGTGGTGGGAGACACTGTCCACTGTAGACTGAGTGAAGCATTGGTCACAGACACTCAGAAAGGGTCTTGCATTGACCTTGGAAAAAGGCCCAGTGGAAGCCAATGATGGGTTTTCTGGTCAAATATGCATGGATACAATTCCACCTTCCGCTGCAAAATGGTAACTTTCACTGCAGTTGATGGGAATTACACCTATTTAATAGACAGACGAATTGATTTTGTGATCCCACATGCCTGGGCCTGCAAGATTTCCAGCCCACATAACTTCAGATAAAAATCCAGCAAACCCCAAGATAATGAGCTCTGAGATTCCACAAACACTGCTTCACTGAGCAAAGCTCGGATGTGCTTGGAGCTCAATGCAATCACAAGCTTCTGCTAAATTACCCTGGGCCAGAAGCACTGCAGATCAGGATATTTCCAAGCAGGTTAGGGACTAATGTCATGAGAATTGCTACCTAAGGGATATTTTTATCGCTACTGTATTGCTCCTGGGCAAAATGCAAAAGGCATCATGTGTACACAGAGCTACAATTTCCATGTAAAAGCTGAGCCCAAGCTTCACATCAAGCTGTTTGACTTACTCTGCAAGCTTTGCTCGTCACAGTGCAAATGCAGCGATGTGTTTAAGGAGATCCCGTTACCAGACAGAAAGAGTGAGAAAGGCAGCAGGAGCAGCTGTCACCTGCTGAGATGCGGCTTGGCAGCTTAGTCGGTGTCACACTGAGGGCTGTGAAGTGCCTGACAGGGGCAACGAAAGGTCACAGATATATAGTTCACTAGTCGATCCTGGCACCTTGATCAAAGCACTCTTGGGAAATGGGAAGACTCCTCAGCTTTGCTCCCCTTTGTGTTCTCTTCGCACTCCCCTTGCTGAGCTTCTGAGCACGAGTCAAAGGCAAGAGGCTCCTGCTGGAGCCAGCGGGTGCCTGGCAGCTGAGGGAGTTTGACAGAACAGAAAAAATCCTGAGGCGTGAGGACAAGCATCTACACATTTTCTCCTGAAATACTTACTCTTTTCTGTGGCATGGGAAGACTCAACATGCTGGAAGAGCATGAAGCATCTCCACAGCATCAGTGGGGAGCTGAAACTGGAGCCACACTGACCTGTTGGCTGGGAGCTCAGCAGGGCTCACTTAGCAGTGCAATCCCATGGCAATGCCTGTTCCAGACCTAAGGGCTATCCTGGACTCCTAAAGATGAATTAAGAGTGTTCAAGCAAGACTTTGGCTTGCAATCCCTGTTCCCTCACAGAACACAGCCTCTGCTCTCCTTCTCCCTTAGGAGTACTCAGGGAATATTAACCGCATTCAGCCAGCACCCGGTGTCCACTCGCAGTAACTCCACCCCAGGGGACCCTGTGGACCTTGTGATACATTGTTCCCGCTGCACAGAAATGACATTGTTCAGCAGCGCACTGGTCACAAACTGCGTCATTTTGCATCATTTTGTTGGCTCTCGGCCACAGTGATGGTGGCCTACTGGGACAAGAGTGGATGCAGCTTCCAGGGAGAAAATCCTGCTCCTGACCTATTAATCCTCTCCAGAGGCAGATGGCTGAAAGAAGTACTGTGGCACCTCGTGGGGGCCTGCATTACACCTGGAGAAACGGACGTGGGAGAAAAGGGAAACACATCACCTCGCCTCTCTGGAGGGAAAGTGCTTAGACTGGAGGGATTCAGATCACTGCCTTTCCTCCCAGCCTCGCACAGGCCTCTCCTTTGGAAAGGGACAGATGCTCATGCCCCCCTGGCAGGCTGGTCAGCAGCTGCACAAGTAAGGGAACTGGGCACAGAGAGATTAAGATTTGTGGTGGGGATATTCAGGGAGTCAGCTGTTCAGTTCAGGAGCTCACTGTATTCATTTGCTCCCACAGCTATGGCAGTCTTCAGCAACACACAATGAGAAACAGCCTCTTTGGTGCTCATCCTTGCAGTTTCCAGTCCAACGGCCCAGTCACACATTTACCAGCCTTCCACAAAGGGAATCACAGTATAGAAAACCGCAGGGCCCTCAGGGCCTGTTTTCTGTTAGGTATCCAACACAAGTTCGCAAAGGCTGCCTGGTGCATTCTTATGGTAACGCTCACTGCAACAGCTCATACCCCACAACACCCCAAGGGCCTAGAAAAAGAGGTGCTACGACATGGGGGGGTTACTCCACTCATAAACAACCTGATTTGCTGCTGGAGAAATCCAGCCCCTGAGGAATAACACAAGGGAGAGAAGTGATGAGCAGGCAGTAGGAGACTGAGACAGAAAGCCTTCTTGGTGTTTATTAAAATAGTGTCTGCTAGTCACCTCCATGGCAGTGGTGGCATTTAAGCAGTAAAGCACTGCCTTGAGGCAGAAGCCAGCACTCTTGGTGCAAATGCCTGATTCCCACAGGAGGCTTCCAGCAAAGCCTTGCCAGCAGCCTACACAGATGCAGGTCTTTCACTTCCAAACTGCCCCAACACGTGGAGCCCCTCAGTCTCCTTGAGCCCTGTCTCACATCCCCACAGCTCTGCAGGCCATGCTGCCTGCCAGGAAGGGCTGCACTGTCTGAAACACCCAGGTACCAGGAGGAAGGAAACAAGGGGAAAGGACAGCTGGAGATGCAGGAGCTGGGTACCTTAGCTAGACACGTGGTCAGCCCAGCCATGAGAACTAGCAGGGACTGCCATGCCCCACAGCAAACACTGGCACTGCCCTCCCAGTACCCTAATAATACTCATTACAGTAGGCTGGATCCTTCAACAGGGAAAGCACAAGGACTCCCACACAGCTTCTTCAACAATGGGTTTCAGGATACAGAATATGCAACCTGTGACAGACTCCTATTCATCACTTGAGCCAGGTTCTTCAAACTAGAGGCTGATCCTTGACCGTTCACCTTTAGCACTTCTCCCTTTGCAAGCTCCCTTCTTCCTTGAACAATTAGACACTTGTAGACTGTTTCATGGTCTGTCTCACCCAAATCAGCCCACTTGCCACAGAAATGCATCTATGTGGGGGCAGAGCCCAGACACAGTTTATTGATCTGTTGCAGTACCAAACACCACTTGAATAGGGCAGGAGAAGGAGGAACATTAAATATAATCTCACATCAGACATGAAAATCCTTCTGTAGTCATAAAAAATAAAGCCTAGAACAGAACATAAACCCATTGGGGGATTTTTGTAATTTTTTTTAATCTCTGGGTAACCACACATGCCAAAAGACCAGTACAATGCTGGACAGTCACACCAACACAGAGACCAAGACAGCATTTCATCATTCACTGCCTACTGATGCTACCAAAATACTGGGAGATGTTTCCATCTTCTCCCAAACCAGAGATTTTTCTGCTATGTCCCATGTTCTAATTCATGCAGCTGAAAAAAGAAAGGGTGAAAAAACCAACCTGGCAGCTAATGGCTAAAGGCTCAGAGTGCCCTCACCTATGCACCCACTGCAGTAGTGCTGCTGGGCAGATACCATGACACCAGTTCCTTCGTAAAAGGCATGAGTCAGAGACCCAGGGAAGGCAGCTTTTCAGTAGCTTTAAGGGATGGCTGGTGTCAGGGGTTGAGGAGGGTGGGAAGTAGTGGGGACTTTTAGCCCAGACACAGCCCCATCCTAAGCTGTTCATTTTCCTGGGGTGTGTGAGTGTTCTGGGAAGGACTCGCCTCAGGAGGCCACTGGCACCAGCCAGGTCTGTAAATGGATTTCTAAGGGCACCATGACAAGTAGAAATTCCAGGTTCATCTGGCTGAAGGCATACACGCTGCTTTCCTTTCCATACTTTCCTGCCTAATGCTGCTGGCTGCCAAGCCCAAATGAGGCTGGAAAATGAGCGGGTAGCTTTGGCAAAAAGTAGGGAAAACAAAGGAATAGCCTGCTTCAGTTGTTTGGAGAGCATTAAGGTTACTCTCAGAGAGAGAACATCAGGGAGCAGCATCAGACCTGCCTGGGGAAAAGCAAGTCTCTGCTCACCAGGGGGATGATATTTTGTTGAAAGACAGAAGAATAGTTAAAACTCAGTTCTGCTCTCTGTATCTAAGACAAGAATAGATGTGGTATAAAGAGGAAGTTTCATCCTGTAGAATGAGAATTGTCTTGAGTTTCTTTGGATTACATTTCTCAAACTTTTTCTTCCCTCCATGCCCACAATCCCTTCCATAACTAAATCATGCCTCTTATGCAGATACAAGCCTGGTGAAGAACCAGGAAGCATCCAAGCTGGGAGCCAAAAGCTCTGGTGGAGATTCTAATGGAAGTACAATGGGTTACAACAATTTAAAGGTAGCATGATTCTAGCTGCATGGTAGAGGAATTACTATAGCAGGAACCACCTTAACCAGTGGAAGACAAGCCTTTCAAGGAGCAGTGCAAATGAAGCACTGCCATGACCTGAGCTGGCTTTGGTGCTCAGTAACTCCATGCAACACAGCACATCTCCTGTCCTAAGTGACCACCAAAACAGATGGAGCCAGAAGTCATGAGCTGAATGAATTCAATGGACATTTTGTAGACATTTATGTACATTCTGCAGACCTTTCATGAGGCTGGTCCATCAGCTATGGGAATGGTAACTGTGAATTACACCAAAGGGTGGGAAGGGGGTGCAGTGGATAGTATGGGACCTGAGTATACCAAACAGTATCTTTAAGGGATGGAGAATGTGTTGGGTTTGGCTGGGATAGAAAGAGTTAATTACCTTCATAATAGCTAGTATGATCTGTTTTGGGTATGTGCTGGAAACAGCACTGATAACACTGGGATGTTTTCTTCATTGCTGATCAGTGCACAGCATCAAGGTCCTTCCTGCTCCTCACCAGCAAGGGGGCTGGGGGTGCACAAAAAGTTGGAAGGGAACACAGCCAGGACAGCTGACCCCAACTGACTAGAGGGACATTCCACACCATACAGCATCGTGCTCAGTATATAAAGCTGGAAGAAGAAGGAGAAAGTGGGGACATTTGGAGTTACTGTGTTTTACCTTCCCAATGCACCATTATGCACGATGGAGCCCTGCTTTCCTAGGGATGGCTGAGCACCTGCTGGCCCATGGGAAGCAGTGAATGAATTCCTTGTTTTGCTTTGCTTGCATGCATCATTTTTACTGTCCCTATTAAACTGCCTTTAACTCAATCCATGAGTTTCCTCCCCTTTATTCTTCCAGTTCTCTCCGCCTCCCTTCACGGGGGGAGTGAGTGAGTGGCTTCACGGTGCTTAGTTGCTGGCTGGGGTTAAACCATGGCACAGGGTCAGGAGCAAGGGCCATTGGAGGGAGTTGATCCCTCTCGTGTAATGGCATCAGACCCAGGCAAGGAGGAGATGCAGGCTGCACACACGTTGTGCAGCGTGAGACTCAGAACTGGAGGAGACTTTCAGTCAAGCAGTGCCCTCGCCCTGAGTCACACCGAGCCCCCAGCAATGTGGGCAGGCAAGCACGTAAATAGGCAGATGCGAGTGGAGCCTGCAAGGAAGACATCCTCTCATATTCCCGGGGAAATTACCCTGCCAGTGGTGTTACCTCCTAAAAAAGAAATACACCATACAAGACATTAAAAAGAACACATGAATATGCATCTGCAGGGATGGTGGAGGAAGCAGGTGCTGTTTGGTGTAGTCCTGAAACAGACAGAGGCTGATACGCTTTCTAGGAGAAACATGATGAATCCGTCTTGCACAACAGCAGGGACACCAAGAGGGTGTTACTCTGGGGACCTGTCACAAACCATGCTGTGCATCCCAGGGACACACTTGGCTTCTATATACACCCCGTATGACTTTCCCAGTAGTCATTTCCAAGCCATACTCCACAATATATGCTACAAAACTTTAAATGTTAATTGGAGAAAACAGTTTGCCTAAGTCCTTATGATAACTTGTGAGCATTATCCCTCCCTATCCCCCCTTCCCTCAGCAAGGGTCACTCCCAGCATTTTCTCCCTATAACCAAGGAAAGGCAGCCCCCAGCTGCCTTCCTGCCTGGTGCTATCCCAGCAGTCTCCTCCTGTCAGGTTGCTGCTTGGTGCTGTGCACCACATCCCCCCATGGGAGCAAGCAGATGACCTGATACCAGCTGATCTCCATCTCCTCAGCACACTACCAAAGCACAGCTTGCTTGTATTGCTACAGGAACCAAAACTGCAAAATTAACTGTTAACAGAGACAGTTCAGTTCTCTCCTACAGCTTGTGCCACAGCCCAGGAGGAAAGAGACAGTGGAATGAAAGGGCAACACATTCAAAGCAAGGCCAAGGACCTACAGTTTGACAGCTCTGTTTCATTTGTCATTCCTCCTTCTGCTAAAGCCCGGGGCACTGGTCACACTTGGGGCAGGCATCGGACCAATTAGCTGGCATGAAAGGCTTAAAATCCAACACCTAATGGGAGCCAATCACTGGTGCATGTCAAGCAAGTGGTACCTTGGATTTTAATTGACTCCCTCTAGCCTGCTCAGAAAGCCTGGCACAGCAGTTGCTCTGCCTGTTGTCCAGAAAGCCATGATACAAGTCGGAGCAATGGAGCTCTCCTTCTCCTGGGAATGTGGCCGGCAGCCCTTCTGCTGCAGCCAGCACCCTTGCCAGCTGGGCAGAGGAGCCTGTTCTCCGCCAACCCTTCCCTCCGGCACCATAACAAGCCTTCTGCTGACTCTAAAAGCAGCATCAGCTCATTCCACAGCCCCAATACTGTTAAATACTCTCCTAAATATTACAAAATGCTGCTGTCATTGTCCCCATGCACATTCCCCTCATGCGATCAACTGCAGGGACCTCTGCCTGACTGCTTTAAAATCTCATAAACTTTCCCACTCTTTCTCAAAGCTGGAGTTACTGCTCTCCCTGGTACTCAGGTTGGTTCCCTGAAAGTTATGGCCAAGTCAAAAATAAACCTGTGGTTTTAAAAATTGCACAGATTTAAGATTTAAAGTCATTATTTATTTCTGCCTCCCTGCCTCCTTCCTCCCTCTAAGTGTTTCTGTGACCAACACTAAATTAAAGCAAGTATAAACAAGGTTGAGGAGAATTCCAGCTAATTTTGAAAGCTAAAAGCAGCATCTCTCCCACCCTATTACTCCCTCCTACTCTTATCCTTGTATTTTATACAAAGGATGGTTTCCCTCTCTTCCCACCTTTACTAAACAGATTTTCCAACTCATGCTCCCACATTTGGGCAATTAATGGAAAACAGGCAACATGGTATCACTCATTAATGTGGAAGCCAAATACAGACTTAAGGAGTAGGAGCTTGGTCACGGAGCTAACTTTAGAAGTGAAAAACACTTCTTACATATTTTGAGACACAGCCCTGATGCTTCTGGCCTTCTCAGAGGCAGAGTGGATGTTTCTACGCATGTAAAAGGTCTTTCCAAAACATTCGTACATCTCTCCAACCATGACTTTAAAACTGCCTTGTTGCCACAACAGACAGGCTAAACTCCAAGCCTGGAGATGTCCAAGCTGGCATGGGGCTCGCAGGAAGCAGTTGGCATCAGATCTGCTACAGACCCAAAAGGCACTGGAAGCCGTGAGTCTTGCTAACCTTGTCAGGTTTTTCACCACCAAAATTTCTGGGAGCTCTTGATAGCTGCAGCATCTGGATTTAAGGGACACTGAGACTGTGTTTCCTTGTCTGGACTACTTCTGAAGCAATCATGGAACAGGTGGCCAACAGGGAGGAGTGAGAAGAGGAGCTCTGCGACTCTACGGCATCTTCAGCCCAGATTTGGGTGAAAACTGGGACCTAAAGCTTCTTGTTATTAGGCAGCTTCTGTCAGACTCCAAGAAAGCATTGGGATTCACCAATCCCTGTAGCAGGTTCTTAACTTGAGAAGCACCACCTACACTGGCCCTCTCCAGCAGGAGCAAACTGCAGTCAAAACAGTTATGGAGCACAGCTGAACCAGGCTGAAATCCACGTGCGGGGAGAGCCATCCAGCCATCCTCACAGGAAACCTGTTCCTGGACACACATGGAGGGAAGGGATGGGCATGAGGCAGAAACCACCTTTGCCCTCTCTCCCCATCTCTTTAAAAGGCTACAGGAAGGGCAGCTTTCTCCTTTCTGGGGCAGTTTTGACATGCCAGGCCTGTGTCCTCCGTGCTGAGGGGATGCAGCAAGATGTCCCACTGCCCTCGCAGGCAAGCCTGCTGCAGCACCCAGTCGGTCCAGGGAGGCACATGGAGGGTGCCCAGCTCAGAGTTTAAACAGGCTATTTTTTCAGCCAGTTACCTGGCTCAAGCTTGATTCCCACTTGAGAAGCACCACCCTGCAAACCCCCACGACGGGGCCCCCCTCTGTAGGCTGTGCAAATTGGAATACAAATCAGAGAAAAAAGCTTTCCTCTGTTTGAACAAATTGCTATAGATTCACCCCCGTCTCAGGTCAGAGCCCCTGATGGGAAATATTTTCACTGGCTGACTGCTAATAGACTCTGGAGCAGCCATTGGATCGATACCTGAATAAGAAAATTAGCCAAAGCACACAATCTGATTTTACCTTGTTTTGAATTACAGCAGGTTTGTGTTTATTTCACTCCCTTTTCCCTACTTCCCTCTCTAGCACACTTCCCCCATCCTTGCTCCCTGGTTACCTATCTATCAAATCTAGTCAGATTTGTGGGAACATAATAAAGTACGTGCAGGAAGATGTAATGCCTTTTGAAAAATGTTTACATGCATTAATATTTTCTAGTGACACAGCAGCGCTACCACTCCCTCAAAGGAGATACTTCAGGAGCAATAGCAAGATTTCCATACATCCTCCTCAAAAAAACCATATGCAAACAATTTTAAAAATTTCTGCAAAGTAGGATGGACACTTAGCTTCACACTCCCTCTTAGAAAACCCAAGAGGTCAGTAGAAGGGTTTCAATACCAGGAATTTAACGTAACAGTAGTAACAACAACAAGACGAACAAAACAACAACAGCTCAGTCCTTTCATTCGATGTTGGTAGCAACGGGGATGTGTAACCACACCTGGGCTATATTTCAGATGCAGAGAGGGCTACAGAGACACCAGAAGTCATCTCGTTCTTTGAAAGACTTCACCAGCAAAGGGACAAGTAAAATGCTGTCTTTCACAGAGATTCAGTGTTGCGTTTCTGACAGCTGAACACATGAACTATCCCAACTTCCTAATCCTTTCTTGCTGGTTTAGAGCCTATTTCATTTTAATCTGTGAATGGCCCTACAAGAAGGGGAGAGACAGAGAAATAGATCACAGATACTAAGCACATTAAAGGAAAAAAGCTGCCAAACCAACTGTTCAGATAGGGCACATTGCCCAGATAAAATTCAGTGGGAGTAAAATAATTCCTTCTACTTCCTACCCCAGCATCCCACTCTTCATGCCACGTACAACTGTGTTGAATGAAGAGAGAAAGCAGGACTCAATCTTCAGCTTCCCGCTCCTGCACATCATGCTGTGAAGCAAAGCCACCAACTGGGCACCCATGGAGAACTCAAAGTGTAAAGAAACCCTGGAGCATTCAACGTGAGATGAGGTCCCCCTGTTACATTAACACACCACAAGTGGCTTCGAACTAAACAGTCTGAGCAGAACCTCACACCATCCTCTTTATAAAGCTTCCCCGAGAAACTGCACGTCTTTCTTCCTACCCAGTCACTTACTGCTACACAATGGGGACAGGACTCTCTTCTTTTGACTTGGTGCACAGCACAGGGCATCTGCTGGATATTCCCTGCTTTCTATTCAAGGAAACTGACTGGGTATCCCAAGGGCAACCCTGCAAAATCACTTGTGGGTCTAAGAAAAAAAATGTATGTATTACATACACATGCAAATACCCATGCGAGTACGCATATACATACACGCAGGGCTATTTTACTCCCTGTGATATGTGGTCAAGGAGTTTAGCACCCTTTCCCCCTGTCTCTAACCCCATGTTTGTTTAATCTTTATGGTACACTCCTGGAAGACTACTAAGTATAACAGTCACCACACATTATGCTGCACATAATGGAATATGTACAAATGTCTACCAGAACATCTTCAGTTTCCCTCTTTGTCTGTAGCAGTCTATACCAGGAGTTTGCTAATTACAGCATGTTAATCAAAGAGCTTTAAAGAGGAGGATAGGCCATACGTACCATGTAGCAAAGACAATCTCAATGAAAGAAAATAGAAAAGACATTTTTTCAGAAAGCAGCACTTACAGTATGTGATACTGGATCACGTCCAGTGAAGGACCACCAAAATGGCCAGGCAGGTGGAGCATATGGTATACGAAGAAAAGCTGAGAAAAATGTGGGCGGGTCTCTTTGGTTGGTTGGTTTGGGTTTTTTTCCTAAGCCTTAAAAAAAGACAAGGCAGAACTTACTGCTATAGCTTCATTGGGATGGAGTGGATGGAGGGAAGACGGACACAGAGTCAGACTCTCCTCAGTGGTGCATAGTAAAACAAGGGTAAAACCCACCAGATACAACACAGGAAATTCACATTTCTAAAGACAGAATCTATTTCACCATGAAGCTGGTCAAACATGAGTAGAGGGGTCCGGAAAGCGCATGGACCTTCCATCCTCAGGGAAGATCAGAGTTCATCTGGACAAGGTGTTTAACATCCTGCCTTAACTTCTAATGACAAAGTAGCTCAGCTTTGAGCAGAGAGCTGCACCAGGTGACTTCCAGAGGTCTCTTCCGACCTCAATCATTCCATGAAGTAACCACACACAAAACAGGTTTAAAACCTGGAGATGTATAAAAAAGGTAAACACCAAAACCACAAAAGAGGATTATCATGGACATCCGACTTGTTAGCCTATATTTTTCTTCTGACTTACTTGGTTTGGTTTGGTTGGTTTTTAAGATTTGTTCCATTATTGCAGATATTGTCAGAGACTAACAAGGGTTTTTATGGTGTAGGGCCTCTAAACCAGGCTGCAATCCAGGCAGCAGGAATTTTTGTCAGTTCTTTCACTGAGGTTCAGACTGAGCCCTCAATTACAATTACTCTGGTGCAGATTTAAATCTCTGGACCTTGCTATCTCCTAGAAAAATGTAAGAGGAATGGAAAGTTACCACAGACTAGAGGCAAGCTCAGTCCCAATGAAACAGAACTTTTTTCCCTTTAAAAACAAACATATATTTCTCTCTCTACTCTGTTTACAGTGTTGATTTTCCCCAGTAGCAAGTTACTGTACCATATCCCTCCTTGAGGACCATAAAACCCAGAAAGAGCTTCTGGGAAGGTGGCCACAGAGCTCCAAACACAACGCAAAATGTCACAGCTTTCCCCAGGCAGGGATTCTAGAGAGATCTAGCAGATTATCAGAGACAAAAGCAGTTATTCCCAAACGGATGAGTGATGCCTTTGCTGCAGTGCCTACAACTGTACTGCTCACCTAAGGCACCTGGCTGCTGCCATCTGAGGGGCTGCACACTCCCGGGGGAGAGCCTCTGAATACTGCGGAGGAAGAACAGACCGGCTATGAAAGGGAAAGAGTCACGCTCCTGAGAGACCAAAAGATAAAAAAGGAAGGTCATTCTATGATTTGAGTAGGTGAGAGCCTCATGCAATTCTTTTCTTCATTGAAAAGGTCTGCACTTATCTCTACTCAACCTAACCATCCCCAGATGCTGCAGAAGAACTGCGGATTTGGATGTATTACTCATTGGTTACCCAAGAAACAACAATACATTGATTCAGCAGCAATGAACACTACGAGCACAGAAGAGTCTTGAGGAGACAGCTTCTTTCTCCACCTAGGGAAGTTTTGTGTCTGGAGGTTATTCTGTCCTGGAATATGTGGAAGTTGAGTTTTGGCTTCGTTCCAGCATCAGCACTGAGCTGAGAGGTACCCTGGCCCAGCTGACCCCCACCAGGCAGGGCAGTGCTATGGGAGACACACCAGCTCCAGAAGCACTCACAGACCTAGAGCCCACACTTCTACTTGGAGGGTGAGGAGATGATGGACAAGTGATTTGGGAATGTTTCTGCCCAAGAAAGAGGCAATAAAAACATTTTAAAAATAAAATAAAAGCAACAACAGCAATAATGCCTGTGCTAGGAAAATCATGAACTGAATTTCTCTTTGTAAATCTACACATTTAGTTGGACAAGGAAGAAAGTGAGGCTGGAAAGAAGTCTCTAGGAAGGGAGGCAGGAGAAGGGAGCACTGGGAATCTGAAAAGCCATTTGACAGAAAAAAAAAGCAGCTGACAGTAAGTTTGCTCTCTCACTCTTGCTCTAAAATGGAAGCAGTGATGAAAGCTCACACCAGCAGAGCAAACACTCCAGTAGAGATGGCTGGTGTGGCTGCAGAAGCAGCCCTGGAAGACTTCAGCCCTGCCTCAGATCACATCTGATCTCACACACAGTCCTCAAGAGACCCAGGAGCTGGCCCTGAAGCCCAGACCCCCAGCTCCGTGACGACCATCGGGCTAGGTTCTCACCCCAGTGAGATGATTTAATGTCAGAAGTGTACAAATAATTACAAAAACACTAATAGAAAGGAAAGGAGAGACACAGACACAGCAGACATGTCCATCCACTCTGGTCAGCAGGGCAATCTAAACACATTCTAGCTAGGTCTTTCTCAGCTGTTTCTCTGCTATGCTGAGCTCTCCGGTCACCATTCCTTCAGCAGGTGCTGAAGACACTCTGTGCTTCTCCACAAGTGTTCAAAAGCTTTGTGGAAGAGGGTCAGGAAAATACCCATCATGAGCACCGTGCCTGCTACTTAATCTTATTCATACAAAAAGATCAAACCAAGCTTCCAGCTGCTGTTTGCCTTCAGTGTTGTAACTCAGTATAAAGGCATCACTTGGGTTTTCTTTGCTGCTGCTTCAGCTGTAGGAATTTCCATTGTATCTGGAATTAGCACGCAGGAAGCAGGGGAAAAGGGCTTTCTTCAGTTGTAGACCTCTTACAGGATTTTGTTGACATACTCATTTTATGTGCAAAAGCATACAGTCACACTTCCTTTGCAAACCCCTCTCTCGCAGAGCCAATATGTGTATTTAAAATAAGCTATAATGTACCCCTTTAATACCACTTTTACTGTTCAAACAAGTATTATTTTAAGCACAGTGAATTCAGGAAGAATTCCGAAGGTGAAGCAACGGGAACTGAGGGAAGAGAGAAGGCAGATGGGAAGACAGTGGTGACAATGGGACAAAGACTCCTCCCCAGCAGGCCCTTATCTCCAAAACAAAGTGAGATCCTGAACACTAGCTCTATTTATGTCCCTTCCTTCTAGCTGCACTTTTTAAGGACACCAGAAAAGTTAGGAAACAAACACAGGTGACAAAGGCAAGGAGAAAAAACTTGAACCATTGTAGTGCAATTAAGCAACAGAAAGGAAAAAAATCCTCTTATTTCAGCACAACAATCCTGCAAAAAAGCAAAGCATGGAGAAAATAAAAAAGAAATCCAAATAATTCTTGCCAGCTACTTTTAATTCACTTCAAGACAGCAAGGAGAGACAGGCCTGCAGTCATTAGAAAAGGATACTCGAGTGGTATCACATATCAGATAAAAGAGCCAAAAAAACTTTTGGAGTAGAAAAGACTGCTTTTCTCATTATTCCAGACTGGCCAGTGGTAGTGGGGGGCATGACCTGCAGAGAGCTAAACTGTAGTTCAAGTATGAGAATTACCCCATTCTGGAATAATCACAAGCACAATCCAAGTCTTCCACAGCAGTGGTGTTTGAAATCAAAGTGCCCAGACACTTTTCAAGCCAAGAGAAACAAGAAATCCCCCTAGAGAAATGACCGTCTCAGAGAGCAGATCCAAAAACCAGCGACTACAGCGCTTGGCCTCTCTGGCAGCACGTTACCTGGCGAGCTAAGTCTGAGGCACTGCACTCTGGTTAGACAAATCCAGCACACTTTCTGAAGGGGGTTCACACTCCAGGATGTTCTGTGCTCTGAGGACAGATCTGCTGTCAGGTTCTCCAGCAGCAGCTCACCAAAGGCAGATCAGGGAGCACCTGAGAGAGTGACAGCACAGCAGTGACAACAGCAACCAGGCAGCAATGAAAAGATGCTCACCAATGCAGCCAAGTGGAACCTAAACTAAAGTTTAAAACTAGAAATGTCTTGAGTGAAAATTTAATGGGGAAAAAAAATCAGGTGTTCATGAAAACCTGTAAACTACTAAGGCAGGACACTACACAAAAATTGAGCTTGCTCTGTCTATGCCCTCTCCCCTCACATCCAGATGAAATTATCTCACTGAAATCACCTGCTTCATCTCCAAAAACTCTGTCTGAGGCAGACAAATGGCACCACCTTCCATGCACACAAGCAGAACGGCAGAAGAAACAAACAGATTTGAACTTTTCTTGTGATTTAAAGTGAGTTTATTTGTTGCTGGTTGTTATGTTTTGCGGCTTTTTTTCTACTTGGCTTACACTGAAGTCTTTAAATAAAAAAGTCATAAAGAAAGACTGACAGCAACAGGATCCAAGTCATTATGTGCAGCATTTCAGGCCAGCATTTTTTATGAGAGCAACAGCTCAGTTGGATTTAACTCCCTTGCCTTAGAATTAAAATGCTATCTACAGGAGTAGCACAGCAAAGCCAAAAACTGTATCCAGGAAAGTGAATCCTCTAAGATTTCCTCCACCCTGCTTCTAACATCTTTTTTCCCTGAGGATCCGAGGAAACCATGCATTTCTCCTGGTCAGGCAGTAGCAGAGACTTGAGTCAGAGTTTGGCCAGCAGCTTTTGCTGACAGATCACAGGCATGAGTACTGCCTGCTCACACCCCTGTAGCAGCATCACTTCTTCTGGGCTAACGCATAAAAAGTCATCCGTGTCATCAAGGCGAGCAGGTGTGACAAAGCACATATGAGAGGTAAGATATCAACAAAAATCCAATCAGCCAAACATGCCTCGAAAACTAACTGCAATGACTCACTGGATCAGACAAAAAAGGAGAAATACAATACAGGAAAAATCAGTTAGTTCAGCAACTGAACCCCTTAATTACAAACTATCACCCATTTGACACCACCCTGGGATTTGGGCTCCAGCCTTGGTGTCACCTACAGTTATCTACCCACAGACAACAGCAATGCTCACAGAGCATCTGGGACCCTAAAAAAACCCTACAGAAGTACATAGGCAAATGCTACTTTTAATCCCCCTTTCTTGCAATGCAGGTGGCTAAGACAAGCCCCCTTTTACATGACCCTGAACTTACAGCTATTGCTTTCTGGCACATGTGCAATCCTGTTCAGGGAAGGCTTCTGCCTGACGAGGATGGCAGTTCTCACTTGCTCTTCCAATCCTTCATTTTCAACAGCAACAATGTCATGGGTATTATCGTGAGACCAATGAAAGACAGAAATATTCTCATTCCTCAAACTTACACACCATCAACAGCATGAATTTCTTTTTGCTCTCTGTTTTGTTTTTTTTTTACATCCAGCAATAGCTAGAAACATTTCCTTCTCATTTGCCTGTCTACCTCACCAAGCACATCACAGATCCTAGTACTTTTTGGCATTTCCCATTTCCTCCTTCTGCAAAGTTTTGATTTAGGGCTAACAAGCAAAAAGCTCATAAGCATGGCTTTCTTCCCCCAACATCCTCACTTACTGCTTCCTCTAGACTTGCTTTGAGACAATCAGTGTAATTCTTAAATTAAACTCTATTAAGTATCAGTTCTGCAGGAGCTTTCCTGCACACTGCTCTACGCAAAGAAACAAAGTTTGTGATGCTGTGATGCGGGCCTGGTTCCTCATTTTTCTCTACTGCTCTTTTAAGTGTCTGTACAAAATGCCCTGCTGACCCAACAGAAGCTGAGTGATAAGCAGCTGATCTACTGTCTTTTACCCAACGTCTCCTATCTAAAAGCATCTCCCTAAGCAAGCCATATGCTGCAAGCATACTTTGAAATGTCTCCATAAAAATCCAAGAAGCAGAACTGTTTGTCAAATAGCACACGCACTACTGCTGGCCACTTGGAATAACCATCAGGCACAAGTAGGTGCATATGCTTATTGTGATCTGCAAAAATCAGCATGGCATCTTTGCCAAGGCTTAGCAAATGCCAGAGTGGTTTCTGGTTTCAACAACTAACATTCACTGTGGCTAATTTCGCCTTCTACATGGAGTACCAAGCCTGATTACCAACCACAAATATGTAACAAATTGCTTCTTTCAATTTGTTGTGGTGATATTCATGCCTCTCACCCAACATCCCAACATGAAAGATTTATGGTATTAATCATGCACATCATAGTAAACAGTCATTCTCTACTGTCAATTGCATTTTTCTGCTGAAATAAGGATGAAAGTGCTGAGCTGCTTATCGTCTGACCAGCCAGAACACAAGCTATTATTGTGCTATTTTAACCAAAGCTGGGGCTTAGTTTCTATGGGTAACGTCTTCAGATGCAGCTACACGGTACAGGAGCTTGACTATCCCATTTTGAAAAACAATTTAGAAACTTAATCACAGCTAAATGCAGGGCTTGTCTATGCAAGGAGTTATTCAGAAATAGCTTTCCAAAATTAAAGATTAATTCCAGACCTGTAGTTCAGAGGTTTTCTTTCACCACAGCAAACTGCATTAAGCCAGTTTACACTCCTGCATCTATGCTTGCTTGAAAGACACCACAGATCAAGAAGAACCCTGGCATTTGTCTTGCTAGAGTTCGCAGCCATGGGACTGCAGCAGCTAAGACGCTGCAGCCATCAAGCTTCAAACTGCACCCCACAATAAGACAGCTAGTTGGATTTATAAGATCCCCACCAAGTGGCACAGGCAGGAGTTGAGTCAACTCTACTTCTTCGCACTGCAACCCAAAAGCAAGCATGAACCTGGCGTAGGTGCCCCACAATTTATTTATCGAGGGGTCAAGCACAGTGTGTCACTGCTGGGTGACCCCAGCCCCAGGGGGCCCAGCACACACCACCAGGCTCACCCAGAATGTTGCGTGAGTGGCTGGAGCACAGGCCAGGCCGAGCTCCACGCTGTTACTGCTGCACTGCAATCAGTAACCAAAACTGCTAATTTAAAGCTAGCTCAAGAGTGCACCCACAAGTCACAGTCCTACTTCTGTGTAGGCGTAGTGTGTGTGCACTGTAAGTCAAACTGTCAAACAAATACCACTGACACCAAGTCCTTTTGCTCTTCATTAGCATTTGGGAAACAAACACTAGAAATTTCTCTCTGTCTTCATACTTGTAAGAAAAATAAGAATACAGTTTAGCACATACTTAAAATGCCAAAATGTGTTGGAATATTCATATTCCCTTTTGCTTTTTCAAAAGCTGAGCTCTGCTCTGGCACTCAGACATATTTTAGAGTCATAGCACTTGATATCACAATTTCTCCTTTGTCCTAGTCCCTAATCAGGTACCCGCTTTTCTTCCCATCCCAAATCTTTGCTCCTTCACTGCAAACACAGTCTTTGTGTCTTTCCACTGGGTACCATCAATAGTCATTTAACCTCCTCCATTCATGACAGAAGTCTTCCACAGCAAGGAATCCTGCTTCTTTGATCAAGTACAAAATAATTTAAATTGTTGCAGAATGAGTCAACAGTTTCCAAAACTGATCTTTTTGGAGATCCAAAGCCATGGATGTACTCACAACTAAAAGATTTCTGTCTCTCCCAGTGCTGTACAGTAAGGGTCAACTTCTGAAGACCTCCAAAGGGTGTCTTAAAAAAAATCCTAACCTGTGTCAAAGATGAGCTAAATTAGAAGTGAATGACAAAACATGGTTTTGTTTTTTACTAAAAAAGCTTGATTTGGCGATAACTGGATCAGAGCCTATTTTCAATGGCTTATGCCTTCTTATTGAGGATGTATTTACCTTGGATCTATCAGCCACAGGGATTGCACTTAATACCAGCTGCACTTTACCAGAGAGAAAAGGATGGTTAAAACTTTGCTGATGTTCGATTCTCCATTCTGCCATGGGCAAATCACTTCATCTCCATCTCATTTCCCTACACACGGAGTGGGATAACTAGGCAACAGAGACATTGTAATGGTGGAAGTTCATAGATATTAAAGTGATGGGAGACAGATAACCCCACAAGACATCCTACATGTACACTGTGAGAGGGATTTTCAGGGTCTATCAACTGCAGGTTCCCCTGGCAGTTAAATATTCTTAACACCCAAGCTGTGTTCACTTGACTGGCAGGGGAATTCAGTCTCCCATCCCCAGCTGGCTCTTGCTGCTCAGGTTACTTTTATGAGCCTCAGCTTCTCTCATTTCTGCTATTTGGAGGAATGCTCCAAGTCAGAATAATCCATTTATTAAACTTAGGAAAAGACACTCATTCTTCACTCTAAATCTCCGAATGCCTTTTTCCACCATGCAAGGCATNCACTCATTCTTCACTCTAAATCTCTGAACCGTGCAAGGCACGCAACAAGCACCAGAAGGTGAAACAGTATTTGTAAGCAAAACTCATTTTGACATGTTTCCAAAACATCTGTCTGAATCACATCTTTGTTTTTCCTTTTTATTTCATCACAAAGGCACACAAGAGACGCCCAAGATTCCCATTCACATTTATTTTGAAACAATTTACGCTAATTAGTGAAGGACCATTTCCTTCTGAAACAGGAGCAGCAATACCAAGCAGTTACTCTTGTATTAAATGTTCACCTGCAGACATCCTAAAGCTTTTCTCACAGCTTGACTTTAGCTTTCAATGTTTTGTCAGTTCTTCTTTAGGCAACATTTGCTCATTTGTCTTCAGAAACTGCCGTTCTTACTGCACCTTTGTCAATTGCTATCCTCAGCCTGCCATTTCCATTTCCATGAACCCAGCAAAAGTATCTGGATGCCATTTGTCCTATACTACAGCTCACAGTGGAGAGAAACCACAAGCCAGCACATCACAGCCAGGCGGATTTTTAGTTACATTGGTGGCGTCTCCCCTATGCAAGCTAAAGCAAAGGGTAACAGCCATGAGTGATTTGCAGAACGAGTGAAAAAAGGAGCCACAAGAAAGCAAGAGGCTGCCAGAGCATTAAAAGCTGCTTGAGGTCCTTGCTTGCCGCCTCAATGCACCCTCTCCCCGGAGGTCTGCAGCCCAGCACAGAGCCGTGACCTGCTCACAGAGCAGGGCTGGTGACTTCGAATCACCAGGCCACTCCAGCACCAAGCTGTCCCCGGTGGGCTGTCCTGCCCTACCCACAACCACTGAAATACACAACTATGTCTTCACAGCTGCTCCTTGCTAGCACAATACTAAGAACACTGAGTGCTTTACAGAAGGAGCATCCTTCTCGGAGGAGTTCAAGCATTACTAGAACCATAAAGCTCTCTGTTCATTTTGGGAGTACAATCACAAACACACACTGGAGTAACCACATTGCCTAGTCTAGAAGAACAAGTGGAAAATTTAAAGAACTAATCATTTCTATTCAGCTACCTCTCTACTTCCCTGGTTAGCTTTAGCTCTCTCCTTTTGCCAGCCATGGGCCATAGTATTTGGGCATTAAAAACTAAAGCTTTAGTAGTCAGAAGCTGATCTTGGATACAGCGTGGCAAATAATAGTGGTGCAAAGAACTCCCTGTGGGCAGCCACAATGCTCAGAAACACTGTTGCTCTAGGCTAGGGTCCCTAAGCCATGTTTTCCAAGGGCCAAAGCACCAGCATCAATCCTATACCTCTGCTGTGGCCTCTTCAGCTCTGCTGTGTCACAGAACCAAGGCTATAGCTATATCACAGCACTAATGACCTCAGCTGAGAACTTTAGAGCCCGATAGTCAGACATCACCTTGCCCTCTTTTCTTCTTCTCCCAGAGCAAGGCCACGCATGATTATCCCTCTTCCCTCATATCCACTCAGATTGCTTTAATCCTGCCTTTTCGAGAACCAAAACCAACCAAACAAAAGCCTAAGCAAACAAACAACACAAAAACCAAAAAAAAGCAAAACAAAAATCTCCAACACACAATTACCCAGATATGTTAAGGGGAGAAAAAAAAAGAAGAAGAAGAAGAAGAAAAAATGAGGGAAAACTTACTGAAGGATTTAAGAGGTCTGCATTCATTTACTCTTTTTTTTTTTAAACAATCTTTTATAATGTTTGTTTGGAAATGGACAAGGAGTGGAAGAATAGCACATTCATAATCCAGGAGAGAATGGGAGAGAAGAAGAGAGAGGAAAACAAACAGAAAAGGGGAAATGGTCAAAAAAAAAACGAGGAGGGGGGGTTGGTTATGTAGTGCTTGGGTACAATTTGACAGAGCTCCAGATCCTACAACAAACCCGGGACAGATGCAAAGCCGCAGGCAGGCAGCCAGCGCCAAAACGTGGACGCGGCGGCTCCATCCCGGGCGCTCGCTCCCGCACAGCCTCCCGGAAGACGCCGGGAAGACGGAGAGCGGGGTCCCGCCCGCAGTCCGCCAAGGTGGCCACGGAAAGAACGAGCCGCCCCCGGCGTTCCCCGCCCAGCCCGGCAGCCGGGGCCGCGCCCCCGCCCGCCCCATGCGTGCCCGGCCGGGAGGCGGCTGCTGCCAGGCGGGAGCGTGTCCCGAGAAGTGCCGGCCCCCCTGCCCCGGGGAAGGGGCGCTCTCCGGGCACTCCCCGCCGGGGCCGCGCAACGCCTCCCTCTGCCGGGCAGCGGCGGAGGCGCGGCCCCGCCGCCCAGATGTGCGCCGCAGCCACTGCTGGAGGGCAGCCCGCCAGCAGGACGGGGAAGGACGGGCAGCCTTTTCCTCGAGTGGGAGGGGAAGCAGGAGCCGCTCGCGGCGGCGCTTTCTGCCTGGGCAGAAGTCACGGAAAAGAAGCGGGAGTCTAAACCTTCGTTCCGAGAAACACCTGACACTGGGCACAAAGGCTCTCTGCCTCCCATCATGTGCTGTCTCAGCTAACCTGGTGGTAACAGCCCTTCTCCTGCTTGAATTTCGTTGAGACAAGATCAGCTGTATCCCAGGATCTCCTTTTCCTGGCTCCACTTCTCGAGTTCTTTCCTAGCTCTTTAATGCAGCACTTTTGAGTCTCAGCTCCGTGGATTACCACACATTTAATTTCTTCTTTTAAACAGCAGGCAAGTGCTTAGCTATAAGAAACAAACTTTTGTTGTTTCTCCAATCATCTTCCCCAAATGAGGGGCAGATGAAAGCTTTTTTTTCTTTTCAAATCCAAGTACTTTGGATCCTACAAGAGTAGAGATGTCACCAGTTAAACAAGGGCACAGAGACATGAAACACACAAATTCTCCTTTTCCACTTCTCGACATCCCTGGTAGATCCTGAAGGCCTTCACATACCAGCATTCTGCTATGTGCAGTCAATGCCATAGCTCTCCCTTTTCCTCCAAGTGAAGGACAAGCCCAGGGGACACTGGCACATTTTTCCCCTTTTGAATTTAGACCTGTGCCACACCAGAGGATGATGATCAGCAAAAACTGTCTGGCACACAGGCACTTGATGTGTTCACCTTGACTGCTTGAGAGCAGAAATGGTCTCAACATTTTCTTCACAGTTTCGGCATACCTAAGATCTGGACTACCAGCTGTGGCCTAAACACTTATTGTATCACCAGATGTGGGTATCCACAGCCTTTCCAAGAACAAACCCACATTATCCACATTATCTCTTGTCTAGAGGGCTCATCTTCCCCACAGCAAAACACAGCCCCTTCTGACAGTGTAACACAGCAACCCCTCTGCACAAAAAATACCAGCATCTCACCTGTCCTGAGGAGAACTTCACCAATGAACTGCCTCTCCAGAGCTATACAAGCAAACCAGTTGGCTGTGGACTTACCTTATGCCAACTAAAGAAGCCTTTTGCAGGTAGAGTTCAGTACATTTCCATGAACAGAGTAAAAAATACCTTCCACCCCAAGAAGTCTTTCACTAGCAGAAATGCATCTCTCTCTATTGCTTTTATCAGCACACTGGCACTGGGCAGGAGGCAATGTTTCCGCACTCCCCCAAATCTGCCCTCCTAATAACAAACCATACCCATGCAGGCATGGTTCTTAGCTTAATGTTAATAGACTATGCTTAATGAACCAAGAGAGCACAGTGTGTATGGAGGGAGGGACTGGAAGCCTGAAACTGCACTATTCAAGCAAGCAGAATAGCAGTAACTCATCAAAACACAGGCAAAACAGTAGGGCTTCTGGTTGATGGGAAGTGTCACAAGATCCCTGAGTTACCAGCATGGAAATCATTTTTATCTTTACTTTAAAATAAGAACAGCAGCCTCAGCAGCCCAGCACCCCTTACTGCCACTACTGAATTACTGTCTTGAACCTCCAGGGCCATCTTCTGCTGCATCTTCCACTTATTGGGAGTCACTTACTACACCTACCTCCCCCTCTTTCAAACTCATCTGAAATCATATATATATATTTCAAAAACTCCAGTATGAACCTGACACGGTGATAATTTTAAAAGCTGTGCTGCTCTTGTCAAATTATTCAACATCTGTCTTCATGTTCCCACAAAAATTAGCATAGGATGGTGGTTTCTGATGACACCTATAGTGAAATATTTTGACTTCATCCAGCAAGTTGCAAACAACCTGTCAAGAGGATAATGTCAGTTTTCTAGTACTGCATATTAAAGTCAATTGAGGGCTTATCTGGTGTGTGAAGTTACTGACCTGACCTAAAACCAGAGGCTCTAGTGTCACAGAAGAGTGAATCTGACACATTACAACTGAAGAACAGCAAGGCATTCTAAAGCACTGGGCTGGACAGATTTAATGCCTTGACCTTAAAGAGCTGATCAAGAACTATGCAAATCTTGGACCAACCCAGTGCATTGCTGAGACTATTTCTGTGGCACTCCAGTTAGAAAACTCATTCCTCAAAAGACTGTATACAGCCTAGGCCAACACAGATTTAAGAGCTGGACAACAAAGAGAAATGACTGAGCACAAAGGATGTGTGTACATCTATGTACACATGCACACATATATTTAGTTTAGAGGGCCACTGTGCTCAAGCATCTCATTTTCCAAATAGAACCAGCCAGGAAGTGGCTCACAGGAGCCAGCTCCATCATTCCTTTACCCAGCAATCTCTTCAGCCATTTCTGAGGACACAGGGTGCACTGAGATGACAGCAAGGTAGCTGAAGAGCTCCATGTCTTGGCCCCCTACTACTGCTGGCAAAATAGCTCTAGGCAGAAGCATGTGAGAGGGATGGATCCAGATCAGCAGGCTCCAGACGACACTAGAGAGCCTGTGCCCCAGAAACTGTCAGCAGAAGACATGGACACAAACAAGTTGCAAGAATGTGTGAGGCAGCCTACATTAAAAAAACTCTAGGAAAAGTGTTTTTACTTTAAAAACCCAAACAAACAGGGAAAAGGAGCAGGAAACAAATCATGTCATGTGTACATGAAATGAAAAAGTGTGGATGTTTATGGCCTAAACACTGGCTATGTTTAACCATGACACTCCTCCATCACAGACACAAGAAAACAGTCTTCCACTAGTTTGGGTTGTTCTGCTGTCTGTAGTGGCATCTCAGGGATGATTCAATGTGATGGTGTCTCTTAAAACAAAGAGCCTTAACAGATCATTTATTCCCCACTTCCGAGGCCAGGGCAGGACTACTCTACACTCCAAGTACTTCACCCCGCCAGTTTCAAGTGCAGCCCATCCAGTCCCTGTGTTCATGGTGCCAAGCAGCTTTCCTTGCTGCCCAGCCTAAGCATTTCCTTTTATTCACTTTCCATCACCTTGCTGTACGTAGCCCCTCATCACACATTGTGACGCCCATTCCTGAAATGTCTTTTCTGCAGCTGAATTAGGAGAGGCAGGGGACAAAACATCCCACTTTCTTATTCTGCCTGAAAGGCTGCTGCTGATCACTGGGACTGTGCTAATTGCAAGACAACCCAGAAATGTTAATTATATACTGCACATGGAGCAAGCACAGCAGCAGCACTGTGCACACCGAACCAGAGCTACCCAAGTCCTGGAACCCAGAAGGCAGAGTGGGAGGCAAGAGGCATAGTTTTCCCTTTGAATGCCACCAACACCTCCCAATCCTCCCCCCTCAGTCTTACTTACAGTCTTTAAGTGTTGATAACGCCAAGCCTTGAAGGGCAAGTCCCCTGTCTCCTTACCTCTTCCTTCCTCCTCCCCAATTCTGATATTTTTCTAGAGATCTGTTACAGCTGGCTCCTCATCTTGACCAGCAGGATTAACACACCAGGACTGAAAAGCACATGCAGTCTGGGAAATGGGCTACCACAAAAGACTGACAAAAGTTGCCTCTTGGCAGTCTGCTGAATTGCCTTCCCCATCAGGCCAGCCTTGTCTCACTGCAACAAACAAGGCTGAAAGAATGGGATCAGCTAATGAGAAGAGAGTTTCAGACACACTTCAGTCATTACAACAAATGCCAATTTATATAACAAGCCTCTTCAGGTAGCAGGCAAAAAGCACCTTGACTCCTAATTAAATTGCACCTCGATTGCAAATGCTTCTTTCCCAGAACCCCCCTTATACACATTTTATTTATACCATTCATCTCAATAAACCTCTCCAACAACTCTGCTCTCCCAGACAGAGGTCTTTTGTGAGCATCCATGTGGGTGTATTATTTAAAGGGTACATCACATGGATACTTTATCTTGTTTAATCTGATTTAATCTCAGGAGATTTGCTAAAGTAAAATATATTTATAGACCCATATAGATGCCTCCCCCAGTCTCCGCTGCCAATATTCAAAGGCAGGAAAAGAGATCTGAACGGTGACACTTGAGTTCCCATAATTTTTACATTAGGTGCCACATGAGATCGACAGTCACAACACAGAATGCTGAAGTACAGCTTAAAGCTACAGCAAGAGACCAATATAGAGGAAAAACCCAAGTGGTGGTGGGGGGGCAGTGGGACTAATTTCTAATCCTGCTTTTTATTTATCCTCCTCGCACATATAACAATATTAATCCAGCTCTGCTTGAGCCATTAGTAACAGCAATCTCACATCCAAAGAAACAGTGGTGGCTGCAGAAGGCATGAAATCAGCCCAGGGTAGTGGACTGAAGGCAGAATTGGTAAGGACAATATGAAAACTATTAGTCACCGTCCAAGTTTGCAGCTTGCTGATTCCACGAGACACTGCTCTGGGCTGCACTCAGCAACAACTGCATATTAAGGCTCCTGTTGTTCGATAGTTTGAAGAGGCAGGGGTGGGAAGAGGAAGGAAGACACTAGATTTCCCCTTTGTGTAGTAGTTAAGTAAGAGAACAGATAGAAGTAGTGTACCATTTTGGCTTAAAAGGATGCCTTCATCTTAGTGTATGTCTGCATCTGTGCTTTCTTTTGTACACAGCTTCTTCAATCTCTCTCTGAGAGAAAAAGACAAAAACATCAGTAAGTTATTCTGAAGATCTAATAGCAGCAGCTCTGTCAAACGCAAGTTCACTGAAGTGTACAGAAAAATACAACAGGCAACCCTCTAAAGCACATTTAAGTGAACCTGGTTTTAAGCTCTGTCCCTCTTGCTACAATCCTAAGCAGTGAGTCCATTCTACAGAAACTGACAGCTATTCAGCAGCAAACATACTGAAGTGAAATAATAAAAGTTCAGCTAGAAGCAGATTACCTGTTTTAAAGGATTAAATGGTATGCCCTGACCAGGTTTCTGTACCACAAACTCATTCTATTTCTCATCTTTCCAGCCTTACAAGGGTCATACAATTTTTGTCTGGATATGCAGACTGTGAGAAAACACATATACTGAGAAGAAGAAAGAAAAAAATAAAGGAAGCTAAACACTCTCTATTTAAAACGGTTATTTTACAAAACAGACCTAAACTCAAATTAACATCCCAGTCCTCAAGGAGAAAGGAGGAATTGTTTCCATTAAAGAAATACATCATTAAAAAGTGACCTACAAAGACTTACCCATAGTCAGTGAGACTGAACTGATCTTTGCCAGAGCTCACACAAGAGACTGGCTGCGTGCTGTTAAAAAAGAGGGAGCGGGGGGGCTGGAGTCTCTCACTGGGGTCTCTCTTCAGAGCTCAGAGAGCTTGGCTTGTTAGAGGCAGTGGCATGCCTTCCAGAAGGACTTTACAGCAACTCACAACTGAGTTGTAAGCCAAGATAAAGCCGGCTTGTTATGAGAGACAAGTCTTGTGGGTCGCTTTTATTTATTTTTTCCCAGTGTGTTGGAAATGCAGATCTTGTAAAGCGAGAATTCAGAGAGGGCTGGAAGAGGGAAAGGGGGGCTGCACGTCTGGCTAAAGTAAATCCCGGGTGTTCTCTCAGCCCGAGGCTTGTGCTCGGCGGCACGGGGTGCCATCCCCCGCCTCTGCCCTCGCACTGAGGGGCTGCGGAAGCAAGACCTCTCAGGAGGAGACCACCCGAGCTCGCCATTTGCCACCCCGCCTGCAAACAGGGAGAGGAAATCAGCTCCGTAAATTCAAAAATAATAATAGGAAAAAAGGAAAAAAAAATCAATCAGCTCGACATCAGCTCTGCCACAGACGACCACCCACCCATCTCCATCACCTTAAGGAGAAAATCAGCAGCAAAGTTCCACAGGGTGCAAAAGCAGCCTCGCCTCCCCCCGCGGGGAGCGCGGCGGGGCTCGCCGTGGGGAGCAGCGGGGAGCCGGCCCCTCCGAGCCGGGTGGAGCCGTGCCGGTGGCGGGCGCGGGCAGCCCCCGGCACGCACGGAACGAGACCCCGGCGCGGCAGCCCGCTCGCCCTTCTCCCTGCTTCCCCGTGCCGGTGGTCCTGAGAGGAAGGAAACCCGCAAGCGCAGCGCCGAGAAGGGATCCTCCGTCCTCCCGCTGCCCCAAAGCAAATGCAACTCGGAGGTGCTCCCGGAGCCGCCCCCGCCGGCATCAGCGTGGCGTCCCCACGCGAGGCGGGTGGGGAGAGGGGAGGCAGGGCCGGGGCTCCAGTCGCTCCCCCGGCGGCAGCCCCGCCGGCGGTCCCTGCGTGCCATCTCGGCGGACTCGTACATGGGAGGCGGCCAGAGGTTACGGCGAGGAATTATGAAGTAGCTACAGGCGCTGGAAGCCCTATTGCTGCATCAGTCTCTCCGCTCAGCCTGAGATGAGGTTCGGCGGCATCATTCACTTTCTCCTGCAGGTGCTTTTTAACTTTGATCCCACCGCCGCCGTCTGCGCCCTCGCCCCCCACCCTTCACCCCCGTCGCAAACAGCGACCGCGACAACGTCTCTTACCGTACACCCCTTGTCCCCTGCTGTACACCGGCACCAGAGACAGGAATAAAAAACAGATCATGTCCATCTTCAAGGCAGAGCCTTCATCGCCGGCGAAGAAAAACAGCCAAAACAGCTCAGGCAGCATCCGGCGGGGGAGCAAGGAGCAGCCGAAAGCCTCCTGAAACACCGCCCCATGCGCCCCGCTCCGCACCGGGCACCGGCGCCCCTCGGGCGGAGGAAGGGACCCCCACCCCACACAGGGGCCGCCTGGGGGTAAAATTTAAAATTTAAAAATAAAAAAAATTAAAAAAGGAGGGAGAGAGCGAGAGAAGGAGGCAGGGAGGGCAGAAACACGGAGTACCCCTTCCCGCTTCCCCTCGCTAGGTTGCTCGAGGATCTCCAGGCGAACAAGCAGCCGCGCCCGCACTCGGGGTACGGGAAAGACCAGCCCAGGGACACCGGGCCGGCGCCGGGCTAGGGCAGGAGCAGCGCCCGGGCCAGCCCGGCGATATCCCCCGATCCCTGTGGGAAACGGGCTCCTTTGTTCAGCGGGAGCTGCCGAGCGCTGCCCCAAGTCCCGCGCTGCCCGAAGTGCTGCCAACTGGGGCCAACTTGACTGAGTCCTCGCCCTCCCTCCTCCTGACGAGGCTCTGGCCGCAGCCCCTGGAGCGGACGGGGAGAAGGAGAAGGAGGTGGAGAAAAAGGGGGGAAGCGAGGGTGGGGGGTAGGAGCCAGCTGCTGAAAGGCGGAGGGAGGGATAGGTGATTCTCGCTCCTCTTTTCCAGATCTTCTGAGGAGGGGATTGTTGTAATTAATCAAATCCAGGAAGGATTTTTTTTTTTTTTAAAGCGGCTCCCAAGAGCTCCCCCAGCTGCACTGCACCGCCCCAACCAGCCTGAAGGGAGAAGCAAACGAGGAGCAGAGAGACCACGCACCCTCGCTGCGCCTGCAGCTCAGCCCGGCTCTCCTCGCCTCCTCCCCAGCCTGCCAGGTCCTTCGCCCTTCAAAACTTTCCCTGATGTTGCCTCGTGTGGGTGCGTCGCCTCCGTGCTTGCCTGTTCCGCCCGCCTCGCAGAGGATTTGCAGCTGTAGAGAGCCCTGTGTCTCTCTCCCTCGACGGCTGCCGGAGCTCCTAGTGGGAACTAACAGGCTGCAACTGGAAGGTAGCCGACAATGAGGCACAAGAAGCTGGACAAAGTTGAGCTACTCCTGCCAGACGCCAGCTGGAAACCGCTTGGGAGGTCTCTACCCCACCGCTTTTTCCTGAAGCGCCAAAATCTCCTGCAAAAGTCGCCGGGAACGTCACCGCTCCCCAGCCGGCCCCGGGGCACTCCGCTCCACCGCCCCCCGACGGGGCGTCCGGGGGTGCCCGCGCCCGCCAGCGGGGCTGCCCGAGGGCGCCTCACACCCCCCTGCCTGCCGGCTCTGCCAGCCGCGCCTTATTTTCTACTCTGTTGGCTTTCCAGGTTTTCCCCCTACCCTCTTCACCATTCCATTCCCCTTAAAAAAAAAAAAAAAGGGGAAAAAAAAGAGAGCCAATTAAAGCGGGCGTGCTGGGGAGAGCCCAGCCTCCTGCCCAATTCTGCGAGCCTCCCCACGCATCGCCCCGGCCCAATTATAGACAAGACCGCAGGGGTGGGGAGAAAACGGGACTTGCTTCGGGCTAGAGACCGATTGTCAGTCCGAGGTACTCTCATCCTCAGAACCCTCGCGACAAGGTCGGCTTCTCCCGGCTGGGACCTGAGATGCCAAGGGATGGGGGGCAGCGCAGGTTGCCGGGGTGTCTCCCGTGCTGGCTCTCGCTGGTGCCAGCAAAGTTTTTTGGGGCCCCCCAGGTAGGTTGCAGGCCGGCGGGGGTGCCTTGTGCATGCTGCTAGGGACCGGTGGGGCGCGGCGCTCCTGCGGGGCGGGGATGCTGTGCGGGGCCCCAGCCCGGTGCGTGAGGCCGCGGTACTGGTCGGACTGCCGGCCCCGGGCCCTGGTGATGCTCCTACATGAAACCCGGAGCCGGGAAGCTGTGCATGCCCCACTCCCCGTGCCCCGCCGCGTAGGACCCGGGCGAGAGGCCGGGAGGAGGAAGAGGATGCTCCGCGAGCCCCGAGCATCACCACCGGCAGCGGGGGGCTACGCGGGGCCCTGTTTTGCCATCGCTATCTCCATCTGCTTTGCTAGGGAGATAAAACGCTGCTTCTGGGAAGCCTAGACTTGCTCGCCCCCGAGCTGGCGAGCCCACCCGTGCCTGGCCCGGGTCCATAGCAATGTGCCAGACCGTAAAGCGGAGCCAGCGCCGTGGAAACCCCTCTCAGCGGCGCGTTCTGCTCCGGGGAGCCGGGCTCCGGCTCGCCTCTTCCTTTCCCAGCGCTGGCCTCGCCGGGGCTCCCGGGAACGGGGTGGTGCGGGTGTCCCTTAGCGACAGCGAGTCCTCTCCGGCTCTTCCTCGGGGCTGGCCCCTGCGCTTCCCTCGCCTCGGCCACGCGTGGGTTTGGCGCGCTGCCCCCGGGGGCTCCCGGCGCTGCCCCGCGGCCCTGCATCCATGCCCGCTCCCCGCGGCAGCTGGCGAGGGGTGCGGGACCCGGCAGGCACTGAGTTGTCATGTGAACAAGTCACTCCCTGGATAAAAATGTAATTTAAAAAAAAAAAAAATCAAAATATGTGGCCCGAAGAGCGGCTGGCTGCTCAGTCATGCTCTAACAAACAAGCAATTAATAGATACAACCCCTAATTGGTAAGTAGTTATTCCTATTGTAAACAGTGCCCAGCAAGAGAGAAAAGCAGTAGCATGCACCAGGAAGAGAGCAGCGATACAGACAGGACAGCATCACCCCAGAGCCCAGCGCCCCCGCAGTGCCCAGCATCTTTGCATGTGGGACGCGTGGCAGGCAATTTCCCACTGGACTCTATTCCATCACTTGTCAGGATACCACCAGCATAAAACTGCCTTGTTTGTTTTTGTGGTGGTTTAGGATTCTTTTCCTTTGTATCTCTTTTTGCTATAATTCAGGGAAGATTTGCCAAGAAACTGTGGTTTTCACACTCTAAGATGCCTTTTCCATAGCTGATGGCACAGAGCAGGGCACCTGCAAAAGCACCTGATGTGAGCAAATTTATTCTTTAATACAATAAACCCTTACCTGAGAAGGATTTCATCCTTCTCGCAGTGGGTGGTTGCAACGTTAATAAAGGGTGCATAGGTAGAAGGAGGCAGCCAGCACCAGGAGGACAGGTGGATCAACTCCTTTGCCAGGGCATGAGGAGAAGCAGGAGCTGATGATAATGAGACAAAGTAAAATTGTCTACATCTCCACAAAGCAGGCTGAAAGCAACCCAAGGAAAATGAGATGAAGAGATGTTTGCAGATCCAGGAAGCTTCGTGGTGATAAAATAAAATCATGGAGACATGAGTCTTGTTCTTTTCTATGCATAATTTTGAAATAAGGATATTTATGTGGCATTTTGTAGCCTTTCCATTTTTTTTTCAGGGATTCTCATTAAATTATGGAATAGTACCTCAGTGTTTGAATGAGTATGAATTACATATCTGAATAATGAGTCAAAAAAAAATCAAAAAAATATATGCTTCACACCCCTTTTTTGTGTTAGTATTCAGTGCACATGCTCATGTGTCACTGGCACAAATGCTTATGAAAGATGAATTTCAAAGTAAACTGCCAAAGTATATTCTGAGTAGGAAAAAATACTGCCAAAACCCAAGAACATAACTGCATTTGCTAAATAAGGTAATTAATAATTATTGCTTGAGGCCTAATAAATCATAGCATTCATAATTATGGAGTTTCCAGTGGGTGACAGCAAGGCAGCACTCCCATGCACAGTTGCTAAGCAAGCTACTTGTTATAGTAGCATATCCCTGTAGTGATTCTACTTGTCAGAAAGCAAAGATGAAGGATGCCTTTCCTGCCCCCCCTCAACTGTTTCCACAGAACATATTTGTCCCATCTTTCTGTCTGGGAGTCAGTGTCTCCGGTCACTTCTCAAGACCCCACTTGTCAAATGAGTCCTGTCTCTGAAATATTTATACATACTCCGTCACCTATATTTCACAGCTCTGTTAAGAGGTAGACAGTCTCTGGGACAGCTGCTGTGTTCAAAGAGAGCAAATCATATAAAGCATGACACCAGGCAAGAAGCGATTGAAGAACCGTGTGAGGCCAAGGTCCAGTTGCACGAACATTAATTATCTCTGTGTCAATGTTTTCATGCTATAGGCTGGTGCAGTCTGTCATTTCATTCTTTTCTGGGATGATGCAACTATCTCTGGGCCCTGATGATCTCTTCAGCTTGTGGCCTGACATTTCTATCACCTCTTTCCTGTTCATTTTCTTCTCAGCAACCCATCCAAGAATGTGTCCAGGGTCTATGAAGTTTGATCTCTTCCTCCCCTCCCTCCTTCCGCACATATATGGAAGCTTTATTGCAACATTTCCCCTGCTATGCCTACTGAAAGGGAGTAGAAATAGAAAGTAGGAATAGAAAGGAACATAATGGAGCACCTTAAAGGCAATGGGCAGAGCCAGGGTGACTCCAAATGCTGCAGGAGAAGCGAGAGTTGGGAAGGGGAAGGCTGGAGGACTCTGTAGCACTGCAGCAGAGATGTCAGCAGGGAGATGGGAAAACAAGGGAATTCTGACAGCATCATAGGTCTGCATCAAGGAGCTGAGCATTCAGGGTTGTTCCTGTGGTGCTTCTGAGCTGGTTCCTGTGGTGCTTCTGCAGCAGTGTGGAACAGGGCAAGTGTCTGACCTGAGGCAGCAAAGGAACCAAAGATGAGGAACTAGGGAAGGCCAGTGTGTGTGAGGGAGGGGAGCCCCTTCAAATTGCTACAAACAAACTAGACTCAACAGCGCCAGGTACTCTGCAACACACAAACTACTGAAGATGGGAAGCTGGGCAAAGCTACAGTGATAGGATGCAGCTGAACTGTCTGCTGTCTGTTTTCTTTCTCTTTAATTGGTCTTCCCAGGAAAACTGTACCCAAAAAAATTTTAAAAATCCTAGAATCCTAGTTTGCCATTCTGAAGTTCTGGAATCAGAATCTCTGTGCAAAAAAAATTCCCCTGGCCTAGAGCAGTGTTTCCCATCATTCATAACACCAGGCTGATGCTGCTGCAGTCCTAGATCCTCCTGGGTATCTCCTGCTTTCAGTATGAAGCATGCCAAGATGGGGCTATAAATCCCAAGGGTTCTGCTTTGCTGTCCTCAGTTCTCCTCATCTCCACTCCAGGGAATACACCTATGCTGTGCTCACTTTCTTCCCAGATGCATTTTACACCACTAGTGGTACCTCTGAGCCTCTTATGTATTCTCTGCATTTTTGATTATCTCTTCTCGTCACAGGTAGTGCTTGGTACTGAAAGGAGTGATGGAGAGGGAGTCCATCTCTATTCTTCACCCAAGGTATTCATCCTACCTGAGTTTTACCACCCTTCCTCCCTGCGCTTCCCAGATGCTGTTAGTCACAGGGCCATGCTGGGTTTTCTGACAGCTGGTTGCTATCGTATAGGATTCTGCTATTCCTGCCTCCTGCCTTTACCCAACTATAGTTTGACAAACTTCTGTTTCCTGGCTAAGGCTTATTTGAAAGCCTTTGCAATCCCTTGCCCCTGTGATCTCAATGTGTGGCCACTCTTCTTTCCCTAGCTCAAGTGCTCACCCCATGCCCTCCCCGCTTCCCCCCTCCCCGCTTGTGCACTAAACCCACAGGCTTTTAACTCAACATTTTCTACCAAACTCTATGCTTCTTAGCCTGTATATCTAGTTTGCCAGAGATCCTGCTGGGTTTTTTTTTTTTCTCTTATGCTTTAGGACAGATTTGGGCTGGTATAGGGGTACAGACAAGTGTCTCAGCATCACTGGGAACATCTTTTTCTTGTTTCACCTTTTCTTTGATCTTTTTTCTCTTCTGCTTGCTTTTCCTTCTACATTCATGCTTTCTTCTTCTTTCCCACCCTCCCTTTCATGTGTAAAAAGTGAGTTGAGAAAATGTCAAGCTGATGCTGGTCAAAGGAACTTGTTCTTCCTTTCTTCCACTTCCTTTTATTGCCTCAGTGCCCTCTCCTAGCCCACGTCTCCCAGACTGTGCTGGAGAGGGATGCTTTTTCACAAAGAGCAGATACAAAGGGTTTGGGCATGATTCTCCCCTGTTCATGCCCTCTGCCACTACAAGCAAAAGGTGCATCGATTGCAGATTTTGTCAGTGCCAGGCAGCTGATCTTAAATGTGTGATCCCTGCCCTGCGGTGGAGATGGTGGTGCGGGTGACAGTAAAGGAGCTACTCCTGAAGAAGATGCCTTCAGCCAGAGGGCTGTGTTTGAACCAGTTGTCAGCACTCCCAGGAGAACGTGCTACTTGAATTTCCCTTGAGGGCTTTTAAACACAACTCACAGCATGGGGATGGTTTATCGGCTCATACAACTCTTAGATGGGACCTTCCTGTTTAGGCCTTGGCGGAGACAGCCTTTGGCCTCAGCACAGCATGTCTCCCTGACAAGAGGAGGAAGCCATCCTGCAGAGTCACTTCTGTGGAAGCACTCAGGTGAGGCTGTGGCTCGCATGCACTGACACCTCTAGTTGGTGAGAAAACACTCCAGCTGGTGTTCTCACTTCCGTTACCCAGTGGCCACACTCGTTTTTGGGAAGCTGATCCTATCAGCAATACAGTGACTTAAAATAACACACAAGAAGTTCCTCAGTCCCTTTTTGTCTTTAGAGAGAGCCACTCTCAGTAAGCTGAGCATTTGTGTTTTGGATATTAAAAGGTAGATGCAGAGAAAAAAATTATTCTGCCAGAATCTCCCCTCACTATCCATCCCAGACCACAAGAGCTGGCAGAGCTGGTTGCAGAAAGATCCAACGGTGTGCCAGGCAGGCTGCAGAGGAGAACATGCCATTCAATGCCCGAAGGAGCCCCACTGCTTCCTGGGGGACCACACACTGCTGTTCAGAGGTGCAGCTTTCCACCAGCCTCTCACTGTAACACAACAACGAAAAAAATTTGAAATCCATAGCTGTCAAAGCCAATGTGCACTGCCACAGTCCAAACAGTTTGGACAGTCAGACCTTTGCTGCGCTGGGCTTTGTTCTGCCCAGGAGAAGGGGTGTGCAGTCCCCACATCACCTGGCCATCACTGGCTGTTTTGACTGGAGATACCTGAGTCAGCCCAGTGCCTGGTGGAGGCTTCCTCCTACTCTTTTTTTGGCAGCTCTCCGGCTGATTGCTATTTTCCTTCACTACCACAAATCCACTCTCCAAGCCTGACCCATCTTCCCTCTGCCCAGACTCCTTCCAGGAGAGTTATAAATAAACACAGCTTTGACCTGAGTTTTGGAAATCCTAAGGTCAGAGTTCTTGTTGGAAATATAGTGGCCCCAGTGTACTTATCTCTTCCAGATGCACTCCAAGATGGATGTGGATGCTTACATTTTAATTCAAAATGACTTATATGGCCTGTTTCACTGTCATTCCTTGCTCTGCTTGTACCTGCAGCTCAGGGTGGCAGGTGAATACATCAGAGGGTTTCCAGGCTTAAGGAGAGAATGCAAAGAGCTACCTTACTGGGCAATGCATGTCTCAGTGCCACTGAACTTCCCTGCTTTGGGTCTGTAAGCTGATGAGGTCTGGAGGGACAGAGTGCTGCAAATCTTACTTCCATGAGGGAGGATGCTCTGAGCTCATCTGTGAGGACAGGGTCTCTCAGCCCTCATTTGTGTTCCTCAGCAGTCTCTGCACATATACCACTTGTATAAAAACATAATTTCATCTCACTGTTTTGGTCCTGTATGACATTCAGGAAACTTGGATGCCTGAAGTCCAAGTGCTTTGAGAAATGTGGAACACAAAAAAGTCAAGGGTAGTTGGCCTCTGACTTAATCTAAAAGCCACTCCCTTCTCATGGCCCGAATCTAGCCCACGGTGCAAAAGTAGCACACAAGGCTCAGCTGAGAATAAAGCCCCTACAGTTAACTTGTGCAGAAGTCGTTTCCTTGTGGGCTATTATATGCAGTCTATGAGCTACCCTTACAAGTTGCTATTGCCTCTTCATTTTCAGGTGTTGTTTGCCACTGCTGCAGTACTTGACTCAAGGATCCAGTGATTTTTATTTTTGTGTTAACCTGTATGTACACACACACACACACACACACACACACACACACATCCTTTTCCCTTCTGTCCCGCGATATGCTACAGCTACATTTTTAACAAACCGCCTGTTCAAGCCAAAATATCTTAGAAATTCATTGCACAAATCCAGAAATTACAAAAGAAATGTTGAAAGATGAGAAAATTTTCAGAACTGTGCCTGCTGAAAGGATGTTAAAACACAACGCACACACACAAACACACACACACATACACATGCACCAAGGATTGCTGCTCCCTCTTTACCTTTGGGGTGAGTCCAAAACACAGTTCCCTGTTGTCTCTATGCTTAAATATTCTCACATCCTTAAGGCAACAGCAGTATCCTTGTTTTTTCCTCAGTAAATTGATCCATTTTAGAAAATCCATGGTGAAATACTCTGTTTCAACTTAACATGACTATTTATAACGCAATTGTACAGCAATTCAGAGTTAGAAGAACCATTACTGTAAAAATAAGTAACATTAGATGCTACATAGAAGAAATTAACAGAAAAACTCTACTGGGAGGAAATTATAGGAAAACCAACCACATCTACCAACATATTTTTCATTGGAGTTGCTCTGATCATTTTAGAGAAGCTGGGGCTGGAGCTAGCTGGGGACACAATACAGGTGTGTGTGTTCTGTGTAGCACTGAAACGCTGCTCCTGAGGAGGCAGTTTACCTGCAGAGCTGCTCTCACCAGGATCGCCCATCTCCTCACTGCTCCCAGGCAGCACAACAAGTGAACCTGCCCTCACACAGAGGGGTTCTGCTGGCATGGCTGTCTCAGGCAGGAGTTGCACCCTGATCAAAAGCGAGCATGAAGGAGCACTCCCCTGTGTGAGGAGGGGGTTGAAACACAGGGTCGAGGTGTGACTCACCCAAACTCAGACAGCGAGGCAGAGAGATGAGCAGAGCTGGAACAGAGCACTTTCTTGCCTCATTTCTCAGCACGGTTGCAGACAGACAGCATTGCCACTGAACTGTGTATTCCAATATATAATTACTTGCTTATTTTCTGGCTAGCTCATTATGCCAAGAAAGTTAGCAGGAATGTTGAACAAAGACATTTCTCCTCTTCCTGCCTTTCAGACCAGAGAAATAACAGATCATACAAGCTGCTGGAAACCTCCACCTTCTCCACTCTTCACAGGCTGGCAGAGGTTGAAGTTTGATTGATTTCTCAGTTACATCTAGTCCTCAGAAGAAAGAGAAAAAGAGCTAATTATGCTAGCCTGATACTAAAGCCAGGGACTTTGATGGCTGTCGCTATTGCTGCTTCCAAAGTGATGTGCTGGGCACATGGATGATCTTGTACCGAGCATTGAAGGTGTTGGGAGCAACCAGCTTTACCACGCACCATTGCTTGGTACCTCACAGATGGGGAGGACTACAATGTGGAGTGCCAGCCTGAGGTAAAGCCAAATACAGGGCCTCTGGAGCCAAGACAGGGCTTGACTTACCTATCGTTTAGGTGGCACTTTCCTAAGCTTGAAAACTGATCCCTATGTTGCAACCTCCCTCTAGGGCCTCACCAGTCACTGCAGTGTTTTAAGGCATATCCCTTCAAGTCTGAAGTGTTGCACACTCACCCCGTGGGTTTCCAAAGAAGTTTGTCCATGCAGCTGCCCAGATGGCAGCCCTCTGCTGAAGGGTGAGGTGCTTCTCCTTGCTAAACCAACCCCTGCATCCAAGCTTGCCCAGGCAAATCAGACAAGGGTTTTGAGCAGCAGCAAGACTTCCCTATTAGCTATGTCAATCAGTAAAATTAGTGGAAAGTAGCATAATTTTCAGATGGACTAAATCATTCAGATTACAGAGACAGAAGGAAACACTGCTGGTCTGATCTCCTGTTCTAATCAAAGTGCATTGTGAGGAACAACCTCCAGTACTGATTTCTGATAGGCCAATAATAAACCATTTATTTCTATTTCACATGGAGCAGTGCCATATTCCATCAGGATGCACAAACCAGTATTCCAAAGGAACAAAACCCATTTGGAATCAGGTTTACAGCTCTTCAGCAGCCCTCAGATTTGCAGGTAGACCACAATATCTGACTTGCTGGAAGGTTTCATGGCATGTGATGCTGGCACTGAGGAATAGATGTTTCTGATTTTCCTACTCTGATTTTTCCTGGTCTTTGGCATTAAGAATGAGGGAGACAGGTGCCACCTCTCCACCCAGCTTCAGGGAGGACTGGGGGAACAAGCAAGATCCAGGTGAGAGGGAGGAGCTAGTGGGGAGTCAGGCAGCACTGACTCAGGAATTAATGGGATGGACAGAGAAAGGAGGGGCTGGAAAATGGCCTGGGGAAGGGATGAAAGAGGGACACTGGGGCAGCTTCAAGTATGGGAGGAGAAGCAAGGACTGCTGGAAAGATGCTGGGAGCAAGTAGACAACTGGAATTTGGAGAAAGCTGGAATGAAGGCACTGCTTGCTGGGGCAGGGACTGGTGGCCCCTGGTTGGGTGAAATGTGGTCTTGGGCCTTGATTATGGCAAGGGGAGGATTGTTGGAGGGAGGCTGGGCAGGGTCCCCAGGACCTGGCAGCTCCGCTCCTTCTTTCTGCCCAGCTAGCCCTGATTGTTCTCCCTCCCACCTTTGTGCACCCCCTCACTTGCTTCACACCCTGCCTTAATTCCCTTACAGTCCTGCCCTTGCAATGAAGCCAGTGGAGTTGGAGGGGCTAATATCAAGGGGCAGTCAGGGAAGAATAGGGTGAAAAGTGTTTCCTTGTGCCAGAAGATCCAGTCCAGCTGCCCTGGGCACACCTGGTCTTGGGGGTAACATGGAGTTGGGTCATTGCAGCTGACAGGGGATGAGCTCATCCCTGCTCCAAACATCCTGTGTGAGGTGTCTCATGTTAAATACTCTTCTGTATTCCCCATGTACCTCTGAGTCCCTGAAAACAGCAGACATATTGATAAAAGATGCCTGAGAAAAAATATTTTACAGGAACCAATAGATGCCTTTCTCTCTGGAAAATGAGCATTGCTTAATCAAGAAATTACCAATAAAAATTTCTCATATGAGCACTTTTTCCCCCCTTGTTTGTCTTGCTAGAGGATCACATTTCATTTTCAAACCGCAGTTCTACATTTATCATCCCTGATTTAGCAAATTGCCTCTTGCGGAAGCAATGTCTAACTTACCTTTATTTAAGATTTTGCAGGATAATGTGTTTATGTTGGACCCAGAGAGGCTCACAAAAAAGTGGCAAACATATTGCAGTGGAGGTAATATAAATGATTTTAGATTCAAAATATTCCTCCTCAAGTAACACTTTCAGAAAATATTGTATTGTCAGTAAGACTTAAGTCTAAAATCTTGAAGCAAGAGGAATTTTGTTGTCTTTCTCCTTTATTTTTTTTTCTTAACAGGAATCAGAATCAACCTTTCAATAAGCCTCTCTTTGTAGTCAAAATAGAAGAAGGTGAAGATACCTCTTTAATCAGAGCTGGCTCAAGGCTTATCAGCAGGGTAGGTAAAATTTAATTTTGCAGCCCAAAGATTTTCACTTTACCCTTGGGCAAGCAAGTCAGCTGTGTGGCAGCAGCACAGTGGGTCCCTCCCTGGATGGGCTTCTTCTTTTCTATCCTCTTTATAGCACGCAGCTTGGAGGGGAAAGGCTAGACAGTGGGGTCATGCCTGCTGCAGCCACAGCCATTCCCACCTCTTCCAGCCAGCAAATCAGGCTGCTGGTAGCCCCTGGCAGGCTCCTGCCTTTGGCAGCCAACAGCTTTGCCCATGCTTGAAACCAGCCCTGTCTGTAATAAGGTAGAGAAACTCGTATCTGCAAAGCTGTGTCTGGAATCATTATCTTATAGCTGCAAACAGAGCCTCCCACTTCAATGGAAGGATGCAAATAGTTGGGCTGTCTCGTAGAAAACCAATTCTTCTGCCCTATAAACTGTAGTCAGTACACATGATGCGACCTGACTGTGCCAGGGTGGAAAGGGGAGTCTTGGGAATGGGGGTGGCTTGCTCATCCCAAGCGGGAGAGGAGTTCTGTGCCCTTGGCACACAGAGCTAAACTCCAGGGGATCACGGCAGTCACACATATGACCTCCTTCCATTTGAGCTCTGTGGGAATACTATCACGCTGATGATTTCCAGCGGAATCAATAAGAAACTAAGAGGGCATCAACAAAATCATTAATAATTTCTCTCAATTATAATCTAGTTTCTTCAAATACAGCTGTTGCTGGAGCCTCCAGCCAGAATTAATGATATGGAAAATCTGAAGGACAATAAACAGTATATCCGTGAGCTAGCAGGATGCGAGCAAACAGTAAACAAAAATGAAAATGTCAGAGGGGTTAAATCTTTAATAAACTACAATTCCAATGCGGTTTGATAAGCTCTCCTTCAGATGTTGCACAAATATTCTTGCTTGCTTTCAGAGCCAGCCTGGTCTTTTTCAAGCCAAACACATTTCACAAGACAAAATTGTAGAGGAACCAAAATGGCCTTTTAAAAGAGAAACAGATTGTAACCTCATTCTTACGTTTTAAAAGCAATAACATGAATGCATGAGTACATGTTCCTCATAGCTGGGATTCCTCGTTCCTCATAGCTACAGAGCCTGTCCTGTGTTCAGCACAGAGCTCACTGATGTTCAGTACATTCTGCTTGTTTATGCAGTGAATCGAGCAGGTACATTTTGCAGTTGTTAATACCAAGGGTAATAATATACACGCACACATGCATCTGCCCACATAAGCACAGAGAGGTTAATACCAGTCTAAAAATATTTTGTATGGGAGAAAGAATACAAAATCTTTGTCAGTGGAGTTGTTGGAAGACAGTATCAGTTAATGGAAGTTTTGTAGTCTTGGGCACACTGTCCATCCTGGGCAACCGCTGTATTACCTCTTGTAAAGTACTTTGCCAAATGCTTTGTGATGAAAAATGCCACAATCCCTGTCTGTCTTAAATAAGTAAACAGCAATGCAAATGAACGAGGCACATGCATGAAGCCAAGGAAGGAAGGGATAAGTTTTTTTAGGGCTGATTTTTTGTCACAGGTGCATTTTTGTTACTTTTAGACTTGTCACAAGTGACTCAAAATGCCAAATTCTTATCTCCCAAGACACAGAGACAATCAATCAGAGGGGAAATGCTGAATTCCCAATACCCAGCCTTCTCTAAGAACGCCGGTCAGCTGTGTAATGCAAACTAATCTGTCTCAAGCATCAGCTTTTTTGTTTCTTTCCCTGGTTCATGTATATACACACATCCAGTGGGAGAGAGAGAAAGAAAAAAAAAGAAAGGGAGGGGAAGAAGGAAGCCACATCTACATATATCTATAACAGTTGGAAGAAAATAGCTAATATGTGGAGCTAGAGCTTGGAGAAGGTGGGACTGCTCTACAATTCCCTTGGTGAACTGCAACTGAGATTGGTCCAGAACGATAATAAATAAAATACTGCATGAAAGACAAAAATCAAGGCATGTTTTTAATCGTCTGGTGGGGGGAAAATAGCTATAGATTCTTACTGGGAGAAGCAGATGGCGATGAATTACGAGAATAGAGCACTGCTGCTGCTGCAGCCGCTGCTGCAACTGCCACAGCTCAGCTCTTTTCCATCTGACAGAAGGGCCCCTGGGCAGCCACAGATGAGTCAGACTCGTGTGCGTACAGGCATCTCTGGAGAACCCCAGTTTCTCCCTTTCATTTGTGTGACACTGCTTCAGGGTTTGAACAGAGTCATGCAGTCCCTACATCCTAAGAACACGCTTTCCCCTTGCACTTATTTTTCCCAGTGTCCAAGACATGGCCAACCCTGATGAGCACAGAGTGGCTGGCTGGCGTCATGCAGGACGGATCTCTACAGTCTCGAAGCAAGGGTGATATTGGCATCCTCTGAGTGGTGCGCCAAAAGTCCTCAGCTGATGCCGAGATGCAGAGAAGGAGCCATTGAAGCCATTTTGCTTGCACTCCTTGGGAAGACCTGCACCCAAGGATGTGCAGCAGCCACCCATCAGAGCATCAGGATTTGGCTAACACACTTAGGTTACCCATTAGCACTGGTGAATAGTCCCCATTGGCTCTGGGAGACACCTCAGCCCCTGAGCAACGCTGGCCCAAACGCCAAGAAGACAGTGGAAGCAGAAGGAGAGTGTTTTGAACTGGAGACTGGCCAAAGAACATATCCAGAGCATCCACAGCGTGAGAAGCTCTTGCCTGCTTGCAAAAGAGAAACTATGCCAGCACTGGCACCCTGGATTGCTTTTTTTTACAGAGATGTAGATGTTGGATTGAAGCTGAGATGTTTCCTATCCTCAAAAGACTTTTTTAAGCTCCACAGAGAGCAGTTGTTGAACAAGCTCTGTAAATACAGAAGAGCAGTAGCAAATTCATTTCACCTTCTTAGCTAATGCCTTCCGCTTCTGGAAAAGAGATTCCTGAGGAAAGAAACAAACAGTTCTCTCTCTGCCACCAAGCCTGACCTGAGCTTCCTTGCAGCAGGCTGCTCCCTTCAGCAGGTGGGAAGGAAAGAGGCACCTCTCTGATAAAAGCATCTGCCTGCAAATACAGGACTGCAGGCTGAGGGCTGTGGCAAAGGAGGGGTGATGAGCTGGGTGAGGAATTATTGCTTTCTCTTCTTTGATACCTTCTGGGAAAAAATTAGGGATACTTAGCTGCTGTCACACAAACATTTTATGCAAATCTTATCTTTGTCTTCTGCATACTGGTACATAATTTGCATCTGATTATCAACTTTGGGTCTATTGTTTTATTCTAAACAGAATTCTTGCTGCTGAAAGGTGTTGGATTGACAACCCTGGTGAATAAAATCATCTCATCATCTCTCTATCAAGAGGATAGGAGAAGAACAGCTTCTCACACAAGGCTCTCCCATTATTCCCGAGCCAGGGCCAGCAGTGAGGATGCCAGCCCTTGGCATCTTCTAAGCCTGCCAGCTGATGTATAGCAGAGATATGAATATGGAATCCCTGTGAACTTTCTACAAAGACAACCTAAAATCACTTAAAAAGGAACAGCAAGTCCACGGGGTCAGATTCACATGTGCTACGAACACAAAGGGTTCCAGCACCTAGCTGGTCCTGGAGTCATACCCAAAGATCATTAAACAGTTTACATGGTGGGATCTTCACACCCAAAATGAAGGCCTTCACTCTCTTGATCTAGAGGAGTGGAGGTATTTGCTCCCTTTGGCACATTCAAATATTGCCAGCTGCATACAGCCCTGTCTCCAGCAGCAAAAACATGCTTAGCCCTTTTCCTGACTGTAGCAGGGTGTCTTGCCTTGTATCTTAAGTTAAAAATATTTTCTTGGAACTAAAGTGTCTCAAGTCCACTGGAGTCAGTGACTTGACTGTTCTACTTCAGTCTACCCTGGCCGAGAATTTGTCTCAAGTACACCACATTAGCTGGAACATTTTGAGAAGCCCCAGGTAGGAATCCATGACAAGCAGAGATCATGGTCTTCAAGTTTTGCAACACGTGGATCTTATCACTTACCTCTTCTGTCTCTGGAAAGACACTGTTCTTTCCCCTTGAGTGAGTGCACAGGGTGCCCTCCCCTCCCTAACTCTGGGGAAGTACAGGGAACCATTCACAGTAGCTACAGGACAAAGTGGGGGCTGAATCAATCCTGCAACACAAGACTGCTTCAGTTAAGCCAAAGGATGAGGACAAACGAATGTTATCCTGATTTTTAGGCTTCAGCAATCACAGCACTGAGCAATAGGAGTCTGTCCACTTGACTTTGCGATGGATGCCTGTTCTAGCTGTGTTTGTCCTGTTGATAAAATATTCAGGCCCAGTAACAGCTGCTTCTCTAAGAGCGCCAGATTAAGACAAATAATGCAGACTTAGTGCTCTTTACATGGATTGCATGGGCTGACCCTGCTGCAATATGCACACCCACAAATCTTCTCAGCTCATTACCTCATTGAACACGGCTGCTGCTCTGTGAGGACAGGAGCCTGGTGATACCTCGACAGAATTCGAACATGGCATGCCGAGTCAGAGAGGGAAAGAGCTGGCTGAGAGCTCAGGGCCTGCCTCGGTGGGAAAGTGGACCCTGTCAGAACATGCAGCCTCAAGAAGAACACATGACAGCCCTGATGGACAGGACCCTTGGCATTGTGGAGGAGCTCATGAAGACATCCCTCATTATTTCTGTTCTTGTTCTTTGCTAACATCACTTTAGAGTTTCACTTCTCTTCTCTTGCACAGCCAGTTTTGGGTTAAGAAGGGACGAGTATGCATTGTGTAAATAAAGCTTGTTGTTTTTCTTTAAAGTATGTGGGAAGGCTTTGAAAACCCAACTGTAGCCATTCCAAATAATCTCAACTTTCTGCTCTGTTTCTCTGGTTAACCTTGCTGACTCAAAACAACAAAAAGCATAGCCTGAAGGAAATAGTGCTCAGTGCTTGCTTAACTTTCCAATGGCATTTTCCCAGAGATAATTTTCTTTTTGTTAAGATCTTTGAAGTCCATTCCTCTCTTTCTGTATGGATTCCCACTGAGACCAAAAGACTTCCCAGCCTGCTTGCCCAGGCCTCCATGGGGTGGGAAGCATGGTTGCCTTCCCCAGGTGATAACAAGAAGGAAGAGCCAGTGAGGGGGCTGCTGAGATGACAGCAGTACATATGTGAACATAGAGACATGTTTTGTTTTCTTCCCAGAAGATGGTGGGAGTAAGATCTTCCCTCACACATGTCCCAGTTAGAAAATGATGACATCATCTATTAGGATTTTTCTCTGCCCATCTAGTAAGACTGAGCAAGTCTCTTTTTCATATTGCTTTGCAGTCAATTTAAAAGGTCACTCTTAACTCAAGCAAACTTTCTTTCCCCACCCACACTTGTTTCCTCTCATCCCTAGCTGCAGTTACAAACTGATTGCCTGGAGAAGGAAGTAATGGGAACTTCACATTGAGGCAGGCTCCTGTCATGCTTTGCCAAGATACCTGCCTGGAAGAAGAGGGTGAAATGTGCCAACAAGATCACTTGAGGTAAGACAGACACCCTTCCTTGCTCCATTCCTGCTACGGAACTTCCGGGCAAGAGTCTATCTCCTTCCTCGTCTGAGCCCAAAGGCCTGTGGTTTCCTTGCCAACCTCAGACACTTCCACATGCTGGTCAGTGGCCTGACAGACAACCATCCCATGACTGCATGGCATAATGTTTCTGCCAAGGTACAAATCCTGAGTGTGAGGAACGTGACGGAGAAGAGCATTTGCCAACTGTGAAGTGAGCACCACAGCACTGCACCATACAGCAGGCTGAAAACAGGAAAGACACACAGCTGGGAGATGTCTCTGCCAGGAAAGCCTGTTCCATAGGTAGAGCTTTCATCCTGGCCAAGTCAGCAGAAGCACCACGTACCCACCCACAAGGATTTGATATCACCACCCTCTGTTTCTGTCTCATCTCTATGGAAATTTCTTCAGGGGAAGAAAGACATGTTCTGCTTCCATAAACACCAGCCCTTCCATCATAGATGTGACATGTAAAGGGAGGGAGAATGGACCATATAAAGAGGCCCCTTGAACATAATTGGAGAACTGGACTAATTTGGCTTGTCCTTATAACAGTCCGGAGCTGGGCACGAGACTTACCCACAACAGATAAAAATGAGTAACTACATAATGAGGTTAAAATATTCATTAAGCTAATTGCATGTTAATTAAGTAAATGATGCTATTAGGGATCCATTGAGCTCCATCTGTGTGTGCAAACAGGAGTGAGAATAATCACACTAGAAAGCAGGGGGAAAGAGGATGGCAGCACACAGGCACCAGGGGTGGAAGGGACAATGAGTGGGGGAAGTTCCAGGCCCTGGGGGTATTGGCAGCTGTGTAAAGGAGGGTGGCCTCATGAGAAGAGGGGGCCTGGGCACAAGAAATCCTAGGTGCTGTTGCCAGCACTGCAAGTGGGCATATCATTTTCCCTTGCTCTGTTTCAGACATGTAAAACATGGACCATAGCCTTGTCTCAAGTGAGAAAATTCATGAGGGAACTCAGGAAAGGGTCTGGCCAAACTCACCTTCAGTATTGTGTCTGTTGATTTTATCAGAATTGCTTGCAGGGGCAGAGATCCATCACCTCAGAAAGAGCAGTAGGACTCAAGCCAACAGGCCATAAGGCACCGGAAAGGTCTGTTATTGAAAATGGCCAACAAGAAGGCTAAAAATAAGAAGGCAGAATAACTCATGCATTTAAACTTCCTCTGTCAGCACCATGGAGGACAGTTTCTAATAGGTACTTCTTCAAAAAAAACAGTAAAAAAATTCCGTCTGACATAATTATGGCCAGTGCTCTATATGGCAGAATAGGGGAAAAGCCTACATATTTCATGTTAAAATTCATTAATAATGAAAGGCAAGGGTTAAATTATATAACTGTCATCTTAAAGTTAAATAATATTTTCAGCAGAAGGAAAGGGAGATGGGACAAGTCCATAACCAACACGTTTATTTCAGCACATGAATAATTTAGGCAATAATACAACAGATTTTTAAAGGGGAGAAGATTTGATGAGGAGATTGGATTAGAAAGGACTCACACTGCATTCAGAGATTTGAAGGACTGGGAGAATAATTCATAATCAATCATTCATTCAATTAATTTGGCCTATCTTTCAGACCATTAATGGGCAGATTGTTCTTTTCGCAAATGCACTTAACAGTTTGAAGTTACTGGAGTAAATCTGGTCCATGGTTCCCCTTGTGTGGCCAGTTTTTTGAAAGGAGACACTGCACAAAATGGAAACTGGTTTGGATGGGGAGGTCATCTCCCCGTGGCCTTCTGATCTTGGACTAGTTCCTCAAGTACTTTTTCTATGAATCTAAATTTAACATGTCATCATTCTCCTGCACTAATTGCTTGAAATTTCTTCTTTCCCAGGTAGACCTGGCAGGTCCCCCCACTCATCCTGCATGGGTACAAAGTAGAAGGCAACACTGGAGTGAACATGAATGAAACAGATTCATTAAAAATTCCAGACCACTGTTAATGAAAAATTAGTTTATTGTGTTAGTTTGTCCCCAGTGAAGCGGGCATTGTTCCAAACAACCCTTCTGATGAGTGGGAAGGAGAAGAACTGTTTAAGTCATTCATATTTCTGCAGTGAAACCTGACAGGTGACACTTTATCCAGAGGCTGATTATTGTCTTGGGAAACGCAAAAATATCCCTGTAGATTTTGCTAAGTGCCCAAACATATGTGCTCTGCTGTGCAGACCCAGAGCCTCCCAGACAGACTCTGGCTCATTAAAGATGCTCAGGAGAATTGGCACAGCCCTTCCCACAGACTCCCAGATAAAACCATTGCAAAAGTTAACCAGATTTCTCTGAGTGGCTGGAGCCATTGACAAGAGCTCTGTGTGGATCTAGGGATGATGATCCCTGTGTAACAACAGAGCTCTGGTGCCCAGAAACCATTCCTGTGACTGACTCAGCAGGAAGTCTTAATCCTGATTATTTTATGGCTCTTAGATGCCTGTGCCTAATGACTTTTGTCTGTGTTGTCTGCCCATTTCCAGGTAGATAAATGTCTGCTTAGCAAAAACAGAAGCCCTGTTTGGCACTGAGATGCCTGCCAAGCCAGGGATCTCAACAGGCAGCCTCAGGGCTCCTGCTCAGTTCAGTCTCTACTCCATATCCAGGGAAAGTTGTTTTGCAGCAGAAGGGACAGACAGCCAAGGAGGCACAAATACATATTTCTTCTGCTCTGTAGGAATAAGCAAAGAACACCCATCTCCGAGGATGCTAATTAATTCTGCACAACATTCTCTTCATTTAAAGAAAAATTATAAATAATCAAAACTTCTGAAAATATTTCCTTTGGGTCAGAAATGCAAGTGAAATCTAGGGAATTTGTATATGTAGGCAAAATGGAGAATGAGCAATAATGATGAATGAGAGTGGGAGTATGTGTGAGCAGGAAAGACTGTTATTTTATCTGAACTGTTTTATGGGGTAGAGGACCTAGTAAGTCTTTTCCATGTCTAATTTTTCTGCTTTACCTATCCCTAGTTTGTCATTAAGGAATCACTCACACAAATTCAATTAAGTATTTAATATTTTCCTTCCTGTAGCTCCCTGCCTCACTGACTCTTCATCCCATTTCAAATCTCAGCTGACAACATCTTTTACCTCTCCGGCTCTCACTTCTTTGCCCTTAGACTACTAACTCAGTAGGTGTGTGACTTAATCTACTGAAATATTTTGGATTCTCTCTTTCTTGCAAAGGAGACACAAAATGAAGCTGTAGTGTTGGCATTAACAAAGCCCAGCTGCTGGCTGCACAGTTGTGTGCTGCAGGAGATTAGCCCACTGGTCTGGCAGCTCTGATGACCCCAGTTCAAGGCTGCATTAAGTCAGGAAAGAAAATGAGGTTTTACTTTCCATTGTTTGTGTTCACTGGCTAGGTACAACCTATGGGGCTGAGTTTAGCACAGTGCATTCATGAGCTTGGGGTGGGAAGAAGCAGGCTGTGACATTGGCCAGTGGATGGGGAAGACTTGTGCATGAGGAATTAAGGGCTGGAATAGCTAAAGGTGAATGGGTTGCAGGATGAACAGCAGGGGTGCACAGTGGTGCTCAGTCTCAGACAAGAACTACCTTTCTGTTGGGCTTTGAGAAGGAAATTTTAGCTGTTTACCACCTTGGGTTCTATCCTTCTGGGTTTTCTGCCATTAGTCTTCTGGGGTTTTGCTCTCTCTGGCATATGCTACCCTCCCTTCCCACATACATGTTAATGCAATTATATGTAAACTTTCTCAAGTTGAAAACCAATGTTCTACAAAGGCTCAGGAGCAAGTCCCAGCTAAGTGCATAATTACACAGCACTTGGAGTAATTTTCCTTTTCCTCTGAAAATGCTCATTGGCTCTGATTTTTCTATCTGCAGATCATAAGCTCATAATAAGCAGTAAATTACTCACACAAGTGACAAATTTTGTGCTTTCAAGTAAACAGACAAAATACAGTTCACAAATTGCCTCATGGTGGCACAGGCACCTGGCTTCTCCTGCTTCCATCTATCCCACTTGCGAGAGGGATGTCTGGATCAGAAAACGTTTCTTCAAGGAGCTTGGATGAGGATATCATTTACTGAGCTACCACGAAAAGCTGTAAAAGGCAACTGCTGAGCTAATGCTGGCCAGTCCCTGAGGGCTGTGTGGCTTGGCTGGGTGTGAGAAGGAGAGCATGTGGCAGAGGCACCTCGGGAGCAGAGGGTCTCCCTGCAGCCAACCCAGAGCGTCTGAGCACATCAATAAGCCCTTGATGCAATAACTGGAACTTCCCAGTAGTCTGGAAAGTTGCTGCAGAGCACTGGAGGAAAATCAAAGCGCTAAGCTATTGTGGAGCAAGGGGCTGAGCCTTGAGGGTGGAACAAACTTCTTAAACTGCAGTCTGGTCCTGGGCAGTGCTGTGCAATGAAACAGTCCCAATACGAGTTGTTAATCACAGTTAATCTTGGTTGCTGAGGGCAATAGCCCAGAAAGACTGGGTGAACTTCAGGGCAAACAAGCCAGTCATTTTCCAGTTTTAAGAGCCCTCGGCTGAGAAATGGCTCCTGGAAGGAGCCCCAGAGATGAGTGTAGCTGGATGGAAGATCATGTATACCGGCTGGACATCTGTCTGAGGCTCAGAGAATGGCAACAGGCCTATCTATCTGATTATTAAGGTGTATGTTTTCAGGGATCTGACCTGATGGTCATCAGTGTCTCTACTACATAGCAAGAAGGTGTCTCAGGAAAAACTGCCACAGCAATTATCAGAGAGGTAGAGATGACAACAGGAAAGAAATTTCTTCTGGGGTTAAAAGGTAGCTGTTTGGCAATGTGTAAATACAAAGGAGGGATTATTGGAACATGCCATTAGCAACAGAAGAATAATGTGAGGAGGTTCTGCATGAGGGTAACTTCCAGAAACCAGTGTGTACAGTGGCAGAGTAAACCCTGTTCCCTGAACATTGTCATGGATGCTGCTGTGAGAGTGCAGGCATAAGTAAATGCAAAAATCATATCCTTGTTTCGTCTTCACTGGAAATTCAGGGGGGAAAACACATAATCTACCCAGCAAGTGGAAAATAACAGAAAAGGAAAGGCGTCAAAAATGGAATTAAAAAACAAAACAAAACAAAACAAAAAACCCCCAAACAACAGGAAAAGATTATGTGAAAAAAAATTGTAACCAGAGGTTGCTGTTGGCCTGGGATCATAATCCTTTTGTTATTACATATTAATATGTAAGGGATGTTTGCAGGGAAAGGATAGGATAAAACAATTAATCTAGAGCATCCATCCAAATAGAGGCAATTCTTTCCTAAGCATAGTATCATGCAAATGCATTGGAAACAGAGCTGATCACAGAATCATTTCATATAGAACTCACTTGCATTTTTAAAGGCGGACTGAAATTTTCCAATATATATACATAAATACGTATTTTTAGGAATACTGTGTTAGTCCTTGAATAATAGTACTTTGCACTATTGTAGCAACTTCCTTCTGAAGAACTCAAAGAACTTTACAAAAATGAATGAAGCAACTTTCTCCAACCCACTGTGAGGGAGATAACTGCTTGTGCCTTGTTATACAAAGGGGAAGGAGGGGAAACAGCAAGACAGAATAGTTAAGCAATTTGACAAAAGTCACACAGTACATCTGATGGTCTGAATGAATTTAAGAAAGAAGCTGCTAAGTTGCTGCAGAAAGTATGCAGCCTGGCTGATATCAGCTCCAAGGAGAATCAGGGGGTGGCAGATGTTGCAGCAGCCCTCTGCAATAGGTGTTTGGGAAAGCAGAGCAGGAAGTGTTAGTTACCTGTGATGAAAATAAGACTGGAATGACAAAATATCTGAAAGTTGCAGATATAACAGGGACTCTGGAAGGGCATTTGCAAAACCACTTCAATCTATTAGCACTCTTTGAGTGTGTCAGCAAACATGGGACAAATGAAAATTGTCTGCCTGTTTTCACTTGGATTTTCAAAGCATTCTCCACAGGATCCAAACAAGAGAGTAGTCAATCAGGTACTCTATTAACGAGAACATCATGCTGTGGCAAACAGACAAGCTGGCTAAGCATCCAAAAAAACAACTACGTAATTTAGCATCAAGTCTGCCATTTCCAATACAGAAAAATACTAGTAGCAACATGCATCTATCTCCTAGAAATATCTCTGTTGTTTTGTCAATTAATGGACAATGTGGTGATGGCAAATAGCCAGTAAGGTGGAGATACTTGCAAATGGTAAATATTCTTTGTCAAACCTAGAGAAAGACCAAGTGAGTAATCAACCACATAATGGTGCAAAGTTTCCCAGTAAAAAATGCACATTGGAAGGATTCATTTGAAGTATCCATATCTGTTCCTAGGTTCAAAATCAGAAAGATCTGAAGACTTCCAAGGCTGCAGTCTACACCCTTGTAGCACCATGCTCCTCTGCAGTCAAACAGTGCTCTCCATTTGTTGGGGCATGCATAGGGAATAGGGTGGAGTTTCTTGCTAAAAATGGTGTGAGGTCAGTATGAAAGAGCATTATGTCCAGAATGCTGTGTTCAGTTCTGTATTCAGAGAAAATTATAGCAGAAATCAATAGGGTCCAGAAATAGTCAACAAAATTGTTCCAAGGAATAACATGACTTCCCATGTAGGAAGCAAATTAAATGGCAGGTGTATTTATTTTAGAAATCATATGAATAAAATAGGCATTCAAAATAGTTAGAATAAATTATGTAGAAAAGAAAATTCAATGTTCCTATTTACCTTGTCTTTCACACTCTAGCACAGAAGGCACATCTCATTAAACTGAGAGATAGGGAAAGTATTCCATCAAAGGGAATACTCTTCCTCAGGCGTCCTCATTCACCTGTGGAAATCTCTTCTACAAGATATCTCTGAGGTGCAGGGTGTGGAAGGATTCAAATAAAAAAGAGATATTTGTGGATATTGAAATTTTCCAGATTTACAATAAAAGAAGTTAAGACACAAATGATGAACATAAAAGCTTCACAGCTTCCCACAACAGCATGTCAGCCGACCACTAATGAGAGTGCTAGGGAAGCTATTTCCCTAAGCAATGGTTATCCTTAACTGTTCAGCATGAGATCCTGTGAGCCTTCCTTTGTAACTTCTGGTACCCATCAATATCAAAGACAAAATACCGAAAAAAATGAATAATTGCCCGGATCAGACATGGCATTTCCTGTGTTCTTGAACCTTCTTTTCCTCTATTTCTTTCTGTCATCAAGGGTAACCTTCCTGTCATCTAAAGTGCATGGACGTACAGTTGAATCATTTAACATTTCTGTGGGTGTTTTTTTGGCTCTTTTAAGCAATTGAACTCATGGCGCCCAGCATCAGCCTCACTGCCAATTTTGACTTGACCTGGTCACAATTTTGCAAACACTGTCAATGCCAGAGCAACAGCTGAAATGGAAATTTTAATGATGTTAATGAGTAAAAGCTTAAGCTGTGCTGCTTGCACCTGGGCAGCAAAAGTGCATTTATAATTACTTGCCGAACAAGCCTCCTGGCTGCATTCTATCTGCCCCAGGCAAGCAGTTAACTGAGGTTCTCTCCTTTCACCAGGATTATTTTTGAGTGAATACTTCTGCCAGTGAAAGCTGTTGGATTGACAGCTGTGGAGACTGAAGTCCTCTGTTATGTGACAGAAGTGAAAAAATCTGTAACAACAGTTTTTATTAGGTCACCTAGTTCATCCCTCTGTCAACACAGGATTGTTCGTTATAATATATTCTTGAGTGATTTCCACTGCCCCTATTCTCCTCCTGCTCTTAAATATAAATCCCTAGGTCTTTTCCATTTTGCTGTGCAGTCTCTTCTTTAGTCACATTGTATAAAAAAAACCCGTGTGTGTGAGCGTGAAGATATGCATGTGCATCTTCCAGGCTCCCAGACTTCATTAGAGAAAGGGCAACAAGAAAGTTTGAAATCTGCAGGGAAGATGCTGAGAAAATATCAGACAGCAATTTTTGTGGAACAATGATTTTCCTTCAAGAAGCATAGTGAAAAACAATATTTTTTCCTTGCTCTGATGCTAATGCACCACAAGTATTGTCTGAATGACCACCACCTTTTTACCAGCAGAGCAGCCTTAGAACTTATCGTAGCAACTTTGCATTTGTTTACACAGAGAGAATTGAGGCACAGGGGGATTAAGTGACTTGCCCAAGCTCACAGTGGGTGAAATGAATCTCCTACCTTCTAGACCAACCCCTTAAATCCTCCCTGGGGACTGGCTGAGTAAAATTCAGCTACCAATGAATCTTCGTCCATGACAGGATACTGATCCCATACCAGTGCAATAGGAGCAAAAGAGTCCTTCAAATCCCGCATAGCATGGATTCCTGGGAATTCCGATTTCCTCTTAGCCCCTTCTCCCCTTGCACATTGACAGGATTTATTGCCCCCATATTGTAACATGAGGGTATTTCTTTCAGAATACGTCCTTCTCTCTGTCAAAGTCAAACCAACAAACAGATGAGAACAGGAGCCTGCTTAGCCTCATGAGAAGAACCGTGACAGCTGTTTCTGTTTGTAGAATCATAGACTCACAGAATGGCTTGGGTTGGAAGCGACCTTAGAGACCATCTAGTTCCAACCACCCTGTCATGGGCAACCTTCCATTAGAACAGATTGCTCAGAGCCCCATCCAACCTGGCCTTGAACACTTCCAGGGTTGCGGCATCCACAGCTTCCGTGGGCAGCCTGTTCTGCTGCCTCACCACCCTCACAGTATGTAGTACATGAATGAGAGTGGGAGCAGAAACTACACCGGTTTACAGGAGTGCATTTTCTTTCTGTTTTGAAATCATGTATTTACAAATAATTCCAACAGTCAGGAGCAATTACCATACACCCTTTCTTATCAGACTCCTTTCATGCTACCAGTTCTTGTACTGGAACAGACCTGTTCTAGATAGCTTCCTCCAGAGAGGCATCCTGAACATCCTTAGCTTCAAAAGAGCATTACCAGTATATAAAATGGCCAAGACTACTGTCCCAGACATGATCCAGTTGATCAGCATTTGAGTTCCTGCCATTAAATTCTATACATTTGGTTTATAGAAGGACACTGGTCAGTGTCAAGCAGTAACCAAGTGTGTTCATTCAGGGAATTACAACTGATTTATTTATTGCTGTGATAGTGCACATGGATGGATCCTAGACTGTGTGCCCAAAAACAAAGGGCATCTTCTGCTCTCACACTACAGAGCATATGTCCATCATGCAGTGCATCTCATGCGGAAATTTCCAGGCTTGCACGTCATGATTTCACTTTGGTTTCAAAGGCACTGGAGCTTCACTGTGTGGTGCTGGCTCCAGGGAGCTGGTCCTGCTGGGAGCAGTCTGCTGGCATTGCTATGCCACTTCCATGACCTGACCTAATGTTTCCAAGCAACTCCCTGCTGTTGGGCTCACTCCGCGCTTCAGCACAGCAGTGCACTGTGCAGTGTGGACGTGCCCTCAGGTCACTTGCCAAAGTAATTTTGTTCCTCCCAGCTCATGCCATGACAATAGTGCAGCATCCAGATGTGGTTATCAAAAAAGAAGGCGATTACAAGAGGATGCAACAGTCTTGAGGAGTCTGTACAGGAGAAGGGCTGGCTCAAGAGAGTCAGAGCATGAGCAGAGCTTAGAAAAAAGACTAAGACTGGGGACAGCCTCTGTTGGGATTTCACTCTGCAGGAGAAAGGTACATGCATTGGCCAGATTCAGCAAAGAAATAAAGGATATTGGAAGTGCACCTATGCTGAAAAAGAATAAGCAAGACACTTTAAAGAAGGTGAGAATCTGGGTGGCAAATACGGGTTGTGTCAGATATCTGAATCAAGGCTGGCCACCTGGCCTCTTTCTGTCTTATGTCGTTACTTTGTGCTCAGCAGAACAAGGTCTGGCTCGCTGTGCAAAGACACCTGGAGCCTGCCCGATCCTGGAAGGGATACTGAGCCTGGCTCCAAGCCACCCTCATGCACCACAGAGCAGCCAAGGACTAGAGCTATGAGGACCACCCTGGGGTCTCATCCACACCATACCCACAGTGCTCATCCAGAATCACACTGTCTTGTGCCCTGGAAAAATTCATGCCCTCTCTAAGTGAACAATTTCCAAAAGAGTAACACAAGTGATTCATTCTGTCTTACAGTCTTTCACATGTAAATATTTTATATTCCTATTGAATATTTTTAGATGATTATGAATTCTTGATGTGATGAGGACCTTGCTATGAAATGCAGGCAATACCAAGGACTCTACAAGGAGGAAAAGCATCCAAGAATAAAAAATATATCATTACAAATGACAAATTAGAAAGAGCTGGGGTAAAAACACAGGTAAAACATACCACTCTTTCTTTCTTTCTTTCTCCTCTGTCTGGACATTTTCAGAAACTGTCTGGAGCTCACATAACAAGCTTTGCACATGGATGGATATGGAATTGGCTGCCTCTCAACCCTTCCCTCCCTTTCTCTCTCTCTCTTCTTCCAATTCAGATTTTGTTTCACTGTTCCTGTTGAAAAATGCAATACCAATAGCCCAAGGGACCCAGGACTGAAGTCACTCCAGAGCTTCCGCTCTGTCTGCAGTTTGACTCTTTTTCTGTAGTGCACCCAGAAACCCAGACCGAACCTCTGAATCCATGTAGTGAAGTGAGACTGAAGGCAGAGAGCTTCTACAAAAGAGATAGATCCTGAAAGGATCTGGACAAGACACTGATTGCTTTTATAGCCCTAGAACTCATAGTGGCAGTATGAGCTTCATGTACAAGTACCAAAATGCCTCAGTATCAACAGGAGGGACCTCTGCTAGATTGCAGTGATCAATCTTCTAGGTCTCAACCATCCAGTTGATGAGAAGACACATACAGAAGTGAAGGGGTGAAAAATGTTAAGTCTCAGTCAAGTTAGGACAAAGTTTATCAGCAGAAACCTATCCTTTTCATTGAACTGAAATAAGTAAGGTGAGTTATAATTAATGTTTTACCCTATATATCCATACACAAGCTTGGCTTCTCTTCTAAAAGTCCTCGTCATGAGTTAAAGAAGGGATTTGTAATGCCAGTTGTTTTCATGATGTCCTGACTGACAAGATGTCAGTGTCTGTGGCTTACCACAAGCCGGCTGTGTCCTTACCTGCTGGTCCAGATCTAAAAGTACATTAGCCTAAGCCTATCCAAAGGGCACGTAGTTTGTGTTGTTAGTATATCTAGTTAAACTTGGAATAATAGTCTTTCCAAGGTTTCTCTAGGATCCTTGTTGTCCCTTGCCTAAGGTCCCAGCAGTTGCATCTCCGCAGAAATCCTGTGACAAGGAGTCACACTGCTATCTGTGCAAGAATAATTTCTCAATGCCTGTACAGAATACAAAGATGCCTTAGCCTTTTTAATGTGGTGAGTGAAGAGAATATTATTTTTGTCAAAGCTAATTTGGACAGGCCTAAACTAAAAAGCTGACACAGAAAATGCTTATCTGGCCCATCTTCCAGACCTGTCCACCTCTGCTCCTACTTCCCTAAGTAGTTGTCTCCAAGCACAGCCCTCCCATCACTATCTGCTTAGCATGTTGCCTGCAAAGACAAAACATCCCACTGTCTATCAGGGAAACATGGCCAACCAGCACAGCAAGGGAAGTTCTCAGCTGAAAAAGCCCAGATAAGGATTGCACAAAGGACCCTGGTTATCTGGTCCCTGTCGTGCTGGTATCAAAGTCCTGCACTGAGCATTAGGGTTTCCATGTGTCCCCAGGGTGCAGTACACTGACTTTGCTTGAAGTGCAATTTGAGATTGATGAATTCACACATTTTAAATCAACTGTAAGCATCCAGGCTGGATGGGCCCTTGATGGAGGCTATTAACTTAATGAAACTGAAAGGCTGTGAAGTCAGATAAGAGACATTAGAGTCCTTATTTACCTGGAGATTTAAGGAGACCTTTCTGAGATAGCACATGACTTCTCTTTTGAGAAGTGTAAGCTAGTGCCTAGCAGCTCTTCCCGGGCACATGTACACATGCACTCAAGCTGCCAGGAAGGCACTGTGTGCTGACAAGTGCTCATTCCTTCTCAAGCTGGCTGACAAGTGGTACATTGTGGCACATGGAGAAAGGCTTATTTTAAAAGCCCAGGTTCAAAGCCCAGGTTCTGCTGCAGTGGCTGTCCAAGGAAGGCATGAAAGGAAGGACACCCAGCAAGCATCAGGGTTTCATGTAGCCAGCCCTCCAAAAATGATGCAGCCAGATGACTAATGGATGGTCTTGAGCGGGTGTGTGCGAAGTCACCCAGCAAGTCAGCGGCAGGGCTAAGGGTAGAGTGTGACTCTCAACTGCTGCCTGGCTCTGTTGGCCACCAAGCACCACAGCCTCCCATCATACGCTTCAAAAGGAAGAGCCAAAGCAGTTCTCCAGCTGAGCAAGCCAATATGTAGCAGCCACTGGGATCCCCCTGCTCCCCGCCTCATGGTTACTGCATACAGTGTAGCATGTGCGTGCTCATTCTGTGTACAAATGCTGTCCATTTCAACTGCTATCAGACCGAGTCTCTCTGATAAGCTCAAACATTATGTTTCCTGCCTTTCCCCCACTCCCACACACAGCTACAGTGACGGGGTGCACAGTTCGGATGCTCGGGTGGCTGCTCACGAGGTGGGAGAGGCTTGGCCATCTGGCTTGCTGCTTTCAGGAGAGACAGGGGAGCAGCAGAGCAGGCACTCGGCACGTACAGCAATCCCCAGGCATCTGCTCACACAGAGGCAGTGCTGCACTGTGCCCCGCGTGGCATCCCGGCATCAGCAGCACAACCAGGGAAAGAGCAAGGAGGGCCAGAGTAGAGGATGGATAGCAAACAGATCTAATGACCCCCACAGCCACTTGCCTCCTAGGCAGTCAGTTCAAGAAGGAGAGAGGGTGTTTGGAAAAATAAAAATGCACCTGCTCTGAGCCCCTGCCTTCTCTGCAGCCAGTTTACGCAGCACAGAAATCCAACCAGACTTCACGAACCATGGGGATTTGTGATGAGAGCTGTTAGAGTTAGGGAGTAGCCTCCTACAAGGCAATAAGGATGCCCTGCTCATGAGGTAATCTGGAAGAACAATCTTAAATGAAGCACTGGTGTTTGGATGTGTTTGTAGTTATGCCTCCTTTATTAGAAAATAGTCTCTTATGCAGTCACTGAAATGCAACAGGCCAAAATCTCTATAAGTCACTTTTGTCCCGGAAAACCCACTGCAGACCCTGGCATATCTTGCTCAAATGTACTTGGGCTCCTTCCAGCACCAGACAGAAGAACTCTCAGAAGCATGTGATAGAGGATTTAAGTGTCAAAATAACTAAGGAGTATTAGGGAATTTATTTTGGCTAAATGACATATGTTTCAATTTGCACAAGGCTGAGGACTATTCCATTTAAGCTCTTATGCAGATGATTTTTGCTCTTGTTCACCTAGATCTAGCCATGTTTTTTCAGAGAAAGTGCACGAGTCACTCTGAAACACACCTCCTATTCAATTCTCTTTTAAAAAAAGGAGCAGTTAAAGTTTACCTTTTAAATTCTTTCCAGTTTCCAGTTTTCTTCTTTTAGTGATGTAATACTTCTTTGGATTTTCCTGTGGGCTGAATGCATTAGTTAGACGGTAGCAAAAAGACTAAATTTAAATTCCAGAATAATCTTCCATCTGCAGAAAGTTTAAATCAAATATTACATGCAAGTTCTTGTTTATAGGCACAACGGAAATGCACACACATGTACATATATTTTTATATATGTCTTTAAACCCAAGAATCCGTTGCTAGTATAATCAAAGTCTTAACAGTGTAATCCAAGAATAACACTCCAGATCTAACTGTAACAAAAAAAGGAAGCATACTTCTGTACAGAAAAAAGCCCTCAACAGTAGTAATAATGCACTTTAAAACTTCACAGTTGGTACCCCTTTTCCTGCTCCTATGCTCCCCTTTCCACTGTTCTTCTGGGTCTTGATGGTGGTGGTTTCTCTCTGGTGGGAGGCAATGGGGTTTGTCATGGTGTGTCTTCAACATCTGAAGTCCTTCACCAGAAAAATGTGATGTTAATGTTGATGGTTCCCTCTTCCTCACTCTAGGGTCCTGTTGGGGTCTATTTTATATATCTGTTTCTTGCTCTTTTTTCATTGGTCTGCCAGCCCATATTACATCCAAACATATTATGTATGGATAGATACTTGTTCCTTGTTCTCTCAGTTACCTAAGATTACTGGTTTTGGGGAGCTCCAGAACACCTGTCCAGCTGCATTTCTTAACTGGCTGTTGCTGACTGGTTTGTAGCCATATAGCAGCTTCCAGTGCCCATCTCTTGCTGTCCCATACCTGTACGCTTCTAAACCTCTTCATGCCTACAAAACTGACAGAGATCCAAGTGCAGCACAGCCCTCATGGTCCAGGCCTTTTTGACTCAGTGTTGTTCTTTACTGTCACAAAAACCTTGAAGACAAAACATAAAGACAGGGAGCTTTTTCTTTTAAATCCCTGCGGCTTTCATACCTCTTACCTGCTGTCTGCCACCTCTAATTGAAGTGCAAGGACCACGTCATGAGGATGGTGAAGTTGTATCCGGACTGCAAAATTTGTTTCCCAGCCCTGTCACCAATTTACCAGCTGACATCAGACAAAAATACAGTGTGTGTCCTTTGTTTTTCCCTTTGTAAGAAAAGGACAGCATCGCTTGTATTATCTCTGCAGAGACTTTGAAGGAAGAACAGATAATTATTGACCCAGGTTTGCAGATGAGCTCTGGCAACTCAGCGAAGGAAGAGGCTAAGACATGGTAATTCTCTAACCAATTTTTTCACTGGTTGTAGGTCCTGGAGCAGAGAAGATAAATCCTGAGGATCACCAACAATGGCAAATTTAGGTAATCCCTTAGGGATTATCCACCTGCAGGGGATGGTGAAAGCACAATGATTTCTCACTTTTCCCATATCCTTATATGATCAGTGCCAGGGATTGTCTGGAGATGATGACTTAATACACAAGACCTGTGCCAGCTGAGTGTGGGGAACTCCTCAGCAGTCAGGTACCCATCCCCTCTGTCAGGACAACAGGACGGAGAAGGTCTGATAACCTTTAAGAGGCTGTAATAACAGCAATAAGAGGAGCTGTCTCTCTTGCAGCCTGCCTCTCAGAGAGAGCATTTCTTGCTGAGATTCTCATCCTAATTCACTGCTTCATGCCTCCTGGGCTGCAACTACAGAAGCATGCCATTGTGCTCAGAAACATTTCCAGTGTATGGCTTCTGGCTCCATTATTAGAAAATTGTGCATTATCTACTAGTGAGTGACTTGCGTGTTAAAAGTCACCCACAGGGCCCTGTCCCCTGTGCACACAGGGAGTGCAGCCTCTGGTCACTAAGATCCAGCACTTTGTTTCAAGCCACTGCAGACCACGTTTCCTCTCCATCACTGTGTTGTTCCGCCCATTTCATTCCAGCTGTAATGCTGTGTACCAAAGAGCTGCTCCTGCTCACCGTGGTGCAAACGGGCAGCAGTCTTGCTGGCAATTGATGGATATATTCCAGGGTGGGGGAAAGCAGAATTCAGCCTTCCAATTCTCTGACACATCTCCTGCAGCAAACACAAAAAATACCGTAATACAAAATAATTTTATCTCCTACATCTTACCTTTCAGCGTTAGGAATAGTTATGGACCTGGATGCAGCCCATATCCCGAGTCAGGATGGTAAATTTTGCCTTTTCAACACAGCTGATACTAGGTATCAGAGAAAAAAGAAAAACACAAAAGAGCAACAAAATGATAAGCATTTCTTCCCCTATTGCCTGCTGGAGGATTTCTTCCCTTTGATTGTTGCAGAGCCAGAGAAATAGCAGACTGACTGACTGTCAGATTTTTTCTTTGGCAACTGGCCTTCCAAAGGCAGTGCAGTTTTCCCTTCTCCTTTCTGTCTTGGGAGATTGCTCCTTTGTGTGCCCTCACCTTCGGTTTTTGTCCTGCTTGGCAGAAGCAGCCAAGTCCTCGTGCCAATCTGAAGTGGCATCGGGGTGATTGATATGGGACCCCTTTAGCTTCACAGGATCACAGAATCACAGAATCATTTAGGTTGGAAAATACCTCAGAGATCACTGAGTCCAACCTATGATCAAATACGACCTTGTCAGCTAGACCATGGCACTGAATTCCATGTCCAGACTTTCCTTAAACACCCCAGAGATGGTGATTCCACCATATCTCTGGGCAGTCCATTTCAATGCTTAACAACCTTTTCTATGAAGAAATTTCTCCTGACATCCAGTCTGAACTTACCCTGGTGCAGCTTGAAGCTATGCCCTTGAGCTTTTCTCTGGGAAAATGAAGGGGAGCTCTGTAAAAGAGAATAACCAAACCAAACCCATTATCATTTGTGAGAACAATTATTATTATATCCACTGTGAACTACTCCAACCTATCCCTCCTTTCCCTCACCTGCTCGGTTACATGTCCTAGGGGCACAAATATAGCTTGAAATGAGAAGTCACCCCAAACTGAGATGTCCTGGAGTTACCTGAGCACATGCCATGTCTGTAGGAGCAGCTGGGGCAGTAGCCCAGCCCACGGGCAGCTACCTCCAGCTACCACAGAGAATCAAGGACTCTGTCAGCTGCACTGCCCAGATACTCTGGGCAAATACATCATTTACCCTATAATACATGAGGTGGATTTTACAAGGTGTAACTTCTGTTTTGCCCAGGAACAAACCCAGAAAGCCAGCTACAAGAGAGTCTTGAAGAGGAACATCTTCTCCCAGCTGTGAAGAAAAGTTCTGCGTAGCCTGCTGCTCAGACAGGGAGGGCCATAGCCACATAGTGACTGTGCAGCCACATGCTCCTCAGACAGCAGAAGACCGCCAGCTTCTGGGTCTTTGAGCCGTCAAGAGCCCTGCTCTGGCTCTGCCTTACCCACTACATTCTCCCTTGGAGGGGAATTAGACAGTGCTTCTCCAGCCAGTCTGGCCCTGCCCCGTGTATTTAGCCTTTTCACTCCGTCATAGCTGGATTAACCCTCCTGCTTATCTGGACAAGCTGATTAGTTAAAGAACTTGTTTCATCCCTCTCTAGGGCTTTATTTTTCATCTGTCATTTTCCTCTTTATTACCACAGTAAGCTTCTGCCTCTCCAGCTCTTTCCATGCTTTCCACTCACTGTCCCCTTCAGTTCCTGGCCACCGGACTTTGCCAGACTTTCCCTGCTGGGGTGAGAGTGCAGAGCCTTCCCATTCACCTCAGTGTGATATTTCTCCATGTCCTTTTACCTCCTTCCTTCAGATGTTCCTTTTCTTCTGAGTTAATCTCCAGTTTATTCCTTCCTTACTCCCTTCTATTTCATCCCCCTGGGTGCATGTTGGTCTCACACACCGCACTGTGCTTGAAGACTCTGGTGCTCTTGCACATTCAAACACAACTGGAGGCAGTCTCAGGGGCTTTTATCACTGTGCTTGGTAATCCTGGGCCAAGAGTCAAGGAAGAAACTGCAAGCAGGTAGTTGTCCTATAGAACGCTTACACATTTGTGCTTGTTTCTGGCCAAAAGGAGCTTTGGACCATGAAACGGAGGCTTCAGGACTTTGAAGTCCTTTAGAATGAGCGGTACTGAACCTTGCAGCTTTCCTCAGCCTTTTGCAGGATCAGCAACACCACTCCCTCAGCTGCCTTACTCATCTTGGCAGCTGGAACATGGCCTTATTTCTCCTTGGCTCTCTCTAGTTTGCTGGTTACCTGATCCTGACCATTGCTCCCTGCTCCTGCCATCTCCTCTCTCTGCTGTTGTCCTTCCATGTCTCCCTGAACATCCTTCTCTGTCTCTGACCAATACAGGTAAATACTCCAAATGGTGGGCAATCAAAATGTATGTTTAAGGGAAAAAAAAAAAAACAACAAAAAGAGCCTATGATTATGCTGCCCCTGTGGCTGCCAGCAACAGCCCTGATCGCTTTGATTGTACACTGTGACCCCTTTTTCCATGCTCCATCTGTTTGTTTTTATAGTCTGAATTTGTAGCAGCCGCAAAAAACCGTGTCTTCTTATTTGTATCTACAAGGTCTCCTGTGCAATCTGCCCCAGTTCTGACCAGGGCCTTGCTCCACAGGAGAGATCAGGAAGAATAACAGCAAAGAATGAGAGCCACAGCCAGCAGCATAGCCCTACTTTTGGGAGCAGAATAAGATAATTAAGGAAAGACTTTTCAAATAATCCAAATGAAGAATACAAGGGAATAAATATTTAATATTCCCTCATGCAGTTTCATCCTCTCTAATCATCCCTAATATTTCTACAGTGCCTTTCAAAAGGGAGCAGCGCATAAAAGGCAGATACAAAATGTGGCTCCGACAGGCCAAGATCCTCCCTCCTCCTTGGTGGGATGGCGAGTGTGCTGCTAGACCCAGGACATGAGGGAGTCCTGTCAGTGGCAGCCACAGCTGTAACCCCATGGAGCTCTGTTGGAAGGATATATTCTGCTTAAGCTGTAGCTGTGGCTATATTTCCTATTCTTACTCCCCTGCACAGGCAGGATCATGCCGAGATTATGGATTTAGAATACAGTAATTCTCTGTTTAAAATTGAATAAAACCAGTTCACACTTTTTGCAACACAGTCCACGTTCCCGTCTGTCTGGGGGCTCAGCAAGTACTCTTCTTGAGGGGAGAGGGTGCACTGATCATGGCTTTCCTTCAAAAAGCTTCTGCATTACATAGACAATTTCTCTGTCCTCCTCTTGCCCAGGCCTTTTCAGGTGTCATACTCCACTCAGGAATTCCCAGCACAGACCAGTGCAGGTATGACAAATGCTGGCATCCAGGCTGGGTCAAGGGGAATTGAGGACAGTGGGAATGGACAGACAGATTGCTGGTGGATTGAACTGGACAGAGAGAGGGAAGGACAGGCAGAGGGGTTGTGTGTTCCTGTTGGGGCATGCTGGGGCCAGCACCTGGGATATGTGCTGGATATTCTGGAGTGGGAACATTTTATCTTTGTGTGTGGAGAAAAGGGAGGATTTCAACAGTCTGGTTTTCAAACCTTTTTCCCCTTGTCTGATGAACAGCTGTGATCATAAGACAGAATTAACAAGCCATGCTCCTACTGGGCTGGTAATACCTGTGAACAAAAGGTGACATATATAGATATAGATATAGAGATAGATAGATAGATAGATAGATAGATAGATAGATAGATCAGGGAAGAATGGGCCACCTGCAGAGCATCTGCAGCCTTCTCCCCTCTCTAAAAACAAACTTGGTCTAGTTTTCTTCTTAATAGTCTAAGGCTAGCTGCGAGCAACCGGAGGGAGAGGGAAGAAGTTACCAACATGCTGCATCCCTGCTTCTAAGAGTACTTGAGTGTATTTGGGTAAAAAGAAATCCCAATTGCAAAGGATGGATCCAGATAAATCTCACTCTGGGACCTGATAGGATTATTGGGGATTGTGTTAGCTTCCAGAGACTTGGACAAAGGAACCACATTCCCTTCACACATTCTCTGGATTATATAACCTCTTTCAATTTTCTGCAAAATCAACCATGCGTATGGAGAAAGCACCTGCTTTGTAAGGTGTTCTTAAGGTGGTTTTATACAACTCAGTTTCAGGTCCTGCCTCCCAAGAGGAAGGCAGGATGGCATTTCAGAACAGCATTTTTTCAGTAGTTTCCATGTAACCATGAGTGCAGCACTATGTAGCGGCAACCTTGGGAAGAGAAAGGAGCAAAATAAAGAATTGCTGAATAATCCAGGTCGGAAGTGACCTTCTAACTCCTGCTAACTTCAAAGCTGAGTTGAATTATACCGGGCCTTGTGCAGATGAGTTTTGAACATCTTCAAGGATGGGGTTCCCACAACCTCGCTGGGCACCTCTCTCATGATCACCCTCCTGGTGAAAAATTTCTTCCTTATGTTCAAACGGAATTCTGTGTACTGCAATTCATGTGTGATGGCTGCCTTGTGCCTTCTGACCTCTGGCAAGAGCATTTCACTGTCAACTCCTTTAGGAAGTAGAAAACAGCAGTTAGATCTCCCACTTGTCTTTCCTGCTTAAGACTGAACTGAGTTTCCCTCAGCCTCTCTCTCTGCACTGTGTGCTGCAGCTTCCAAGCACCCTGGTAACCCTGCACTGAACTCCCTCCAGTCTGCCAAGGTCCTTCCTTTATAGAGCAATCTCATACAGGGCACTGGACACTGGACACTAGGTATGTCCCCATGAAAGCCAAATAGAGGGACTAATCCCTTCCCCTAATTTGATAGTCAGCTCAGCTTCCCAGATCTGCCCCTAATAAATGCACACCATGGATGTGTCCTCTGCAGTTCTGCGCTATGCACTGTATACATGTTAGAAAAGGAAAAACTTACTGCTGAGTGTCAGACAAAATTTCCTTTAATACAAAAAAATTAAGACACTTGAAATAATTAATGTTTGAAAACTACAAAGAGGGAAGAGCTTTTAAATGCCCAGTAACATTTAAGGGCAAATTGTGTGTGTATGCTTGTGGGATGTTAAGTGAGTAGGTGGCTGAGTTGGTGTCAGTAGCACTAGAAAGGAATTTTTGATGCTTTTTAAAATAAAAAACATCAGGGATCTAGCAGTATGAAATAGCAATTATTACTAAGTATGATCTCATTTCTTAATCTGGTGTGAATTTCAGGCTCTGCAGCTATTACATTTTGAATAAATAGCAATTAACATCTAAGGCTTTTCTATTTCTTTTAGTTTCTTTCCCCCGCCCCCCAGCTTCTGGATAACAGACAAACTTCAGCCATTCTGAAATTCAAATACCTCTGAAGAGAATGTCAAGATCTCTACATCACCACTAATGAAAAAAAAATCCAAAGCACATTATCCAACTTTGAGATTTTGCTTTATCTTCCTGGACTGACAAGCGCTGACCACTTGTGGGTTGTCATTTATGGCAGTGTCAAAGGCCTGCAAATCTCATACTGACTTCGCAGCTGATTTGTATTTCAGCTTTTCATACTAGTGCCTCACTGTCAAGTTTAGACTTTTTTCTCCTCTTATTCATACAATAAGACCCACAGCAAAGTTTTATAGACCATGTTCTACTGCCAGTGGTATCTGAATAACTCCACTTTCTGTGGTTCACTGACAGTGATACAAGTCCATATGCTAAGTCTCAAAATTGTGCCTGAAGCAGCAGATGTGGGATGCCCCCATCAACCCTGGAAAGTGTGAAAATGCAGTGTGGAGATAAAGTATGGAGAGCCAGAGTTTCAGGTCACCCTTCCAAGTCTGTGACAGTGATGTAGGAGACATAACATGGAAAACCAATGAAAATGTAGTTATCAAAGAAAAAACTCTCATTCTCAGGTGGTACATTTTCCTTTCACTAGAAAATCCTTTCTGACCCATCTTCTTCCCTTAATGTCTCCAGTCAGTATGTCTAACATCTACAGTTAGAAAAAAAGCCTTGAACATAAGATGAAACATCCACATCAATGAATTAAACCATTCTTTTCAGTTTATGAGCTCCTTAAAAAAGTTCCAGTGTAAGCGTTATTTATTTCCTGTAGAACAAATGTAAGACTGCATTCATGTTTCTTTGTTATCATCTGAAAGTCCTGTGGGAGCAGTCTGTGGACTTCCAGGAATCTGCAGAGCTCAGACTGAAAACTATTGCAGTGATGTATGTGGAGCGGATACACAGCCTGCAGAGCAGCTGTTGGACTGGTATTCAGCATGATATGAAAGCTTTTGAATAGACAAAACACTTCACTATTAACCTCTGTTTAATAGAAAGTGCCGCTGCCGGAGGACTGATGGAAGTTTTGCTCCTGAAGAGGAAGCAGCACTGCAGCCCACTTGATCCTGAAACACATTAACCTTACCAAGCAAGTGATGCAAACAGACCAAGACCAGGTACTGCCTGTTCTAAGGAAACCACAGTCTGCCCCTCTTTCACATATTACCTCCAAGTGTACTTTTCAAACCTCCTCTGAAGAAAGTTGGGGTGTGGGCAATGCCTTCAGAGTGTGACATAGACTCCCGTCAGTTGTCCTTTACCCTCTATTCCTGCTTTACTCCACATTACCCTCCACTGGGAAATCTGGGCAAAAGAAGTTTCCTGGAAAGTTTCCTCCCTGCAAATGCAGGGGTTTCCTGCAGGGCCACACCCTCTGCTGTGGTTTCCAGGGGGCAGAAGCAGACAGCTGAGCGGTGTTGCTGAATCTTAATTCATGGCCATTATCAGAGGTCACTTTCAAATGCTTCTCCCTTAATGAAACGCTGGCTGTTCCTTCCTGGTGTTTCATTAAATCACAAGCTGGAGCAGGCAAAGATGCACTGGAATGAAAACAGGGAAAGAGGGGCCCCAGCTGAGCCCCTCTGGGGTCTTCTGGGACCCCCCTGTCTCCTGCAGCTGGAACTCTCCCCCAGCTCACAAAAGAATAAAGAAACTATTTTCTGCGTTGAGGGGTTTTGTTGTTGTTGTCACCTTTCTCCAGTGCCGTGCCCAACGTTCCAAAGAGAGAAGTGAATATTTGATTGCAGTAATTAGTTAATCAGTAACTGGCATAATTTTTTTTCCCTGATTAATGTTCTGAATAATCATTGCAGCCCTATCTGTAGGCAGTCCTGTTATCAGAGTCACTTTGAAAACAGCTTTGAAAAGATAGCTCTGCATCCCTACAGATAAAATTAGACAGGTCAGATGCTCCACCCTCCAAAAACTGCTCTTTCATTGAAATTGGCCAGGGGAAAAAAGAGATCAAAAATGCATTCTCTTCTCTCAGCTCACTCATTTGTACTTCCCTCTAAGCATCATTCTGGAAGAACCTGGGGAATGAATCCACATGGAAAATCTCAAGCTCACAGGGCAGATGGAGGCACAGGATGAGCCTTCCAGGAAATGAAGACCAGGAAAAACATTTATACCAAGACTAATCTATCTCTGTCCCTAGAGCTTATTCCGCTGCTCCAGGGGAATGCTGAAACAGAGGACCATATGCTGATCTCAGGGAAAGGCAACCTCAGTGTGGACTTTGTGTGTTTATACATACATACAGTACACGTATAGAAATAATATTTTTCTTTATATATATACTATATTTTTGTATAATGTGTGTTTCATATGTTTTAGACATATAAAACATACATGCATTTGAGAAACATTAAAACTAACTTCAGAGAAAGAAAAAGATGGGATCTTTTCCACCCTGCAGGAGTTAGACCAATTCCTAAAGCAGTATCGAAGTTCAAATCAGCCTTACTTTGGAGGGATGAATAATGCAACTCCAAATATTTTTTGTAACAAATTATTAATTCTGAAAAACTAAATCTCTCCAGAAGAACATCCCAGGCTCAGAAGCAGTCTCTTGGCTCCTGGGTGGTATTTCTAAATTGAACATTTCCAAGAGGAAGACTTCTGTGAGAGGAACAGTACAAGTGAATATACGCAATGCTCAGAATCCTCAGAACAAGACAGTGCTCAATGGGAAGGGTCCAGCTGTCAAAACCATGGCTTTTCCAACTGACTTTGAAAACCTGGACCTGAGTTTTACTCATCCCTAGTCAGTGATGTAGTCTCTTGCACATGAGCTATTTTGAGTGTCCATTCCCAGTATGTCACCTCTCACCAAAAAAACTTGATAGAATGGAAGTTTTCCTTTTTTGTTCCTTTTCTCCCATGAAGCAGGGATATTTCCAAAATCCTGAAGGTGCTGGGAGGATGAGATGCCATTTCCTGACAGCTGGACCACTGCCCCCAGAAGTTGTAACATCTGCAATGGGCACATCAGTAGCTGTGTGAAGAGCCCATCAGCAGGAGTGACTTGATCATCACAGATATAAGTTGAATCCCCTCCTTGAGCCAGTTCTCAAAAAGCACAAGGTATAAGGTGGAAGTCAAAGGAATTTTTAGATTAGAGAAGGGAGAAGCAGCAGATTGTGTGTAAGGACAGACACTGCATCATTCAGAAGAGCTGGACCCAGCTACATTGTGTGACTCCACAGATATCAGCAGCAAAAGGTTGAAAGAAATTCCTCTATGAAACCAAGATTTCCTGTAATATATGTAAAGAAATACATTTATCAATCTTACAACATGATACCACAAGTAAATCAGGAACAATGCAATAGAGTTACAATCAGACCATCTTATCTTTATCTAAACTATGTCCTCAGTTACGACTTTAGTGAAAAATTGCTTCTTGGCAATGAGGCCATTCCTTCTGACCTTTTGCTTGTGGAAAGCCTCAAATCATTTGTCTTGCACCTCCAATATTTCCTGGACATTTAACTTCCACTTAGCCTGCCTAATGCTGAGCTGACAAAAGCTGTCTTGGTAATGGGTACTCATACGTGCAAAACGACTACCTATACTCCTATCATATTCCATTTCTAATGATTACTGTATCATATTTCCTACTTTCTCTTATGCTTAATACTATACTTAGACTTACTAAAAGAGTCAGGATTAAATGACATGTGAACAGCTATCAAAATGGATAATACTATTCCCCTTGCGACAGGAAGACTCCCAGAGTGATATGGTCTGGCTGGCTGATGCATTTGTAGTCATGAGAAACTGAGCAGACAGATCCCTCCTCATTTCTGTCTCTGGAGGAGAGAGAGCTGCTTAGAGCTGCTTTCTGTCTTCTTAACGGGTAGTGGCCACTTATAGGGGTGAGTACAGTGGGACACAGACTGTGACTGGAGAGGACCCTTGGACACCTCTTTCTCATTCCTATACTTGGAAGAGCCAGAAAACTTACTAGTAAAGCCAGTAAAAACTATGAGATTCATTCTCGTTTTTATGATATCAGAAATAGCTATCATCTTCCAAAGACCATTTCTGCCTTAATAATTGACCTGGTCCTGCCAGTGTACAGATATCTGCAGAGGGGAAAAGATGATAATTCACTGATATTTACTCCCTCTCATCCCAGTGGGGATGCAAATACAGAAGGTCATGACCTCCCTTGTCCATTTATTTAACTAAGAGAATTTCTGCCTCGAGCTGCCTGGCAAACCCACACTGGGGAGAGCTAGGGCTGCTGTCCTGTCCCTGCTGGTGGCAACTCCACAGCCCTAGGAGACTCAGACTTCACTGCAAACACAGAGAGCAGAAGCAGTGTTAAATTTAGACGACGTTCATTTCTGCTGTCTGAAGGAAGAGTGAGCAGCTGCCTATGCCCTGGATTCCACATCTGAGCTGTCTCTCTCACGCTTGGATGCTTGGGCACACAGAAAGTCTGGGAAAGAACTGGGGGCAAAGGCAGGAAAGCTGGAAGACCTCTGTGCAATCTCATCCCCAGGGAGAATCTCCGCAGGCTTGGATGTATTTTTAATCTGTCCCATCAGCAATAACAAACACAGTCAGAAGAAGTAATAACAGGGATTTTGCTGCGTATGAACTTGTTATCATGAAATGTAATCTCTCGATCAAATTAGAGCTGTGTTCACATATTCTCTTCACTGACCTTGGTCTCATCAAGAGAAAAACATTTTCTTTCAAAGTTGGCCTGTCACAAGTGTGTCCTTTAATCAGCCTAAACATTTTGGCCTTATAACTACCTCTGTAATCTGTTGATGCCTTACTCTCTCCGAGTCAACAAGTAAGGTCAAAGCAACATGAGATGTTTTCTTTAACAAGAGATGTCCCATAAAAACCACAGTTGAGTCTGATTACTATCTTGTTACTTCTGTGCCCGAACCAAATACCAAGTCAGAAGAGTTGCATCCCATCCTGGATTTATCCCATTGTCTTAGATGGCCAAGAGTACCTCTTTCCTTCATACTCCTAACTGATGCGTAGCCAAGAACTGAAAAGCAACTGCTGTAGTTCACAGCAGGGCTGTGACTAGACCACAGTGTGGGACAGAGTGCTACCTCAATGTAGGTAATATGTTGGTGAAGTTTGTTAGATATCTTGGGTGGAAGACACTCACCATTCACTGAGAATTAACTCCTTAGACAATCAATTCAGAATGTCAAACATCCTCCATCCCACAGTGCCAGTGCTTAAGGGCTCACAAGGAGCTTACAGCTACTGCATCTGCTTGCTGGGGCAATATGATAAATGTCTGGGAGGATTCCTGAAGCTGATCAGACAATTCCGTGATGCAAGCTGGCCGAGTCTTTGTCCAGTGCTCCAGAAGACTTGTCCAAACCCACACAATGGAAGTTAAAGGGTAGAGGTACCAAATGACCCTGCTGTGTCCTTAATGTGCCAGCATGCATAATTCATCATCCTCAGATAACCTGCAGTCCTTCCACCCTTCTGGTGACTGTATCAGCATTTGCAATGCAAAGCACTCCTTTAATTTTATTTATTGAGGGACTGATTTGCACAGCAGGGCATCACTTTGTTTATTCTCTGCTATCGTTGTTACCTTTAATGAAGACAATGAAGAATTTTAAATAATAATTATAAAATATATCCCCCCAAGTTACCGTGGCAACAAGCTGGAGCTTTTTAACACTGCCACATATTCCATCTGTTTCTTTCTTTTAAATGACAAAACAGCTTCCTCCCATACCAGCATTGCATGGAGGAGAGGAGACTCTCAGGAGGAGGAAAACAGAAGTTCCAGCTAGCAAACAGCTCACTTTACTACCCTGAAGGAAAGCCTGTTTCTAGTCAAGAGTGGTTTCCTCCCACCAGTGCTGTCCAACAAGGTTTTCTCTACACAAAAAAAGGACACAGGTCTTTTAGCAGCCAAGCCTCCAGGACTTCATTCACTTTTTCAAGGAACAGTAGGTACAGTGGTGAATGTCTTCCTCCCTTATCTCCATCTGAAGCTTAATCAGACACTGTCAGCTGAATATCCTTCATCTTGGTGCAAGTCTAGGCTTACGTATGACACAGCGCAGTTTGGAAACAAAAGTGCATTCTTATGATACTGCAAGAGAGATGTCACAACAAGGTGCTTTCCAATAGATTTTTGGGATGCAGATTAAGGGTAAATAAAATATTATAAAAATGTCGTTTTTCTAGACTCAGTTTCCCCTAGTACTCTCCCATCCAGATTTCCTGGGCTGACTTTTTTCTCTTCCTCCTTTTTCTCAGACTCTGTTTTGAGGCTTACCCCAGCTCATCCCCATTCCCAGAAATTTCTTAGCTCTCTAAAATGAACTCTGGTTTTCTCTCTTGCCTTGTTGGCAGATAAACCCTCTCCCTCTAAAGACTGGCTGTCTGCCACTGTTCAGATGTATGTCACACCTGCCTCCTGCCTAGCATCTGACTCACAGATGGAACCATTTGTTGTACGAAGTCTCCATCTGCAAGATTTTGCTCTTACTTGTAAGGATGTAAAGCCAGAACAATTCTCCCAAATTTCCTGAAGATACTTTGTCTCTTATGCTTGCACTACGAACACCACAACTATGATCAAATGTTCCTCTTGGTTTCGCAACTGATGTTCCACAGAGAAACATCAATGGACAAAACTGAATGCTTGGAAAGAAAGCTGGGAAGTGACCTTACAAGCACAGCAAATATAAGCCTCATCCTCAGAAGCATCTTCAAAATCAAAGAGTTTGCACTTTCCCTTCCTTTCCAGCTTCCAGGGTTCGTTTTGGTTTCTGTGGGGCTTTTTTTCTCCTATTATCTAAATGTTTCTTTCAGTCTTCTGCCTTCCTTTTCAGTTGGCTTTGCTTTTTTCATCTTTTGTCCCAGTGTTTCTCCCAGAGTCCAATTTAATTACCCACTATTTTATTTTCAGGCAGGCTGTATAGTGTTTTGGGGTTTTGCCTCTTCTCATATCAATCTGTTTATTGGTTCTTTCTGTCCTTCCAAATAAACAGCAAATTGCAGCTGGAGATCAAAGGGAAGCTGGGAAGTGATCTGACAGTTCACCTACTGACATTGTAGCAACTCTAACCAAGCCTGAAATGAGAGGCAACGCGTGGCCAGGAGAGGTTAATGCCTTTTGCCTCTGCATATGTGGGTCCTGGCCACCGCCAGGCCTCATCTTGACCACTGCTAGTGGACACCAGATAAACCATCATGGTGGCAATCTCTACTTTAGAAAGATTCAGGGCTGAACAGCAGAGAATCGGGACAGTCAATAGCAAGGATGCACCTGCAGGAAAGCCTGGAGGTCACAGACCGAAGTAGTAGAAAGTGCTGTACCACTGAGTGAGGTTGCCCCAGGACATGAATAACAGGACATGCCCCCGGTAGTGGTGCTGGAGGGAAAACTGTGTAGTGGTTGCAGTGCAGAGAACTGTGACAGTAAAACTGGTCTGACTGGAGGATGAATAGGAAAGTCTGGGTATGGACACACAAGAAAGGACAGCAGAAGAGCTCTGAGAACAACAGAGGTTAATGGCACCAAAATCCAGAGGTCACCAGGATCGTGGCATATCTACAGGCAGTTTCCCAAGAAACCTGGAAAAAACTCTGAAAAAAATAAAGAACAAACTAAATATGGGTAGAACTTCTTTGTTTTGTTTTTGGTATTATAGCCCTGCAAAGTACTACTAGCCTTTCTCTGTCACACACAGACTGAGATGTTCCTTCTTTCCTTCTTTTCTCCTTATCTTCACGCATAAAAAGGAGACTCCTAGAAATGCTGTTAGCTTCCTGGAGGAAACAGACAGCTATGAGAGTGGCAGAGATGTTTGCCTGTAACCTGATGAGCCATGGAGCTAAGACTTGGGAGTTGTGGACCTTGTCTGCTGACCAGTAGAGTATGGGATGAATGGAAGAGAGCTCCTCCGTGAAGCGCTGGGCAATGGTGGAGAAGAAGCAGAAAGGTCGTGTGACCTTTTAAAACTGGGATAGAAGAACTACTAGAAGAGCAGCAGAAGATGGAAAAACCAGGCTTGTTTTGAGATACCTCGCCTTGGGATTTCTAAGGGCAATGTACAGTGTGTGAATGATAAACTACCAGAATTGTGGTTGATATCAACCTTTAGAGATGCTGTGTTAGAGTCTTTGAAGGGCAGAAGGGGAGAACAGATCAGTAACATCTTCTGTCATATCACACTCCTGAGCCTGGAGGGCTTGGGGCAGAAATGCCACCATCCTGCTTTGGCCTTGCTGTTTCACAGTTGTCCATTACTGGGGATTTTAACCTTCATCCTGAGGTGTCTCTTTGTGTCTAGTGCAATAAACAGGGCCCTGGAGCCAGATGGTCCCATTAGCAGTCCTGATGCTGGCAAGACAAGAGCATAGCACTTGGCACTTTACTACCTGCTCCTTTACATTGCTTATAACTGATAGTTGTGCTGCTAAAAAAAGGACAAATATGATAAATAACCATGGAAAATAAAAATCTATGTAGATGGATATTCTACTGTAAACCATATGTCTCTGTCCAGGACTACTGCACAGTTGTTACTGAAAACAGCAGGGTAATAAAAAGCAAGATTTCCTACATTTTCAGTGATGTTTTCCGCCCATGTGTAATATCAAGTGTTGAGACACTGGCCAGAATTTCAGCCCTGGAGGCCAGACAAAACCTTCTCACGTCACACCTTCTGGGATCCTTTGCTAAAAGGAGAAATCCATTGCTGCCGGCCAGTGCTTGCCTGGCACCAGGCCCTCCTCCTCCTTCTGGTGGTGAATCTGCACCTCCAAAAGAAGCCAGTTTTTCACTGCAATCCAGGTGATCATAAAGCTAGAGGTGTTGGCCCTTGACATTAGCTCTTCAAGGGCAAAAATCTTACTCAGAGAAAGAACACATGCACAATCTGAGGAAAATCCAGAGTACCAGTGCCAGCAGAGACTTAAATCCTCAGTTTTCCAGGATCCCTAGTGACAGAGTCAACCCATTAAATTACTTTCTTGTGCACTGATCAGGATGTCCTAAGGGCTTCTGGACATCCATCTCCCAAGCTCCACTCATGACTAGGCATACCAGTGCAAGTTCCCACAGAATAACTTGCCTTTGCTGTCTGAAAGCTAATCCAGCTAATTATTCACCTCAATTAGCATTCATACAGAGAGAATTTACCAGAGTAATTTCTGCTTTAACAATGCCCTGACCATCAACTTTCACTTATAGTCTATAAGAGACGTCATTTTCAAGCTTTCCATCTCTGTTGGCTCTCTGAATTCCTTGATTTATATCTTCTGCAGCAAAAACTTAAGAGGAGGAAAGCTAAAAGTGCTTAGCCAAGCAAGGACTGAGATCGATGAAATCAAGGGTTTGGTACTCCCAGGTGAGGAGCAAGACATCAGTAAACACAATGTGCTCCAAGTAAGAAGCAGTTCTATCCTGTTACCTGCATCCAGGGAGATATGGTGAGTGGGCAGTTAATTGTTGCCCCCAAACACAAACGTATTCTGCAACTGAAAATCAATAATTTTTTATCTTACAAATCTGAAATCCCAGGTAATATTGGTTTATTGCCCTGTCCCAAAGAGCACTATGAGTAGGGAATCCATAAAAATGGAAATAGTCAGAGTCATTTCCTCCTCTACCTGAGTAGACAGAATAAAGAGTCCTTCATCCCTTGGAGCTCTGGCTCTTGGGAACTGGAAAGCTGGAAAGATTAGCTTTTTACTAACAACTGTGGATGTTAGAGGAGTTTTCAGTTGGATTTCTGCCCCACTGGGTTGGTAGAAGTGAAGCATTACAGGAGAGAAGAGCATTTGCAATCCCTCCTTCCAAGCCTTATCATCTTTTCCTAGCTGTTATGATGAGCCAAAGGATTTGTTCCTCTACCTGTCTTCCCTGAGCTATTTTCCATAGTGGATTGAGAAAGGCTTAAATGTTACAGATGGCTGAAAATCTTGTGGCATCAGCATGAAATGGCTGTTTCTGTTCATGCTAATAGCCTGAAATGAACAGCAACAGCAGCAACATGCCATTGTGAGCCTTGCCCTGGCCCCTTCAGTGTCTATCAGCTGAAAAAAATGAACCAACGTACCTGGTAGCAAATACCACCCAAAGCTGATATGGCGCAAATTTGCCACTGTTTCTAAGACTGGTTTGGCTGCCTCAGTGATAGCAATGCACAGGTGACCCATCCAGAATGCACAGATCGAGAGACTTTCCAGCATTTTTAATGTGGGTTTTTCAGCAAAGATGAACCTAAGAGGCTGTTTAGGACTCTTGTGTTTTATGTGAACTTCCAAAACTTCTAGTTCTGTTTGAGACCTTTTGGATACCAGGTCCCATTAAGACAGCTCTCTACAATAGCTGGGAGCCCTCAGGTCAGTGTCACAAAGCCTTTTCTTCGCTGTATGGTTTGGGAGCAGCATTAAAAGTGACCAGCATCTGACTAACTGCTTTCTGCCTGTTAACCAAAGCAGCAGATGAATGTGCATCATCCTATACATCTGTACTTTTGCTTGGAAGGCTTCCCAACCTGTCCTTGTACAAGTCCTTGCTCATACATGGTCCCTCCATGACCTGCCTTTGTTTTCCCTACTTCTCCCTTTCACTAGAATGTAGCTGAATCTTGTAGGATGAAAAACCAGCACAGCAAGCTGATTTTCATCCTCACATCAAGGAAAAGCAGTAAATCCAGATTCTTGGTGCAAAAGCACCTGTAATCAAAAGCCATCACTGGAGCACTGGAGCCCTCTGCTCCCCATCCTGCTCCTCCATGCAAGAAAGGTATTTGCCAGCAGACATTCACACATGTATGTTACCTCTACAGCCTTCCCTGTAACGAAGTGTGTAAGGAGGAGATCAGCCACACCTGTGTTTGAATTGTTCATCTAACAACAAAAAGAGTGATCCTTTTAAAATAAAAATATTCTAATTAAAAAGAGATGCATTTGTTGGAGACAGATTTCAGGGTGTTTCTGAGCAGTTGAGCTTGGAAGGCTAAAATGATTAATGGACAGGACCTAAAACTCTGTTTCCATGTTTTTCTGCAGATATGTTTTTAACATCAACCACGATTATACCTTGGACCGGCACCCTAGGAAAGCAGATGGGTTTTCCTGGCATCAGGTTTCCTAAGCTTTTGACTGTTGGAGTCTACTGCATCCTATTGTAAGGGGAATGTATTTTGCAGTGCCATAACAGGATTCTGTCTATTTCCAAATATAGTGGTTCCCTCCTAATTCTCAGGCATGAGGTACTGCCAGGAATGGCTCAGCTTGACACCATTTTACTAAAATGGACATGTGAAAATAGCCTGATTTCTGCACTGAGATTCCAAGTCAGGAATTAATTGAGCCAAGACCAAATAAATAATTCCTTGTTTATTCCTCAGTAAGGTTTGCTGCTTTTGTCAGGCCATAACAGATCAGGGAGGAAAACTGCTCTCTCTGCCTCAAAGAAAATACTACTCATTGTTACAGAAAATTAATAAATGGCAGGACTCCTTTTCCTCCAGGAAAAGAATGTTCCCCTCTCCTTGTAATTTATACCAGTGTTTTGTAATTTCTGTCTCTTAACTACAAGTGGTTGGACTATCACTACTACTTTATAAAACATGGAAATTGTCATAACTTCCCTGGAATTTTCTCTCACCTCAGACCCCACAGCAGTTACCCAATGGGGAAGCTGTAAAGGTCACTGTTGGCTTTTGGGGCAAATGCAGGGACATTGTGCCTGGAAGAACTGAGCTTGAGAGATGAACCTGTAAGTTTCCATGCGGAAGCATGGAAGAGTTAGTGGATTAGAGGGTGTTCTAAAGAACACCATTGCCTCACTTGAAGCCATGAGATCTAAACCACAATCTCCTTCTGAAGCTCTCCTTTCCTCTATCATGCTGGCAGCAGGACCTGCTGGTACCCACAGCCCTCTGCCTTTATAGGCACTTTTGAAAAGCTCCTTATCTTGTTGTTCAGGCTCTGATCACCAGGAAGTTTGCTCTTGGCTTTACATCTCAGGTGAGTGCAAGGACATCCCCTAGCAATGAGAGCATTGCTTCTGCACAGTGAATCCTGAAAGGAGAGTTTTCCACAGGGCTCGACCTCCTCAGTTGCAGGCTTCTCTCTGGCAGCTGAGGGCACTCTCCATGGTCTCTGTACAGCAGGACAGACGATATGCAGCTCAGGAGCCCGGCTTGTGTCCCACCAGGGGAGGCGCATGCACTGCTAACACCCACCTCTGGCAGGGCAGTAGCCCGTGGTCATGTGCTTCAAGTTGCTACACTATGGGGGCACTGCCAAGATGCCTTCTTGGCTAAGATCGCTTTTAGGAACAGGTTAATTAGAGGGGCAGCTGTGAGGACACACAGCAGTCCTGCTGCAGCAAGGGAGGTGCCCAGGCCGTCTCTCCCTGCTCAGGGCTGCTCAAGGTGCTCGTCTGCTTGGTGAGACACGGGGCTGCATCACAGTTCTGCTCCGTGCCTCTGCTACCCCCCTGCCCATGACACGTGTCTACTGTTACTGCAGAGAGCTTTTACCTTAGTATTTTACATTTCTATACAGCTTTTCATTTTAACATTGTTTTGTGATCAACTGGCCCCTTCCATCACAGTGTTAAGCACCACTGAAAAATTAATAATTGGTAGCATCTTCCAATAGAGCCTAATTTTCCTCCAGCCTTGAGATGAAAAACTTGTGGACAAGAAAAAGTGGCTGTTTGGTGGTGTCCACTAAAATTATGCAAGAATATAGGACAAAAAGCAAAGTGAAAAGCTGCACTAATCTGAAGTGTTGGGGAGATTTAAAAACCATATAATTAGACAGGCATCAATGTGGCCAGGAAAACCCTGGTTTGTGCCTCACTCTCTTTAGAAAAGACCTGAATTTTGTGCGTGCAGCAAATAAAGGATTTACCAGAATATTAACAACATCCCCATTCCTATATTGGGTACAAATATAAGGTTCAAATAGGCACCCTTGGTACAAATAGAAAGGTATTGCTGTCCACCCACGGTCTGTCGCCTTTGCTACTTAAAGACCTCAAGCACTTTGCATTTTGCCAGCCACTTGGAATATATATACTAGCTATAAAATGATACTTAAAGAGTTCCTGCACTTTGTACAAATGGCTATTTATGACCTGCCATCAATGCTGTTCTAGGGAGAGGCATGGGGAGGGGGGATTGATGGAGCACTGAGCCCAATCCATCAGTCACTTCGCTACAAACTCTAAACAGATTTTAATTGTGAGGCCAGATTTACTCCAGCCATCTGTATACGAAACGCGTCTCCACACCGAAATAGAGAAATACTTTATCCTGAACGTTCTTTTGCAATGTATATATTGTATCAATGTCAATAAAATATTTGTCACAGCAAAAATGTAAGCCTGTCTGCTGTGTAACAGAGAGCCCCAGTGGAAGGCAACACTCCCAGATTTAATGCTGACTAAACTTCTCAGTTTCACGGGAAATTAATGGGGCTGGGGAAGAGCCTTGCAATTAGAGGAGCAGGGCTACAAATTCTTGCCTTGCTGTTGGCTTGCTTTATTGGAAAGATCTCAGTTCTCAGAGCAGTACTGGGCTGATGGCTGGAATTGCTGGGAGCTTTTATTTCTCCTCAAAGCAATAAAAATAAAGCCAGTGGCATAACAAGCTTACCTATGCCTCCCTCCCCTGCTTTGCCAGAGCACCCCAGGTTGTTCCCCACCCAGAGCAGTGGATTTACGCCCCACAACCCCTTTAAACTATGGCATCACTGCTGAGACTGCCAACATGGGAGCCAATTAGGTGGTGCTGCAAAGATGTGGATGCCTGTGGTGTGATATCTATTGGCACATCTCAAATATCCCCTGAACTGCTGTAAGTGGTAGCAGCTTTTAATCATTGCTGAGCTTGACTCAGTTCAGACCATTTCCTTGAGCTATCCAGTCCTTTTGTCCACCTCACTTCCATGACGATTAAAACTCTGTTTACTGTAAGAAGGCAGTATCTTCTTTAAATGTTATTCCTTTCCTCATTGCTAGCCAAAATACAATTGCTTCTGAAGATCCTTGGGTTATGTGGCTTCCCCCTTTCCTGTAGTAGACTCAGTCTGTCACCTCAGATCTCTGGGCAGCTCAGCAGAGTCCTCAAGCCTTGGTATCCAGTCCTGCCACTGCTCAACTCTCTCTGGCACTCGGAGAGGCACTGCATTACACCCTCCTTTCTGCATTGCCATAGAAGGGCTCTCCCTGCCACTCACAGATATGTTTTAACCAGGCAGAACAGTTCTCCTTTGCAATTCCTAATCCATCTGTTAATAATACAGACAAAAAGTGACCAGTACAGCCTGAAAGGTTGGTCTCTGGAACTCCTAAAAGCACTGTGCATGTAAGAAACATTTCCTCCAGAATCAAGTGACCATTGCATGCAGGTGTCATCCTTACTTTCTGTGAAGGTGCAAACCCTACCAGCCCCATTGCATCCATATTTGTATTTTTGTCCTGTGACACTGTGGGTACCACTCACTCATTTATTGTGATTTTAGGTTATTCACACAGCTCATGGCACAGGGCTCCAGTCTAATTAACCTGAATGGATGCTGGCATGCTAAGCATTGCGTACTCAGATTTATAGAGGACCTCTCAAAAGCTTATCCTTGCAAGGCTTTTCAAAATCCAATTTGCTTTTCACATTCTGCTGTTTCCTTGTTCCTTGGCATTTCTCTCTGATGGACAATGGAAACAGACATCTGACTTTCTTCAGTTTCTAGTCAGGTTTACTCTGAATTTTGTGCGCTAACAGAGTAACATTTGTGTTGCAAGTTCCAAAAGGGGATTTTTCCTTGTTTTTAAGAACATTTCTTGCATGGGAAAATTGTAATGAATTGCTGTGTGATATTTTTATTGGTCTGTGTTATTTATGGGGCAAGCTTATTTCCAGCAAAAGCTGGACTGAGAGTTAAGCTCTAGCCTTGGAGCTTCCCTCAAAATGGTGGCCCCTGGGCCACAGTTACTGAATCTAAAACATTCTTCACAGGCTTTCTGTGTGCATGAAGGGAAGAATAGGTATTGACAGCCTCTTATCTCCACTTCTGGTCAGCTATGCTTGGTATCACGGCAGCTAATTCTCAAATCACGAGATGAACTTCCGTGCCATGTGATTCAGAGAAATCTGCCAAGGAAAAAAATAATAGGTCAATGTCAGTCCTTCTGCGTTAACCTGGCGATGTTCGTTGCACAGGCATGAGCCTCGTCTCCCGGGTGATATTGAACAACCCAGGAACGATTCCAAACTCCTCAGGCTTTGCTCTTGCTAGCCTGGCAGCACATGTCACCCTTCTCCCATTAGTGGTGAAGTGAGACATGGAGTATATGGATTCAAAGATGGGAAGGAATCCCAGTGAGGCAGGCAATAGTTTGGCAGTTAAATTTACCATCAAAACCACTCTAATGTATTCTAGAGGCACTTTAAGTGCACTGCATTAAACACAACTGGTAATACAAAAACAGAGCAGAAATATGTCTTTGATTTCCTTGCCTGTTTTTTATTGCTCTAGTGTGTGCTCTGTAAACCACGTGAGCATTTGCATCCAAGATAAGGCATTAAATGACAGTGAAATTCAGTGGGCAATGTTCCTGCCTTTAGGCAGCAGCATTGAAGGTCTGTATTTTCCTTCAAGCTCATACCTGCTGGTAGGAAAGCAGGAAAAGGCTGGAGGGGTAAGCTGCTTTTTGGACCAAGCATTAAACGGAGAAAGATTGGGAGATGCAACAGGGTGAAAATGAGGATGCACATCACTCATTCCAGAAACATTATAGCAGAGTATGTACATCTGACACATAACAAAACTTATTAAAATGACAGTACAAAGTCAAACACTGAAAAATTAGGAAAAGGCAGGGATCTTCAGGCAACCATTAGTTTGCTCCCTTATGCATTAACTACGTGGCTACACACTGTTTTCCCTGCAGGGCCCTGTTTCATTCACTGCACAAGGTAGGCAGCACAAACTTAATAAATAGCATTTCAGTATTTCCTTTCTCCTTGGTGCTCGCTCTGCTGCCTTCACGGTTGGGTTCCTCATCTCCTGTGCCCCTTTCTGCTTTCTCGGTCCCTGTGCTTCCAGCCATACTCCCCTCCCTTGCTGGTGTTCCAGTCCAGATCCCCTCCACAGGCGCAACACCGAGTCTTGCTGCCCCTTCCCATCAGTGGCTCCAAAACATCCTGTCACATTTGTCTCTGCCCCACTCCATCCTCTTCAACTCATATCCCAGGGCTGCCGCTGTCTCTGTGGGGTCCTACCGTTATCTCCCCATCCACACAACCTTGGTCACTGAGGACTGGCCTCTCATATGACCCTGACCCGTGCAAGCCCCATCAACCCCAAGGGAAGGACCAAGGAGCCAGCACTGCATGCAGGGGCTGCAAGGGTTGGACTGTGACACAGAGAGACGTCCTGCAGAGGGTTTGCGTGCCAGCCTGGGACCAGGGCTCTGCAATACAGGCAGATCCCCAGCTCTCATCAGCCTCGGAAGGTTTAAATCACCCGGAGGGTTCAGCAGCTGATGTCCCTCCTGCAGGCTGTGAGCCCGGGCTCCGTCTGATCAGATGCAGAGGTGTCCGTCTGAGCTCATCATCTGATGAGCCTTTTGTCGTCAAGGCAGAGAAAACACAGCGGTCCTGGGGCATGATTCATCCTAAGCAGGCACTTAATATAGGTCAGTCAGAATGTTTCCTAGGAGTGCCACTGGCTGTAAACAGAAATAGAGCCTGCAAAGCTGTGCAAGTCGAATGCCACACTGATGGCCAGGAGGGGGAGATCACACAGTCACCTAGACACGGTCTCAGCCTCCATAATCTCAGTCCCAGCCTGACTCCCTGATCCCACGTCCCTCACTCAGATCATTTTCCAGGCCCAGTCCCTTTGCTCGTTGTGTCTCAGTCTTTCACCCTTCTCCAAATCCCAGACTGGTTTCCCTCTCTCCCTCTTGCTCTTACCAGTTCCCAGGTGAAGTTCCAAACCTCACCACGTTCCTGTGAAAACCTGCTGCCCCAGCAGCTGCTAAAAGCTGGCTCCACGTGGCTACAGACCTTGTACAGCAAATTCTGCATAGCCTGAGGCATCAAACATGCCCAGGACAGACAGACTCTTGGGGGAACACTGCTTCTACAATCCAAGTAATTTCCAGTAGGCATGTGGAAATCACAGTTTTTGGGGACCACATTTGGGGCAGGTTCCTAGAGAGAATAAAGGTGCATTCCTGACTCAGAGGTTACCCAAGTGCTCAATTTCAAGTCTTATTTCCACAGCATACTGGATACAGAACATTTAAAGAAAAAGGTCATCTTCATTTTTTAATGTGTACAAAGGCATAATTTTTTTTTCTGGCTTCATTCTTGAAAACTGTCACATCATTTTGGATGTAACAAATACTTCCCAAAAAGGAAGACTGAGTAACCATGAAAAATCTCTGCCCAGAAATGGTCTTACATATCGAAAAGTAAGATCTTATGATGGGAAGTGCTGGACAAGCTTAATTATATGTGAGTCTAACAACCTGCATGTAAAGATGAGGCACTGTCAGGAACTGATGTGTCAAAAGAAAAAATGTTAGAATAAATGCACTACATTCAAGAGCTGTAAATCACCACTCTCTGATGGCCCAGGTTAAAAAATTCTGAAGGCATCTAAGAAAGAAATTTTGAAGGAAAATACATAATCTCTCAATAAAATTAGCTAGCTGAAAGAGAGCAAACACCAAGTCTACCATTTTCAGACACACTAGGGTTACTCATCCCATGCAAATCAATACATCTTACTCTGATAAACAAGTTTTGTAATGAAAATTTAAAACATAATTACAGTGCCACTGATTGAGATACGTTAAGGTCTAACAAGCAAATTTTCAACACAGGAAAATCATGTTTCATTGGTCGATTGGACTTTGGATAAAAAGGTAATGGAGAATTGGTTGCTACAGGCTACTGGATTCCTACAGAACCTTTGACAAAGTCTTTCTTAAGACAGAATTGCATAAATTAAGTAGCCAGAGGCAAAGAAACATCATAAAGTAGAGCAAGGCTGCAAAGCAAAAGAAAATCACGAGGAACAAATGACCAATTTTCATTATGGTAAAACACCATTAGTGAGATACAATAAGTTTTAGTACCAGGGGATTGTACTATTTAACATAGTCTTTGGTGCTTTTGAAATGTGAAAAAACCAGCAGCAAAATGAGCTGATGAAGTCCCTTCATCTAGCCAAGGCTTTGTAAGTCTGTGGGGGTTGCCAGGTGCCTGGGCTTCTCAAACCTCCAGCGGGCCACCACTGAACTACCAAGCCAGAACTTGGGTCTATAAACCTCGCTTAACACTGTATTTGCCTGCACTGCTTTCACAAGACTGCAGCTGCTATGTTGCATCTTTCCAACTTTAATTCACAGCACAGCTGGTCTTCAAACAAATGCTCCTTTAAAAATCACGGATATTACTTATGAAGCATAACCTTCCCTCCTGGGAAGCTCTCAAGCACAGCCCATGCCATACTTGCTTTGGACCTTGAGAATCAGCATTTGTACAACAAGGGTCTGTTCCTGGAAACCTTTGCTTTAAACTCTGTGAAATTTCAACCCCATTTTTAAATCGCATTGCATCATGTACATTTATAGCATTATAAAAATTAAAATAGTCTTTTTACGACAACCAGTCCACTCCAATCAAGGGTCGAGCCAACCCAGGTCCTTTGTCCCGGCACATTTGCATAGAAGACTCCTTAAACGCCCTGCAGGGTCAGCCAAACTGAAGCCACTTGCTCTGGAGGGTGGCTGCTTTAGTGCTTCACCCAGCTCTGCCTTTGAAGTCTTTGCTCAGAGCTGCTGAGGAGAAGGCACCTTTAATCCCAGAAGCTGGGCATGCATCCATCGATCACAGCTCCCATTCTCTTGGGCATGACCCCACTTTTTGTTTTGGCATGAACAAATCTCCCAGATGGTGCATATAGCGGGTAATAAATGTGTCTTGTGCTCCCAGGTATGCTTCATTACTGCGGGTGGGGAGCCAACGAGGACATGCTGTTTCTTGTGGCCTCGGAAATAATTCTCTCTTGGGATTTTACTCTCTCCTCTGATACATAGGAATAGCAACACTCAGGAACTTTCAAAAGCTCTCCACCCACAGCAGCTCCTCCCAACACTGCAAAGAGGAATGTGGGAAAGGAATGGAGGAAGAAGAGGCAACATAAACTTATCAGGAAGCAGAGTCAGAAATGGGAAGCATTACTAAGCCTTCACCTGAAATTCAATACTCAAAACGGTCAGGCTAGTTAGGAGGCTGTAGTTCTGTGACAAAGTTTGGAGAGTGTTTTGGAAAGAGCTGGACAGGGCCCAGCTTGGTGTCTCTGCTGTACGAAGGCAATATGCTCTGTGGCTATTCACCTCTGGGCAGTGCCAGCCATTGGGGTGGACGCTGCCCATGCTCTCGAATAGGCTGTGTGTTTCAGAGGTGCTCCTTTCTCCTCTCTGTGTAGTCATTTCCTTCTCTGCATCTGTGTCAGATGCTCAGCTGGAGATAATGGGCATCTTAGTCAACTGTGTGAGACAGCCTTCACCTCCTTTCCCCCTCTACCACTCTTCCAGACCATACAAGCCACCTCTTGTCTGTACAATCCGATACTTGAGCTTAGTTTCCCATATGGAATTCATGTTTTCGATGTTTGACTTCCACAGGGGCCCTTCCCCAAGACCCTCTTAAGAAGTGAACAATAATCTAGATTTCTTCCTATTCTTAGCACAAAAAACAAATGAAAATATTTACTGTTCCTTCAGCTATTTACAAAGGCAGGTGGACATTCCCACAACAGAGAGGGCAGGAAGCAGTGAAAACTGTACTTCAGGGCTCCTAAATAAAAGCAGCTCCACAGAGCAGCCAGCCAAGCTGAGCTCGAGCACCACTCCCCTGCCCCCCTTTCACTTCTCACACTTTTCTCCAAGTCCCCAGCTGCAAAGAAGAAAAGCAACAAATCTTCAAAGGTCAAACGCTGGTGCTGGCTTGCTGGGGTGGGAGAGTTTGGTGTCTGATGTCAGTGTGGGGCTGTTTTCCCTAGTGCCCATGTCAGTATGACAGACTGTTTTGAGGATGACAACTCAGAAGTAGGATAAATATTTGGGGTCTGAGTTGGACGGCAGCTGTCTAACAGATTGAAAAAATCTAAGAGGACAGTCGTGGGCCTGGCAGCAGGGGACCAGCCCTCTGCTTAATGTCTTCCCATATAGGCTAGAAAGAAAGCCCTCCCCTCCTGTCCCTCTATCTGACTGCTTCAGAGACAGGGGAAAGGGGTTTTTTGAAGCTCCTCTTGCAGAAGAGCATCCCTCACAGCAAGGAAAACACGGTCAAAAGCAAGGCAGCTCTGGGGCATGGTGCACTCAGGTCTCCCTGAAGTGATGTGCTGAAGTTACTGGCCTAAATGTGCACAGTTTAAAAAAAACCCCTCAGCTGCCTTAAAGAGGGTCAGCCCACAGAAAATAATAAAACTTTTGCTTTTGTGCCATGAGTTTTGTGCTAGAGAGTCTGTATTGGGGGTCACATGTGCGCCTGTCTCGTACCTGCTGTTAAAAGGGAAGGTCCTGGGGAGAAGAAAGAAGCAGGCCTTTTTCCCTCACACAAAACTGGATACTGCTGGCTAAATTCCACTGTCATTTGCATGGAAAGGGGGGTGATAGGGACTGCTGCAGCCTCCCATGTTGACCCAGCATGGACACGTGTGTCATGCAGCTGACGGAGCACATCAGGATACCTCTAGTCCCTTGGCAGTCAAGGCTAGGCAGGGCATCTGCACTTAGACCCAGGGTGGAATTGTGCCTGGCCATCAGCACACACATTGAGGTGTTTTGGTTCTGTGCCTAAACCATCTCTGGGGGAAGGGAGATGTTTCAAACATGCCTTCTTGCCCCAGACAAGGGGTTATATCAATGCATCTATCGACATAAGCAGTTTAGACTGTTAGAAACTGAGGGCAATTCCCATCAATTTTCTTTTTTCTTCTTTGCACTGAAAAAAACCCTGAGGACTGAGAATAATTTTGGAAAATTTTCCTTATCGGATTTTCTGAGAGAAGTTCGTAAGTTGGTGAGGCACTGGAACAAGTTGTGGATGTTTCATCCCCGGCAGTGTTCAAGGCCAGGCTGGATGGGGCTTTGAGCTACCTGGTCTTGTGGGAGGTGTCCCTGCCCATGGCAGGCGGGTTGGAACTAGATGATCTTGAAGGTCCCTTCCAACCAGAATCATACTATGATTCTACAATGTTTGTGGGGAAACCCAACAGGTAACGCAAAATTACTCTGATGCCCTAATGGGACAGATTTTGGGGCCCAACACAGCGTCAGGTAAAGATCAAGAGCAGCAGTCATTTGACTTTCTTGACAGTTTCATGAGTCCCAATTAGCAACCTTAGGCATCTTTGTAGTAGTGCATCTTTCCTATTAGGGGTCGGCTTTCACCTCATCCTTCTGTAAGTAATACCCCAGGGGAATCAAAATAAAGGTCCAAGATAGGCTCTGTCAAGCTGTGTTCCCTTCAGCTAAGCTATCAGAGTTCAGCTCCACAACACAGCCACATACAGCAGGTTTAGTTGGGCAAAAGGTACTGAGTGTGAAGCTGACAGAAGGTTTATCCTTTTACACCATTCTGTCAAGGATTTTCTCTATTGGAATTCCTCTTCAATAGGAATTGTTTCAATTCAGACCCTTAGGAATAGTCTATGCATAATTTTTCATACTGACTTAATGATATTAGCTTCAAAGCCAATGTAATTAAAGTAGAATTCCCTCCTCCTCCACAGTCACACTTTAACTGGTATAAAGGGACTTATAATGGTATGGTTTACATGAAAATTAACTGCAATAATTTTTCCATCTCTGCACACCTGTATCACATGCTAACAGCTGCAGCATCACAAGGGGATGAACTGGGTATGAAATACTGAAACACTTCTGACAAATTTAAATATGCTCAAGCTTAGGCAGGTGATACTAACAAGGCAGACCACCTCACACACTGGTCTTGCACTTAGTGGGACAGACTGAGAGCCAGCATCTGTGGGTTTGAGGAAAAGGAATCTAGAAGAGTCTGATTTGGGATACTCTGTCAAGAAAGTCCCAAAAGAAAGGGAAACTTACAGCTTCTGGTCTCACACCAGCATGAATCAAGATCCCCACTCCTGATGGCAGAGAACAACGTGTCACTTTCAATTACTGCCTCTCACTATCTCCTCCTACACATGGTTCTGTCAAGTCTCACAACTCCTTGTTTGGATACTGAAGTTTGCAGCCATCCTTCCACCCTCTCCACCCTGCTTTTCCATCTCCCAACTCCAGGTCTCCTTCTAAAGCAATCAGAGGCATCCCACATCAGGTAACCACTTCTAAGTCACCACAGTCATCTTTCCTGCACAGATGCCAAACAAAGCGCAACATAATTTCACATTTGTCACTTCCCAGACTCCTTCCCAGTCTCCCTGATTTGTGATTTCTATTTCAGGAGCTCTGCAAAGGAACTCCACTGATTAATCCTCCATCTATGAACTAAAAGCAGCTGTAATCCCAGGGCATGGGGGAGGGACCCTTAAACATTCCTGGTGGAAAGAGGCAGTATTAATTCTGGCATGGGAACGGTACTTAGTTTGCCTGCAGAATGACTTAATTTGTTTCTTAATGGACACAATGCTTTGCTGATAAAAGCCCTAAAGTGCCTTTAAAAAAAAAAAATTAAGAAAGTGATTATTCATTCTTTACCCATTGGAGATTTCATTTGTAATGTTTATGCTCCATCCTAGAAAGCAGAAAGGGTTATGCTCTGGATGGAAAATTAACATATATGCAGGCTCAAGTACTTTGTTAACTTTGAAAGGGAAGGGAGGAGCCCACCATCAAAGAAATGCTGAGAGCAGCTCCTTGTAAGGATTACTGTCCAGCCAGAGTTTTAGAACAGGGCAGGAGGGATGCCTAGACATCCAGGGAAATGTTTTACCTACGATCTTGTGTGTTATAGGATGAAGAGATCAGACAGTAAACCCAGTCTCTAAATTTCCCTAAACTGCATAGTAAGGCAAGTCAGTTCTGCCCTGCATCTGGGACCAAACACCACTCCCCAGGCAGAAAGGGTTATCAGCCACTTGGCTCTTTCTTCTGATGCAGCCTTCAGGTGACATCATTTTCTTACAATTGCTGATGTCTCAGCAAAATGGAGGAGGAGGAACGGTAGATCCTAGAGATGGGAATAAGGAAGAGCTTTTTAGATGATATATATGACATCAGAATATCAACCAAATATTCAGAAACTGAAAATCAGATCCCTGCCCAGCTCTGGATCCTGGCCCAGCGCTTTGTTTCGGCCACTTCTGCAGGCTGAATTTGTGCTACTGACCACTGCCAGGCAGTCTAGCTCTGAGAAAGACAAACCATTTGTTTAATTGAACATGGCAAGTCCTGTGTTCTGTAATGCATGATGCATTTCCAGGGACCCCAGGCTTTCATCTTAAGCCCAACAGCCAGGTTTTGGTACCCAGGATAAAGTGCTGGGGCTCCTGCTTGTACTCTTTGCCACATTTGCCTGGAGTTGCTGGGTGGGTGCCAGACCCAGCGCTGCCATTTTTTCACGTCTCCATGGCAGGCAAAGTCTTTCTGGCATGCCCTCAGTATGTGGTGTGTGCTGGGTATGGTGCTGCAGCAGGGTTGCTCATGTTTCCTGTCAAGGTTAGTGGATCACCCACTCTGACCCCCTCAGGTCTGCGATCCCTTGTGCAGTTATGCCCATGCTGGACTTCTTGGAGGTGCATGACTGACAGGACACCATCACTTCGTATGCCTGGAAGCCTCTTCCAGGAAGGAGGGGAAAGCAACCCGTCCTCTGAGCTTTATCCCTCTCTCCAGGACAGGGACAGCAGGCTGGGTTGGAAATAGAGAACTTGGAGGTCAGTCTCCCCACAGCAATAAGCTTCCTCCCTGTCCAGGAGATGAGGATGGAGCAACAGAGCTTCTGGAGGCCAGACTAAAGTAGATGAGAAACCAAAGTAAAACATTTGAGCTGACAGAGAAATGATGATCCAGGAGCATCCATGGAATGAGGAAAGATCTTACAGAGATCAGTGCTATAAGAGCAATAAAGCGAAAGAACGTTACTAGTACTCAAAATAAAGCTCCTTGAGTCATACTGCATTAGCCCATGCAGGAGAAAAACACCCTATGTAATGAACAGAGCAATTACGTACAGAAATCCTGGGCCAAAGCTGAAAGAGGGGGAAAGTGCACAGGAGTCTCTGTTTTAGTGTCACTCTGTCATAAGCACTCACCAAGGTACAAATATCAGTGAAAGCTGTGTATCATCCTGCCCTGGTGAGCACAAAGGGCACCCTCGTGTCTGGAGAAAGAGACAGGGATGTGGCACCAGATCCAGCTGACACTGAAAATTCCTTGACATTGAGAAAATCTAGGTTGAAGTCAGCAGGAAGCCCTGTGCTCTCTTGGGCTTCCCTTCCTCTTGCCTAGCAAGTAAAAATATCGGTACTTGTTCAAACAGGAGCAACTAGGGAAATCCCATTCCTAAATGCACGGGGTTTTTACACTTAACATCTAGCCCAATTCTGATCTCACTTTTAGAGGCATCAAGGCTGCATTAACATCATCCGAGCAACTTCAGACTTAGAGTGGTGTAACCACAATCAGAATCAGGCCTTCAATAATTTCTGGCATGAGAGTCTGTTGCCCTCCCCCTGTTCCTCCCATTATTTTCTGTGGTCTATAAGATAATTCACTAAAAATATTACTATGTGCTGTTTGTACCGCCTGCCTCTTCAAGGTGTTCCTATGCCGTCATCTCTTCCCCACTCCAATCTGTGGAAATTTCATAAATCACTGCAGGTTACACTCACCTGCCATGGGGACATGCATCACCTAAATACCCTCTTCACAAACTGGCTTTCACCTCAAGGACATAAGAAAAGATGCTCCTGCTGGCTCGTCTGCTTCTTGCCTCGCAGAGGATGTGTGAGGAAAACTCCAAACGCAGCAGTATATTGATCTAAATTAAACACACAGACACAATCTAATTGCACTGACAGGAAACTGGTGTTTAAAGGCAGAAAATTAAAGCTGTTAATATAATAATGAACAGTTGTGCTTACTGTCTGTGCCTCTGACATTTCATATTGTCATCTCACCAGCTAATCACCACCTCTCCCTCTTCTGTGGGAGTTAAAATGTTTTCATCCATTCACCCAACAAGGTAGCTCTCCAGTTCTTTGACAGTTACTAATATATCCTACCTGCTAATGAGCCACCAAGCTGGAGCGGCACAGGTGATGGAATAACAGCCACCCTCGCTCCACAGTAACCCTGGTCAGGTCAGGCACAGCACACTATAAGCCTCCTGGCTGCTTGCCTTGATCCCTCAGATGACAGCAGTGCCCCAGCAGCCCCACTCACCCCTTGGTGCTGATGAGGGTACATCAGGAGCAGCTCTGTGTGAACAGTATTGCCAGGCTGCTGCAGGAGCAGGGGAGAGCCACTGCCTTTGGCCAGGGAGGTCCCTCCCCAGCTCAGGGCTGGAAAGTCAGACCCTGGCCATGGATGTGAACCCCAGCTCAAACAGCTGCACCATCCATGGCTTTGCAAGGGACCTGGCAGATCTGCCCATGCAGCTGTTCCCAGAGGTTTTTGAGGCACTGCACTTGTCACTGGTCCTGGCTGTTACAGTAATTTGGCTCCCCTTATTTCCAGCCAAGGGCTGTGAAGACTTAGCCTGCAGCCAGTGAGGCTGCTGGGCTGGGCCACTTCAAAGGGTCTCTGCAAGTTTACTGGCCAGCTGCCACCTGCCTGCTCTCCCAGAATCAGGGACATGAGCACCGCAGCTCGGTGGGTTTTTTCGCCTGGGGAACTGTGCTCACTGCTAAGTAAATATCTCTGCTCCACAGAGTGTGACCCTGGTGGGGGGCAGGAGGACAGACCTGCCTGCGAGTCAGCAGCTGGACTGGGAAATGGACCCTTGCCCTAGCCTCCGTTATTGCCAGTTCCCATTTCCAACAGCAGAAGAGGTAGAAGGGGAATGAGGCTCATCTGCCTTTAAAGACAACCTGCAAGCTGATTTCCTTCAATGATTTTCCAATAAACTTGGCTACATCGGTTGAGTGGATTCTTGACAGCCTCAGCATAACAGAAAGGGCACCACATTCTCCTACAGTGGCCCCCACAAGGGCTGCACAAGCTGAAAGCCTGCAGAATAAATGTTACATTACCCAGGCCAAATCCTGCTTTGTGCTGCTCGCCAGTTATGTCCTAGGTGATGAGTAATTACCTCGTTAATGGTAGAGAGATGAGCTTGGAGTTGCCAAAGTGATTGGACCTATGGCTACAGATCAGCATGGCTGGGAGACACCTTGTGCTTTCATGGCCAGTGTGTAGAGAGTCCCGCATCCAACAGGGAAGGAACAAATCCAGAGAAATATGGGTATTTCCATAATCCATATTCATGCATATTTTTTTATTTTTGTCCTATTCCATTAGTTGGACACATTAATTTTTGACAGCAAGGAGTTCCTACAGACCTGGAGCTATGTATTACACAAAAATAATTTCCTAGCTTTTTATGAACAGCTTTTCAATATAATGAATCATCTCTGAGAAAGAAAGTAATTAGGAGCCTCTGGTACACCTTGTCTAACCCATCTATTGTTTTACTCTGGTCTACCATGTCTTTATTATTTATCTCCTATGTTTGATAAAAAAAATCCAGTATTTTCCACCCTTCTTCTGCCTGACTGCCAGTTCTTTTTACTTCTCCTACACCTTTTGCGGACAGATCTCCAGGGCAGAGTATAATATTGCAGGTAAAAGCAAGCCATCTAGCAATATCTTGGCATTGCCACATAGTTGATCTCCTCTCACATTTCCAGCTGTTCTTTGCCTTGCTTCACCACTTTCCTGCGTACTGGAGGGGTTTCATGGAGTTCTCTGCACTGGAAAGCTCATTTTTCCTTCCCTTAAGTGAAGGCACAGCAATGTCACTGAACAGTTTAAATTACCTCTCCTTGCTCCTCGCCCATGATGGCCCCCAAATCTTTAGGAAACAGATTATTGGCTTTTTTTTGGTTAGCGGTTTTCCATCCTCTGCATTTCTGTCCATGTGCCACATTCTCTGTCAGCTCCCTCTGTTTATGGACTGCATGAATTGCCCCCCAGTCCCTCAGTCAGCCCCACGTACGCAGACGCACACCAGCTGCTGGGAGCAGTGCTAGATGAAGATGAATGCAGTCCTTTCTCCTGAAATTTGCCCTAAACCTTCCACTGAGGAGCTACAGGAAATCAGCCTCCAAGCCCAGGCCTTCTACTAGCAGGGACATGAAGAACAAAATAAATCTTCATTCGCCCAAGATGGAAGTACTCATGGGTGACATTCAAGTTCCTGTTGGGAACAACAAGGCAGTCGGGAAGCCCCAGCTGCTGTGCAGCTTTCCCAGGTTCATTCCAGTGCTTGGGTTGATTAAACCCAGAGGACAGTCAGGAAAGGCTACCGAGCAAGCAGGGACAGCAGAACTCCTCTTTCAGAGGGAGGGTAAGGACAGCAAGGCAAAGTGGAGGGAGTCTGTCCTGCACAGCAGACCCAACTCCAGCACCCTCACCACCACACCGCAGAGCATTAGTGCATTAGTCCCTGAGGATTGCTGCCAGTGACGGGATTGTTCAGTGGAGATGCGTCACTTCTGGGCAGCCGTGGCCACTGGCAGCACGTGTTAGTCAGCAGAGATGGAAGTGGTGATGGGGGCGATCAGAAAAGCCAAGATGTGATCAGCTCTAGCACTGAATCAGCATTTTCCCTGGCCTGGCCTTGCCCACACGGAACAGAGAGTGGACACTGGATGCAAATCATGGCTACTGCACCTGCCTTTCCCATTGGAAGTGAGCCCACCAACATCCTCCTACACATGGATCCCATCCTCTGACAGGTAGGTAGCATCCAGGCTTACCCTGCAATTTGTCACTCAGAGGTCTCTTCTGGGGCACTCTGCTCCTTATTTGGCCCACAGCACAACCAACAGGAATGCAAAGAAGGATGTAATTTCTCATTGCCCAGGCAATGAAAGTATCTTTCCTCGTTTTATAGGCACCCGCCGACAGGCTTTAAAAATAGGAGACCCAATTTCCATTTTCATGGTGTTCCCTTATAACATAAAGGAGCTTTAAATTGGAATGATCTATATTCATCTCATGGTTTCTTTCCACTACCATAGTGCTGTAAAACTTGTTGTAGTGTAAAAGAGAATCAGGTCCAAAGTGTTCCCCTACAGTACAGAACAGCACTGGTCCAAGTCTTTGAGCAAGGCACCTGGAAAGAGGGAGACAAAGAGAAACTGCGTGGTCAAGAAGGAAGGGAAGTAACAGGGAAGGATGGCAAATGTGACCTTGATAGGCACATTTGAGAAGTAACCCTCTACCAGCTTATGCTGTGGATAGCCCTCAGGGATGAGAGTGCTCAAACTGTTCACACATGGGTGAATTAATGTGAGTCTAGGCTTGTGAGAGAAATAAGCAACATGCTGGTGACACCTTCAGTGACACAGTGTGTTGTGTATGTATAAATCTATATATTTATACACATGGCTATCCCGCAGTTTTGGCAAATCTTTTCAAATTTGTTTCAACTACTACCAAGTACCAGTGGATTACTGATAATTTAGAGTTATCCTTGCTGTACAAGATAAGCAGTTTCATATGCAGTGTAAGCAAATATGTCAAGCAATTTCTTGGTTCACCCATCTGTAGCTGCCAGTCACTCTGGGATTTATGTATTAACTGCGTTGGATCAAATGTTGGCTCAAATGTTGGATAATTTGGTGAGAGAGGCCGGTGTTTTTCCAACTGAAAAGAGAACATGCTGGAAGATGGACAGGACTGTGAGCAATGGAAGAGTTTTACTTTCTTAACCCCTGACAAATGCCACAGGCCGCAAGGCTAATCACCTCCACTGTTAAAACTGGGAGGACCGTGGGTTTTGTGTACGCACAGCTTACGTGCAGGTAGCCGCTGCCAAGGGCAGCACTTCCCTCTGACCACCTCTGCTATGCCTATGGCTGCAAACTTGGGACTCCTGGGCTTGGAGGAGGAGCAGAAGGCAGTGCAGAGATCAAGAGCCAGAGAACAACAGCTGCTCAGCAAGAGGTTGCTCTATCAACCCTCGGCCTCCACAAAGCCCATCTTTTTCTGTCAGGGTGTCTATGCAGCCTCTCCTCTCACTGCTGATGGCTAGGCCAGCACAGCTAGGAGGCATTTTGCTTTTATGACCAAGATCCACAAAGGTTCCCAAGTCACTTTGTGCATTCATCTTCTAAAGAAATTAGTATGGAGAGAGGAGAGTAGCAGTATCCCATCCCTTGGACCCTCAATAAACTCCAGAGAAACTTTCTAGCTTGAATAAATTGTGCTGAGCGGAACGCTGGGACCTGCACCAGGCCAGTGGCTGAATGTTGGCATGTCCCAAGGCCCCCACAGAGGTACTTTGAAGACTGGAAGAGGGACAACCTCTCTGCCTCTTGTGGCTTGCTGTGTTTGTGGTACCTTCTGCCCATCGAGTTCCCTGTGGGACTCTGGAACTGCTGGGTGGACAAAGGGGAATCAGCTTTCTTTCACCTGACTGCCTCTCTCCTTAGAGTGTCATGAAAAAGTCAGATACAGGATTCTGGGATGTTGAAAGAGAAGGAAAGAAAGAAGGGATTTTCCCAACCTAGCAAAGGTGAAAGGTCATTAGGTTTGTAGAAGGCAGCCTTCAGCCAAAAGAGGCTTTGTCTGAAGTCTCAGATACATTTAAAAAATGTATAAGCACAAACACACTGGCCAATGCTTTGGACCATGGAGTTAATACTGACATTACGTGACACAGCATTTGGGTTGACAGGACTACATGAATGTCAGTGGTGTGGGTAACAGACCAGGAGACCTCGTTAACTCACTCCTCTCATGGATTTCTGCTTCAAAACATATTGACAAGCTGGCTTGAGGCTCCCCAAACAGAAAGCAGGTGTCTGATTGGTGGTCTTCTCATTCTCCAAACATCCATTGCTCCTCAGCATCACACAATTCTCTTCAAAGATAGAGGTCAGGCGCAGTACAGCAGCTATTAAAGCACTGCACATTTCCCAGCCAGAAAATCTGAAAACAGCTAAATTAATTGAGTGGGTTAGAATGTGTCCAGGATGCTGGTACTCTGTCCTAAGGAGAAATGCTGCGGCATTTGCCAGGGATTAAAGACATCACTAGCTGTACAGTTCGTCCAGCTCTTGCTAGCTCTTTCATTGAGCATGGATTCAAATGGCAGAGAGTGGCTGTTTCCTGCAAACACAGACACAGCAAAACACCTGTGCCTTTTCCTACAGCAGTTCAGTTTGCCATAGTGGGGTACTAACACATATTGGTGCTGCTTACTTTGTAGGACAGGTCAGAAGCAGAGCCCCGAGGGACATCATGTGCTTGTATTCTTCCTCTAACTTTCTCTTGCTGACACTGGTCACACCACCGTCCAGCCACCTTGGCCAACATATCTCAAGCAGAGAGTTGAATCAGACCTGACCGAAACCAAATCACAGCCGTTGGCTTTTCCAGAACAAGGCCTGTTCACAGCAAGCCAATAGATGAGCATGAGTCAAGAGTATGAGTTGAGAGTGGTTTTCATAAGCTCCCAGGCAAGAAGCTGTTCATGCCAGGTCGTGCTTCCCAGAAGACTTACCTGGTTGGCATTGTTCCAAAAGCAAAGTCGTTTTGCTTTTGCTATTTCCTAGCTCATATTTGACTAGTTAAAAGTTTTATCAGCCAAGGCCATAAATTATCATGACAGCTTCTAGGGAAACTCAGCCTTTTCGTCTCCTGCTCATTTCCTCTCTGTCCCTTGCCATTGATCAAACCTGCAGAGTTTTAGACTTCTCAAAAGCAGAAACAAAGAGAACTCCAACCCTGTCTAATTGAGATGTAGGTAAAGTTAAAAAGCAGCCGCCACGCATGTCTTTGCCTCAATTAAATTGGCTCCTTGATATTTCTGATAATTCCTTTTTCTTCTTTCCCTTTCATATTTTTTTTTAAGAGCAGCTTTATGATTAATGGGTGCTGTGATGTGCTGACATTTCAGCTTTTCACATATCCCACGCCCCTGTTAAATGGCGGGGGCTCGAGCTTCTGTTTACAAGGAGCAAGAGGACTGCAAGTTGTACTATTAATCAATGGGGTAATTCAGCAGGGGTGTGGAGAGAGAGCTCAGAGCCCTGCTCCTGGAAAACATGATACCCCCCAGGAAATTTGAAAATGTTTCCATCCAATGCACTCTGCAGCTAAGAGCAAAGTGGCTCAGCTGAGTAGCAGGCTCAAGGAGTATCACTGTACTGCTTGAAGGTCATTAATTTGTGTCTGATGAGGGAGAAAAAAAGCAGTGAAAGCCAATGCTTTTCCAATGTGTGGATTGAGGGCTCTAACAGGCCCTGAAGAGCTGATGCTGGAGAGCAGGAGTTGTGTTTCAACCCATTAAGCCCTGGCCTGACTTTCAATGTCAAAAAGGAGATGGATGATGGTGCTGAGAGCAGTTTCTTTGCACAGGAGTTTGGAGGCTGTACAGTAAACTTTGAACTGGAGGAAGTGTAAGGAATATCAGGCTTTGCTGAGTGCTGCCTCTGTAATAACAAGAGTTTCAGACACTGTAACTCTCTCTGATCCTAAAGGGACTTCAACAAAACTGGGTTCAGGAATGCCTCATTGCGCTGAGAAGGGAAGGGTGGCTGATCCTGGAGGGAAACAAGCACAGTGGAATTAGACAGCACTGCATGCCGGGAAGGTGGGTCTGATCCTTCTACTTAAAGGGCTCATTGAGAATCCAAAGGCAATGAATGAGTGTAAGAGTAATGTTTAACTATGTCTCTAAGAGTACATCCTAAATTGCAGGAGCATTATGGTTGCATGGCGAAAAGCCTCAAATTTCCATAGCTGGGTTTCTTGCCCAGGCCTCTGCTGTGTCAGTCATTGTGCAGCTGGGGAGGGTGGATAAGGTGGTAGCCTGACAGGACTGATAAGCTTTGTGCACAAGCAGAGGAAAGCACAGCTGAGGAATGGGCTATCAGAATTCTCCCTTTCTTTCCCTGGTGCAGCATTTCTGAACAGGGGTGCTGGCCTAGCATCTAGCATCTGATGAAGCATCAAAGCACAGAATATCCTTTCTTCTGAATGGGAGCAGAATAGATTCCCTTGCCATAGAAGTGGGAGTTGCACAATGTGGCATGTTCAGCAACAAACAAAAAGACACAGGTTAAAAATAAGACTTCCAGAAAAGGACTGGAGAAGCTAACTTCGATCTTCTTATCAAAACACAGAACACAGCCCTATAATCATCAGTGTCAGGACAACTGAGGGAGCTGCAAAATGTGTTACGAGAGCAGAAATTTCTTAAGTCAGCTTTCCGAGTAAAGGAAACTTATGATGTAATTACACCCTACCAGCAAGCACAGCAGCAGCAGGTCTCTGTTGTCTCTGGATGGCTCCGTTCCTCCCTAGATGAGTGTAGTTATAGTAGAAGCAATCCAGCCAATCCAATCTATCCCACATAAAATAGCAGCAGTGAAGAAAACAATTTAAAACTTTGTCTGCCGTGGCCATATGGGGCTTGTAAATGATGCTCCCAGTTTTAAGAACAGGAAAGGCTTCTGTAGGGGACCAGGACACCTAAAATCAGTGTGTTGTCTAACAGCTGTGGAGATGGAAGAAGTTGTGCTTACTCTTTGGGAAGACTTGTAGAGCCACAGCCCTCAGAGAAAGCATCAGAGCGGGTGCAGCTATTGTGCAGAGCTATTGCAGAGAGCACTGTGGTTCAGCACCACAACAGTGATTATCCCGCAATGGCTGAGAGGGGAGCAAAGAGAGCAAAGCAAAGAGGAGAAACCCTCAGTCTATTCTACGTGGCCACCTCTCTTGGCAGAGCACCAGCAGAGACATACAAGAGATGAAAGAATCCCTTCTTGGGCAAGCACTGTCCAAACATCATCTTTTCTGCTGCCTGACTAACCCAACTCCAAGAGGTACTGAACAAATACTCTCCAGCATAACTAAACCAAGGGATGAGCACTAAGCACTTTCCCTGGACTAGACGAGCTCCCAAAACAGAGGTTGGCAGGCCTGGGATGTCCAAGAGAAAAGGATTTAAGGAGGCTTTGATAGTGGGCTCAGGGCCACAAGCTTGTGAAGTGGAAACCTCAGAGGGACATGTTGTCACAGCTAACCTTGCCTGGGGAGTTTCTGGTATGGGTACGTGTCTGCCGGGAGGGACCCAGCTATAACCAACCCTCCTGGGGTAGGAGAATGGACCAGCAGATCTCATGACTTTCTTTTTACTCCCATTTTCTGCAGCTCCTGTGAAAGGGGCCTCTTTGTAAATAAAAGAAATCATTGTCTTAATTCTTCCACAACCAGGCTTAAGCAGAACAAATAGATTTAGATATAAAACCCAAGGGACAGGAAGCTCCGTTGGAGGCCACGGCTTTATCCAGTAACCCCAGCCATATCCTCTCCTCCCTCCTCTGCTGAATAATTCAGAGCTTCATTTTCTTATCTGCTCTAATCTGGGTTTGTACAAACCAGCCCTGCTGTTAAGTAACATGAGGAAGATAAAGAACAACAAGACATCTTTGTGCAGGGGGAGCCTCAGCAAGCAACCGATACCTCACCTTTGTGCTGCCGCTGTTCAAGAGAGGAACTGGCATCTTTCCTCCACTCTGGCACACTTGTTTCCCTTCATTTTTCCTTCATGCTCCTTTCTCCACAAGGATTCATTATGTGCCTAGGCTGGCCTCTACCTGAAGCAGGAAAAGCCAAGAAGCACTGAGGGGGGAAAGGAAAAACAAAAAAGCCCCAAGCTCTGTAATAGACTTTTCATTTACTAAATCTTTTAGAAGTTTTCCTCCTTTCTGCACTAAATATCAGTTGCTTAAGATAATCTGTGAACCTGCAGAATGGCCATTAGGAGCTCCCTGGTGACTAGGTTAATTCACAGTAAATTACAGTCACTGCCAAGGAGATTGCAGGGGGGTTAGGAGGAGATTGGAAGCGGCAGGCAGCAAAGAACTGTAGCATTTACCAAAACCAGAAAATAGAACAATAATCAAGGATTGTAAGGAACAAGGAGTCCAGGCAGTGAATGCATGTTGGAATCGTCGTTTCCAAACTCTGACAAACGCTGGTAAACACTGGAATCAACATTGAGCAAGTTTTCTGAGTGACAGATCAGCAGTAGCCTGTGTTACCAAACACAGGAAGCACGAAGAACAGGCATAAAGAGACTGCCCTTTTCCCAGCTGTTTTTTAATGTGGTAGAACACAGGAATGCTGGGCAAGAACCAAAAAGTTGGCTGCACCAGGCACTGTACGCATGGAAAGATGTTCTTCAGGCAGACAACAACCTTTTCCACCTTCTCCTTCCCCTTCCCATCCTTCTGTCCTTTCCCATTTGGCTATTAATATGATGACACTGACCTTGTCATCAGCCCCACCACTGGTGTTGCTGTGAGGACCTGGGCTCTTTCATAACCCAAATGTTAGCTGGTGCGCTGCGTGTGCCACTGCTCAGAGGCAGGCTCTCTGTGTGAGCGATCCTGGTCCTGATGAAAACCAGCTAGTTGTAAGCATAAAGTGGGGGACAAGTTCCCTGTCCAAGTCACATCTCACAGAACGTGCTTTGCCTCCTTTCTTCTGGCTCAGTTCAGAGCCCAGGTCCCTCTCGTGTGCTTGGCCACTCTGATGCTGGGAATAAGTACATTTCCATAATCACACTCAAGACGGAAAAAAGGGGAAAATGCCACAATCCAGACAATCTCCAAATTACTGAACAGTAATTTCAGTCACATGCAATGCCTAAGTGTGACAAAATTGTGCCTAGAGAGCTTTTTGAGAATGCCAGAGTGGTCTCCACTGTAGCACTGTTCCTATCTGCCTGGGGTCTGCAGCTGCCCACTGCAAACCTCCTCAGGGGTCCCAGAATGATTGTGTACATCAGAAAACTGCCAGGATTTCTTCACCACAGCTTCCAGACACAAAAGACTCCCTCAACACATCTGCCTCATATCTGCATCCCTTCAAGAGACCAGTGTGGTGAGGACCAACTTGGCCTATAGTGGCACTGTGACCAAAAAGAGGTCACATAGCAAGTGTCACCATCCCAGAGTGGCTTCTTTACAGCCTCCCACCCAAGATTCGTTTCCTTTCCCTTGCTATTTCCACAGTCCCTTGTACCAGCCACTATTGTGGCTACCAGCCAATATTCAGATCCCTGTGATATTCTGGCTGTGGCTTCCTAGGGTATAAAAGCCTGGTGTTCAGCACTTTCCCAGTAAGTTGGTATGAGATCATCCTCCAGTGTTCTGGAGTTTTCTGCACAATTCAGCTCAATTCATTCTTCCACCTTTCTGGTGGGCAACTGGCAACAAGGTATAGAGGTCTCTGGAAATTCAGCTATCATCTCACCCTCGTCTCCCTCCTTCCTTTTCTTCTTCCCTCCCCCGCCCCAGGTATCTCTGGGCTGCCAAGGTTTTTTAATATGAACTTTAATTTTTTCTGCTAGTAATATATAACTATACCAAAAAAATCATTTATGCCTTTTTTCTTTCTTCCTGAAAATATACATATTAACCTATTGGAAAGCCTTCGTTTCTTCTGCCAACTGGTATCAACAGTCAATCAGAATCTGTCAACATACCAATTTTATCATCTCCAACTCGGATAGCAGTGCAGTCGTCATGGGAACCAAAATAGTAACTATGGAATAGCTGCCTTAGTAACAACAACAACAAAAAATGTGTTGGCATAAAATTGCATTTGTAGTAAATTTCAGTTAACACTTTAGAAATTAAACAGCTGCTGTGTGAATCCTGGAGTGTGTAAAATCAAGGGCCCTCTCCAAGGAAATGGTGGCTTTTAAAGTTCCCCAAGATCTAACCTTGTTGCTGGCCCCTTGTACTACAATTTGAAAGAGAAGTAATGGGGAAACACATCTTTATTTTGATTTGGGCATTTGTGTAACATTAGATTAAAGATGCAGCAGCTTTATTCTGTTTGAAGAGGCAACCTGCATTCCTTATACACATAGTTAAATTTGTGATGCCGGGGAGAACTACTAACTACAGAGACTTTAAAGACAGCTTGCTTTGGTCCTTGTGAAAATCCAAAAGAACATGACCATGGGCAAACAGCAGGAAGAGAAACACAGAAATTGCTGTATCAGTGCAGACCTGTGGCCCAGTACTCTGGGGCATATGCACATTTCAAAGGGAAATGCATATTCTCAAAATGCTTAGGTCATGTATGCACAGAGATTCAGCTTTTCAGGATAGTGGGTCAGTCCCTCAGTCCATTTAATGCTCACATTATATTCCCAAAAGCAAGCAAACAGAAAGGGAGGGTATGTCTAAGAAGAGCACTTGCTGGGTTTGTCTTTTCAGAGGACAGGTTAAATACACTCAGTGCTTTTGTCCCTTCCAGACCTCTGGTTTCTGTCCTGTAACACCTTCAGAAACAGAAAAAGTCAATCCTAGCTTTACTTTGTACGTGACCTATAAAGATCCTGCCAGATCTCCTTGCATTGCGTAGATGAACATGACTCTCTTAACAGCAAAGATGAATAGCTAATTTCCAGGTCGGCTTTTTAAATTCACTGTCAAGGAGGTGACCCGCTCAGCAGAGCATCAACGCTACCCACAGCAGCAGGTTCAAATCCCAGCGCTGTCTTCTCTGCCCTGCATAGAAAAACTCAGTTCTCTACCACTGAGGTCAATCAGACACTGTGGACAGTTGAGGAAGAGTCCCCCAAACAGTAATAAAATCCTTTATGAAATGTCTTATGGCTCTTTTTGAAATGACAGTACTATTAATTTCAGTTTACCAAAACTAACAAATATATAGGAAACACATCTGGCACTAGAAAGGCTGAGCCACAGGAGGCTGAAGGCTGGAGAAGACGTGGGGAATTACCACTATCTACTTACACTGGTCTTACATATTTTCTGAAAGGTCCAATTTTTTACTCCTGACAGATAAAAGATGCTGTGCTGTGGGGATCTTTGACACACACGGTTTAGGTATTATAATACTCTTCTGTACACACACACAGCTCATTACTGGCCTACAGCCAAGGAACAGTTTTATTTAATCGGTGCTATATTAAAATTGTGAAACCATTGTCATAAAAAGGGAATGGATAGGTAGTAAATGTTTCTCTTTCTAGAATAAGAGGTAGTTTAAATATTTGTGTAATTGCAGTGTCACAGGGTTATAATCCATTCACTTTAGCACCAAGACACTCTTTACTGGGAACAAGGCCATTGAGACTATCAGTTTGCAACAAAGGCCAGTGACCCAAACCCCTGCTCCAGTAGGTCATGTCCCCAAGTAAAACACAATCATTTAGAATGGTATAAGTGATAAACACAATTTAAGTGACCTTTTGGCCAGATGAGTGTGTCCTAGTTACTAGTTACCTAGAGAGAGCACGCTCAGAGGAGAGCAATGGTCAGAAAGGTCAAGAAAGCTTTCCATTCTTCCACCTTTGGAAACCTTTCTGTAAGTCAAAGAGAGGATGCCTTGAGATGCTCCAGAGAAATCAATAGCAAAATTCTGCTGGAGTGGTAACAAAATCTGTGTCATGTAAAATGAATTTAGACCTAAGGTTTAATGCCATTATCTTAAAAGGGCATCTCTCTACATTCTTCCTAGCACTGTGATAGTGCAGTGGAGAATGGCCTGAAAAAGTGTTTCTCAAGAGGAGGTATGAGTACTGAAGGGTTTGGAGGATTAACCTTTCAGTTTTGAAGACCAGGGCTGTGAGAAGTGGGTATGAGTCAGTGAGGGCTGCAAGGCTATCAGCATGGACAGAGGTGGCAAGGTTACAAAACAGTTTGGGTGATTAGCCAAGAGCCCCAGCAGAATCAGTGACAGAAGTGAAACAGATTAGAAATGCTGCAGCTTTGAAGACAGGAACCAGGACATTGGCTAGAGAATTAGTTTTGTTTGCTCAGAGGTGTTTCTGTGCTAATAAATAGGGGCCAGGGGACTGTGGGGGGAGGGAGTGGCCCTGTAAAGCTGATTTAGAAAGCAGGACTATGGGTGGAAAAAGGACCAACCCTGGAGGCATTAGCAAGCCTAGAGTGTGCCCATGCAAAAGCCTGTAGCTAATATTTCCTTACTTCACACATTTGCCACTCTGTCACTTGCCCCTTCTCCCTTTCATCCTGATATACACAATCACTTTTCCAAACAAAAGTGAGGTGAGGTTAGAAACCTTCGCAGTTTTACCACTCAGGAGGGCTGAGCACTAATTGGGATGTCCACATGGAGCTGTAACAGACTAATCAAGTTCAGTGACTGCCAAATTTCCTGTGTTTTCCTGTGTCTCTGATGTACACTCCTTCAGCCCGTGAAAGATGATTGCTACTGTTCTAGTTTCTAAAAGACACAAGAGAACTGTGATTTCTTTTTGCATCATGGAGTTATGGGTTGATCCCAGCATCAATGCTGCCTAGCTGCTGCCTATAATGTTCTCTAATCCTCAAAAGTTTCCATATCCCACATATGCTACAATTAAAATGTTTTAGAGAGCAATTTAACACCTAGAAGATAGAAGCAGGAATATTTCATAAACTCACTAAAATATACTGGGATAAGGAAGGCTTTAGGAAGGGCAAAGGGAGAAAATAAAGTTATTTCAAAAGACATATGGGGCATAGCATAGGATGTCCATGAGAACCAGTCTGTCACTGCCCCTCAGTGCCACTTCTGGCTCAGGAAGTACAATGACTGCAATCTGCAGGCAACCAAGAAGAGTACACCAAGGAAGCTTCATTGTCCAGTGGCTTATTTCTGGTGCTCTTCTCTAGGCCATTGCTGCTGCCAGATGCTGGATTCTGAGCAAAACAGCTCTTGGGTATCACCCAGAGCAGCTGGTTGGATGGTTGTGTCCTGATACATTCCTGGAAGGCAGCTTTGACTACATAAGCTGGAAAGGGAAGATCTTAGTACGGGGGAAACAGTGTAAGCAGTTCACAGTCACTGTGCTCTAAAAGCACATGTTTACTTTTGGCACGTCCAAGAAAACATTTCTGAAATTAGGTCTGCAACTGCTGACCTATTTTTCCAGTTACAAAACATACGAATTTTGAAGAGAAAGTGACCAAAATTGAAGTAAATTTTCCCGTATCTCAAAATAAGGAGCCAAATGGGGAAGGCATTTCCAGTATGCCCTGCATGGCTATTAGCAATATTCCTTGTAATGCAGCAGCCCTCAGGGAAGGGAGAGGGAGGTGAAGCCCTGTCTCAGCCACATGCATGTCCCAGCACAGGCAAAGAGCTCAGCTCCACTTGGGTGAGGAGTTGTCTGAATGCCACAACAAATGGAAATCCAGGCCTGAAATGGTCTCACGCCCAGCTTTGTGCAGCAGTATATTATCATTTGATGCAATTATGTCATTAACTAATCTGCAAATTTGCATAGAACCATTCATTTAATCTTTAAATAAATAGTATGGATCTAGCACCAGTGAAAGCCCTCCAGATTAACTGCTTGGTGAATGAAGCCTTCCACTTATCTGTGAGACAGCAGCAGGACCAGCTTTATCCACACACTGACCTGCCAGCACACTGCAACCTCGATTTGACAGATAAGTGCACAGCTTCATCTGAGGAGCTGAAGAAAAGAGCTCAGCTCCCTGGCTCAGGCACCTCATAATCTCTCTTGGACCTTTACTGCACGTCAGGGCAGAAAGTTTTCACAGAGTGCAGCTGGCACTGAGACTCATCTCAGTTCCTGTGCTCAAATCTCAGCATCTTTGGAACTGAAATGACTAGGAAGTTGTCACAGGGAGCCAGAAATGGCCCCATCACAAAATGAGCACTCTGCATCTGTGAGCAGCCACAGCAGAACAACAGTTTCACACATTCTCACGCTGTCTTATTGTCCTCTGCCACCCACCTCGCTTTAGTTAGTTATGCTATGCTCTACACAAGATACTCACGCCTCCTTAGACAGCGTCTGATGGTTGCTTTATGACAACTGGCTAGATTAGCTCTGCTGCTTGGAAGCTGCCCCCGCAACCACTGCTCTCTTGCAAGTTGCAGAGAGGTGGCCATGGTGTTGAGGAGGGGCACTGGATCCGTGTGCACCTCTTTGATGGCTGATGGAGGTGGATTCCCTCACCTACTCGTCACATCTGGGCAGACTGACAGACTTTCTCCCTTCATCTGGAAAATACACAGGGCCTACACTGTAGAGGAGAAAGAAGAGGAGGAGGATCCAGGCTCTTGCTCTACTGTCTTTGCAAAATCCCAGGACCACAACATAACCATGACAACTGCAGCTCTACAATCAGGGGGCTGAATACTTAAAGACAGTTGCAGCCAGAGGAGAGGAATGGCAGACAAAAATCAGAGGTAGCAAACTATCAGGAAGGGAGTGATTTTGCAGCCTGTGTTGTGAAAATAGACCCTGTGCCTCATACCACTGCCAGGAAGGCACACTCAGCAGCCGGGCACACCTGGACCAGCCACTTGGCTCTCGGCTGCTCTTATTATTCTCTGCAACCCTTCAGCATGACTCTTGACAGAAAAATTACCAAATGTAATGCACTTGTGACTTAGTTAATTTGCACCTGTATCTAATTTCAGACCTGCTAGAATAACAGAGCAGTTCTGTAATCAAAAATGGAGAGAAAAAAAAAAAGCAAGCCAGAGCTGCCAGTCACTGACTGCTGCAGGGGAAACTGCCCCCACTTCATACAGCATCCTCATGCAAGAGCTTGCATGAAGGTCACAGCAGGATGCAGAGGTTTCTCTGACAAGGCCCAAATCAAACGCCCATGTGTGGGACTTGGAGTGAGCCCATGGCAATTCCCAGTGGCAGCTGGCAGTACCATGCTCCTCCCTGCTTTGCCAGTCAGCAGTTGCTTCAATCTTGTACATGTCTCTCCATTTTCATTTTGGGAGATTGTTCTGAGCAGTTTACAATCATCTACTTGTGGCTAACGGCCTGGATGCCAGAGAGGGCCTTGCTTCATCGTCAGAGAAAGCACTAATGAGACAAAGACCCTCTGGCCCATGGTTGTGGTTCATTAGGGTACCAGTGGCAATGCCTCAGTTTCCCCTCCAGGCTCTGTGGAGCCACAGATGTTATAGTTTATGTGTCATTTTTAATCCTCTCCCTCAGTCTCTGCTAGGGTCTAGCTTCTCCACAGTATTCAAGTCCCTAAACATGAGATTTAAGAAAGTCAAACCCACTTTGCTTTTGTCAGCTCTCCCAGGACCCTTACCCATGCTGGTGCCAGAGTGCTCTGCTCAGCCCGCTCAGCACTTGGCCACATGTGGTGTGGCACACCAGCCTACAGACCTCATATGGGTTGTTCTGTGGGACCTTGGGCTGGCCTCACCCTGCCCAGCCAGCAGCTGCCTCTCCTTCATTGCCTGGCACAGAGCTGTGATTTCGAAAATGTTCTCTCTGAAGGAAATCAACAAGGAAGAGCTTTGGTTTACTTCTTGACCAACTTGTCTGTCCAGCCCTCCCCAAAGAGGGCCAATCCATCAGCCTCGTTTTCTGCTGTCCCTTCCCTGTATGGATCCCACTGTGGCATTGCCAGATATCTCTTGAATCCTGATAGCCCATAAACCAGGTGCAAGTCTACCCTGTCACATGAACCACCGCTTATACTAAATCATCTCAAACCATACCCAGCCATCTTCCTACACCTTCCCTCAATGGCATCTGCTTTCCTGTAGCACTGTCACCCAGCTCATCCCCCGTGAGTGTGCTGACTAACCCCAGCCATCTCCACCCTGAGGGGGCCTGGAGGCAATACAGATACAGTACAGCATGGAGCATCCTGCACTTTTCCCCCCTGAAAGACCAACAGCCTTCAATCAAGCTGCACAGAGAAAGCAAATCGGGACATAAAACATTTTGAGATCTTCAGATGAAAGGGGTTAGTACATCATTAACATCAATTTCTTTGGCTGAGACACATGTTAAGCACAGCTCTGGGAATATGTAAGTCTGATGTTTTAACCTTGGCCTTCTCACTGACCTTACCTCTCTAACCCTGGTCATACATTTTAATACCCTTCTCTTAATTTCTAGCCTAAAAGGAGGTGAGTTCTAACTGTCCTGCCTTGCCAGGCTGCTGTGGTTCTGTAATTAGGCACAGCCCATAGATCTCTTTAAATGTAAGCATTATCTCTCTGTAATAGCCTCAGAACACAGTGTCTTGCAGTAGTGGGTGTACCACAGCAATGCGCTCCCTGAGGAAAACAGGTCCTTCCACCTCACAGCCTTGCTTTTCTCCATGTGCAAGGGCTCTCCTGGGCAGCCTGTGCAGGTAGTATATGCCCATTACAGCTAAAGCTGAAGGTTGAACCAAGAGGAAGGAATTTCAGACACTGTCTTGGGATATCCTCACACATCAAGGTATTATCAAATAGGCCTCCTCTGCACTAGATACAATCCCAGGAGTGGTTGCTCACTCACCCAGTGACAACAGTGCAAAGCACAACTGTTGATCCATGCTGATCATATCACTGCCAAGATTTCCTCCCAGTGATGCTCTGCAGCAAGAGCTCAGAGAAAAAATGTGGGTGAAAGATATGCACTTCTGTCTTCAAAGGGACCCCTGAAGCCTGCCATAGGAGCACAAAGGCCATGAAAAGACCATGCCAGCATTCAGACCAGATCCACAAAAACGAACAACTCAGAGGAGCAGGACAAACTCAGGGCGTTGAGTGGTGTTGAGGACTTCCTTCATGTCATAATTGGCTCCAGCAAACCCTGTGCTTTAGTCAGCTGAGAACTGTTTCACATTCATAGTACCTGTGCAGAAATTCTTCTATGCCAAGTAGCCTTTATGTGAAACAGTCTTCCTGTGCTTAGAGAAACAACTAACAGAGGACTGGAGTCCTCTCAAGCCATGGTGACTCATGACTGGGTAATTACCTACAGTCCTGCTCCTCTGAGACATGCACCTACCTACAGGCTGGCATTCATCAGTCCTCCTAGTTTCAGTTCTAGCAGAGGGGCCAAGCCTCAAGTACACCAGGGAAACCAAACATCTGATCCCCTGAGGCAGTGCCTCCAGGGCAAGGTTGAAGGCGTATTAGCGATACAGTGTGGGAGAGCTGCAGTTTATCTCAGGATCCAGAGCTATCAATACAGCGCTGCAGTGGGGAGATGCAAAATCTTTAATTAACTTTTGCTCACTCGCTCCCAGCATTGGTGGAGGTGGGTGGATGTGATCGTTGCTCAAGGGAGGATTCTCCCCTCCCCCTGCTTTTGAATTCCCAAGCAATCAGTGCTCTGTATAGAGCAACATAAATAGAGCTCCTCAATCCTGGTGGGCTTTAGTTTTGTTTTGTTCTGTTTGGGGTAGGTTTGCCCTCCCACCTGTTTTATCAAATACCAAGCAATTTATGGACCACTTTGAATGTGTTTGCACACTCTCTTTGCATCTTAACTGACAACGTACATGCTTTTTTAATTAAAATTTTATTGGCTTCTCCATAAGTGATGTACCTACTGTAAGTAAGCACACTTCAGTACAGATAACGTGGTTTGTTTAGTTATCTTGCAGGAGATTACTTCTGTTATCATTGTAAGTTGATTTTTGTAATTATTGAAAGAGAAAAGGCTGACAGAAGAGAGAGCATGCAGAAAGAAAATGGGAGGGAATTAAAAGATAATAATAAAAGATAATAGCAGTCTTCTTTGTTCTTATTTTTTTCTCTTGACAACCTACTGTACGTGCTAAATTTCAGTTTAATGTTAGAGTCCCTCCTTTTGCTAACACACCCCCATCAATAACACAACGTCTTTAAACCCTAGATGCTTGCAATTAACTTCAGTATCAAAAAAAGACAGAAACTGTCTCTCTTGTTACTACTACCAACCCTGTGAATATCTCAGAATGATTCTTTTCACCTCTGTCTTCTGAATTCATTTGATATTTTTAACCCTCTTTAGAAATTGTATGGTTTGGGTGCACAGAAAATTAAAGAGAGGCATTATGTATGTGGGGAATGTGTGTGCATGGAAAGACCGAAGGAGAGAGATTATACACTGCACAGATAACCAGGTGCTCCTGGCATCGCTCTGAGGTCAGAGCATGGGACGGGAAGGTGGAAGCCCCTGACAGCCAGTTGCCATTCTGTTGGTGAAACACTGTGTTGCCCTGCGCTTGTCTGGAGGGACATACGTTCCAGAGGGAGTGAACATTCCCTGTTCCTGTGAAGTGCAAGGGAATGTGTACATGCTGGTAATCTCAGTAAGACAAGTGCTAGTCATCTCAGGTAATATTATTTTTTTCCACATTTCAAAGAGACACTGGGCAATGTTTAAAACTACTGGAGGAGGGTGTCAGAGGGCCACCTTTTCCCCCTCTCACCTTCTGCTGCAATGGGAAATGGCAAGACTCTCATATAAATCAGATGGTGCTAATAAGGTTACTTTTTTAGATACTTTGATCCAGACTACTAAGGCTCTCGAGGACTGAGACTGAACTTGACTATGTATTATCTTAAAAGGTGAGAGGAAGGGATGGCACAGCCAGCTTGAGCTATTGAAGTGTTCTGGGCAGCAGCAATGTCTCCCACATCCCAGTGACTTTGTGTTCAGCTGGGTCAGCAAAAAGGGGAAAAGCTTAGGTCCTTGTGGGACAGCACCACATCCAGGCATTAGTAGTAGTGGTGTATGTTTTCGTCTCTAATAACTGGGTATGTTCCACTGAACCATTACCACCAGACTGCAAATCCCCTCCTCAGCACGGACATGAAGAGTTTCATGGTCAACAGAGTCAAATGCTGCAGAGAGATACAGCGAGGAATCTGTCCTCTATGTATCAAATGCAGAAGTGCCACAAAAGCAGTTTCATCGAATGTCCTGGCCTGATTCCAAACAGAGCCCCTGTGTCATTCCAGGAATACTGCAAGTGGCAAACCTCACTCGGGCTCAGGGGTCAGAAGTGAAGCCATCCAGCTATGAGCTATTCAGATGCTTCTCAGAAAAGCCTCCCAACAGACCAAGCCCCGTGAAACCAACCTGAAAAAAGAAAAACCAAGAAATCAATGCTGTGCTCTTTACAGTTTTTCTGCGGTAAATAAATACTGCATTACCTACACCGTGCTCACATTAAAGGATTCTCTTCACTCAAGGTAGTTACTCACTTCAGCATATTTGGTGTTTGCTTCCCCTCTTTGCCAAGGTACCTGATTTGTGATGTCGCATGAAACTTCAAAATGAAGTGCAGCTCTCCCTTCCCTCTCTCAGAAAAGGAGACTATCAAGCTGCACACCCTTGCTCACCTCTCCCAAGGAAGGAGAGTTGCAGCCCATGTTATTGCTTTATAATGACATGACTATTTATGGTTGCAAAAGTTCTTGTCAGGGTTCATCTAGTGAAGAGGAGAAACACAGGAGATAAGGCTTTGAAGGTCAAAATGAATGGACAAACCAAGACAATGCTTTTTCCACTGGGGGAGGGGGTGAGAGATGAGGAGAATACACCCCTTGAGATCATCCGTGATCATAAAAAAGCAGTAGAGATCAAATCAGATTTTCATTTGAGGTGTAGAAATCTGGAGATCAGACTGTAAATATATTCAAGAATAACCAATTTTACTGTGCCTGTGTTATCTAGCAGTGCCCATACTGACCTGCGGGAAGCAAAAAAATGAAAGAAACAGGAAGGAAAATATTTTCAAATTAACCCAGATTTCTCAAACCGCCTCAGATAGGCAAACAAACAAATAAAACAGGCTGAACCGTCACTCATTTCTTGGATGCAAGCTCACGTCAACTTTTATTTTTCTGAATTGATTTGCTTGTTTCTATTGCTTGCCATTTTTATTTTTTGGTCCCTGAAAACGTTGTAAAAACCAGCTAATAGGGGTACAGAACAGTAAGTTTTATGTACATTACAGAAACTTGTATATGATGCCGTTTGTTCAGATCTCTGCCGTTCCCCCAGCAGCGCGTCAGGTTTGTCTAACACCCAGCCCCTGAGCCCCTGAGTTACAGTTTTACGACGCCGATTTATAGCGCTGTAAGTTTAATATAGTGGCGCATTCTAAAAGCGCTTCCTTTTTCTTCTTCTTTTTTTTTTTTTTTTCTCCCTTTTCTTTTTCTTTTCCCCCCCCTTCCCTTAATTAATATTTCAGACGCCGGGAAAGCTGCACGAGGGCGGGCGGCGGCAGCAGGGCTGTGATTTACGGCGCGCCCGGAGCGCGGCCCGGGAATGGCGGGGCGGGACGGGACGGGAC